>WEKY01023032.1:17900-70893 GCA_013390045.1 Picathartes gymnocephalus | reverse complement strand
TGTGTTGTTGTCTCTATTTGCCATTTTAGTTCCTTCGGTGTTTACTTCTTCTGCTTTGGATAAAAATATTTGGATTGCATTCAGTCTACAGCTGTTCAGTGTGGAATTACACTAGAAATTCAGTTACCATTCTTCAATAATTGTGTTTTGAAATCTACTGGTGTCTGAATTCTTAATCCATTTAGCATACATGTTAACTGTGTGTACCATGTTCTATGAGAATATTTTGGGGTAGTAAGTCAACTGCTTTAAAAAAGCTGTAATGGATTGTGTTGTATTATCATACACTGGGACAGTCACTTTTAACATATTTTATAAGCTGCAAAAAAGTTGAGGCAACTGTTATCCTCAGGACATGTCTTAAGTATCTTTGTAAACATGCATTACAACCTGCCATTGGTGTGGTGCAAAGACCCCTGAGGTCACAGTTGGTAGATTGCTTCCCAGACCAAAAGCATCATGTCAGTACAATGTCAAGCCCAAGCTGATCAGTCTTGCCAGTATGACCAGTCCCTGGCATGCCTGTACAGAGTTAGCACCACTGGGAGAGTTAGCACCCTACAAATGCTGGTTAGCAGAGTTTTGCATTGAACTGTCTTCACTGCAGACAAGTTCTCATCCATAAATTCTACCATACACAAGCTAGACAGACAGGAACTGTGCCTCTGGTGACCTAGACAGAGGCAGCATTCCCTGGACTCAGTTTAGGAAAGTTTGAAAAAGAGACAAAAGGCAAGGTAATCTCTTTGGAATACATTGTATACAGCAAATCGGGCAAGAATTTCAGGTTATTTCTAGGCTGCTTTTCCAAAAAGCAGAACAAAGTGTAGTAATAACACCTACACATGGCAAATTTTCTCTCCTAATTTTTATTCTTAAGGAAATTTTCTTGTAATGCAGCAGGGTTTAGAATAATTGCCCCAAAAGAATGATAGAGTAGGGAATTTTTTTTTTTTTTAATGATGGTTTTTCTCAGAGAATTGCAAAGAAGAGAAGATGTAGTTTGATAGGAATGCATGCTTTGGTGCTTGGCTGACCAAAATGGAAGTTACATATTTACACAGAGGTGTAAACAATAGCTAAATCAAAATATAAGGCATCTTAGCAAATTCAGAGAGGAATCTGATTTAGACACCTGACTCCAGAGTTTGCAAACCTGCCTAATTTCCTGCAGAAGTGAATGGGGAGAATTAAGCAGCTAGGGCAGAGGTTCCGAATAGCCTGTATGCTGACCGGGAATGGCCAGATCCTGAAAAAGGAGTGTCTGAACACCAGTGTGTTGTCCAGATGAGTGTTTTCCTGCTCTTCACTGGGTATCAAATCCAAAGTAATCTACATAATATGGCTGATTTAGGTGTCTAAGCTCCCATTATAATCAGTTGTCATCTAGGGTGTAATTCAGAATGTTAAACAAAGCCTGTAGCATTTGAGGTGCCCCAGGTAACCAGGGACATCACACGATTTTGACAGGTGTGACATGAAATACAGGGGAACTGAGGCCTTCTGGATAGGCAGGTGGAGGCCAGACAGGACACCAGAATACGTGTTTTATCCTATATTTCAGGTTCAGGAACGCTAGCTGGCCTTGAGGTCTTAACATAGGAATGAAAATTGTAGCATGTTTTACTAACATAATTACATTTGGAAGTTAAATGGAAAAGAAACTAGAAATAGATTTTATTTCTATCTCAGTTCCTTCTTTAAGGGAAAAACTTCCTTTTTGTTTTCTTCATCTTCCTTCTCACAGAAAATCAGTCACCTGCAAACAGGGGAGGCAAACATCCTGCAGCTACTTTGCCCTCATATAACCAGTTAGCTTCCAACAGGATACACTGTTTTAGTTGAGAGTGATATAAACAAAGTTTACCAAAAACAGCTATCTCGCATGCATTTTTTTTAGTCAGCCTCTTGAAACAAGAGTTCTTATCATAAAATCACTCTCTGTATATATGCATTCCAGCACACAGCTATAATCAGTGTAAAATACAACCATTATCTTTTGTATTTTATTGGCGAGTGCCTGTTGCAGAGTAAGGAGCTTGAGGTTATTTTTCAAGCCCATTATAGTAAATTAATGAGCTACACAATTTGAAATTCCTTCTTGAGTTACCACAACCAGATGAAGGTTGGAACGACTTCTTTAACCAATGGAGTCTTTTTTAACAGTTAATAATAGGCTTATCTCTTTCCTCTGAAATGTAATAAATGCTGAGTTTTTTTTTTTTTGTCTCTTGCATGGTATTTGGATTGCAGTGCTTTGTCATATTACTAATATTAGTGTAATCAAAGCAATCCTGCAATCAGTAGGAACTAAAACCATATGGTGCTTGGTTCTTTTCTCACTTCACTTGTGTAACTGTACTGGCCTCAGTGCAGTTACATTATGCAAGGAAAAATGGAATCAAGCTCTCAAGTTTTAAAATGTCATCCAGGGTGGGAGAGAGGGGAGGGTTACTCTTCCATTTTTTTCAATTACTATTTGAAAGGGGACAAATGTTTATTGCACATACTAGTATCAAGTAAGTCAGGTGATAATTCACTTTTTGTGTGGTATAATCAAAATCTTTTTATTTTGATTTGAAAATGTCCATCTGTTGCAAAGATTGTTGTAGTAATGAGAGGAGAACACAGGTAAAAATCGCAATACTGAAGAAAACAGACTGTCTAGCTGGCATGACAGTCCTTTGTTACTCACCTTGGAACATCTTATGCATCTGGTGCAAGAATATAGCAAAAAGATTCTACTAAACTAAAAGTACATTTCCAAAAGAGCTCTCCTCTAAAAGAAGAGTAATTTTCAAAATGCGTTTGCTGTTGTCTCATGACTCAAAAATTAAGTAGAAAATACTCAGAATGCCCTCTAACCTGGTACATACATATGCTTAAATCAACATATTTTGTTCTTTGGTATTTTTCTTGATTTCCTCATCATCACATTTAATTTTATCAGAATTCTAATTTATTGGTATTGCCTCCTTCTAAGCCTTAGTTTGATTGAATAAGGTGACTATTCCATGCATTACAACATACTTAGTGATAGAACAAGTGTTTTCTTGAAAAGCCATATTCTCATAAATTTCAATTTTTTCTCTTTTTCTTCTATTCAAACTCAAAGGTTGGACAGATAATGGAAATATTTTCATATCTAGTTATGTTTTCTTAGTCTGCATTATCCTGTGATAATCTCTGTTTCCTTTCTTCCTTTCTGCAGTGACTTTAATGGCTGATTTAAGATTTTTTTCTGCCTTGCTGAAGGGCAAGACCAAATTGAAACCGATCTGTCCTGTTGGACTAATTTACTTTCTTTGCTGCTTCTCAGTCCATTATTTTCATTGTCTGCATATTTTTCGTCTTGCTCTCCAGCCCTAGGTGCTGCTTGTTCCCACTGATCATTCCTTGCGGGAGGGAGGCTGTGCCACCATTTTGCACCTGAAGAGTTTCTGCTGTTTGCCCATTGCACCATGTGGTTTTTTAAATGTGGAATATTTGCAAGTCAAAAAGAGTTACGCATCTGGTATATACTTGGGCTGAATTTATTTGTAAGAAAAATTCACAAATCCCTATTTTCTTGAACAAGGAGGAGTAGAATCCTCACTCAGAAATCCCCAGACATGCCAGCTGGCCAAAGATCCTCTGCCTAGGTTACAGGAGAATCTCCTCGTGCTATTATTTGTTGCATGCACAGCTTTAAAAGAGTACATTTTATAAAAAAAATATTACCAGCGGCCTTCTACTTTACTCTCCATGTAAAAGAATCTGTAATGACTGCTAGTATATGTGAAGGGGAAGAGGTATTTGAGAAATAACCTGTGTTTATTGACAGCTAAGTAATAACCCAATGACTGAAAATTTTCTGATTTTTCTCAGAGTCCAGGTCATCTTTTCATTTTGGCAGCCCAAAGAATCAGTGAAAAAGAAGCCCCAGCTACTGCCTGCTGACAATGCCAAGGTGCCAGGTGCTGTTGCCAGAACAAAATGTTTCCTTGGCTCTGAATTTTCAAATAGGAGAAGGCAGACTAACATCGTGGAGTGGAAAACCACCTAGACCATCAGCAGCAATTCAAATACGTTTTTCTTGGGATGGTTGAAGCTGTTCCACAGATGCACAGCAAACCTTAGCACAGCACAAAGCATGGGCAGATGGACAGACAACTTTGTTTCCATCCCATACATCTACTCTGCTGCAAAAACAGTAAATTACAGAGTTGTGAATCACTCCCTAGCACCTTTCTTGAAAGGTTTATGGCACAGGCAAGAGGAAAATTTCCTCGTGCACAAAGGTTTCCTAGACAAAGGAAAGTTGGACGCATGATTTAGTAATGATGCCAGTGATGCAAGATAAGTATATTATAATTAGTTCAGTTATTTTCCATTTACCATGAATAGGGATAACAGAATTGAAATCATGTTAGCTGATGCTACCTATTTCTTTTGCAGTAGTCTCTTACGAAGACAGTATTTCCAGGTGGGACAAGAGCAATTTCTTTTCAATAGCCAGTTGAAGGAACAACAAACCCACCTCTTTCTTTTATGCAGTTTAGTTTAACCTAAAGAAATTATATTTCTCCCCCATTTCTGTTTTTCTGTTCTACCTGAGTAAATATGAAAACACTGAGAAAACAGATACAAATGAAGCCTGATAGTTGATAAAGAAACTAATGACTGGAACAGGCAAAAATCCCTTCATTTTTTTCAGGTGGCCTATTTTTTTCCCACGGAAGTGGACAAGCTTAGTTAGATGCAAGGAGAAACAGAATATAAGAAGGCTTAGCAATTAACCTTTCTTATAGTAAAAAGGAGAGATAAAAAACAGACAGCCCTAATGGAATATAGGTCCTTGCATTCTGGACCAAAAGGAGAGTATTATTTACAGGAAAATGGGTAGGAGCTGGTCATTCTTTTAGAAAAAAAGAAATGTGTTTTGCAAAACGGACACAAAGGCAGACTGTCATGGATGAGTTTTTAGGTTGTTCAAAGAATCACCAGCAAAGGTATCAACAAAAGCAGATTTAATGTAAAAATGAAAACATGACAAAGCTTGTTGGCAAGGTTCACTCTTCTACTTACTAGATGGACAAAACACACAGAGAAAAATCTGACTCAAATCTGAAATCAATCAATCTAAAACTAAAATCAACCTAAAATTATCTACATGGAGGCAGGGAATGGAAAAAGGTACAGATGGGGAAGGGTAAAGATGAAAAGGAAAGACGCTCTGGTTGTGTCACAAGGTTTCAAGTGGACCCCCTTGCCAAACTTAGCCTTGGACTTGACCAACAGTTTAGGCCTAAAGGTTTTAAGTAAGTTAAACTTAACAGTGTGTAATCAATAGCCTAATTTGAACAATTTAAGAAAAGATTCTGTAGAATTTACTGTAAGCACATCAGTAACTAACTTACAGGCCTGACTTATGGATCTAACATACTTAAGAATCTAAGAGAGTCATTCATAGTACATTTGCTATGGCATATTCACACTCACATGCACACAGACCCAAAGGAGTATGTAAATAATTCCCATTGAGTTCAGTGAAGAGCTCATGTTGAATGCATTAGCATCTTCTCAACAGGCAAAGGGTTGAGCCTCAAGGAGTGGGACTATCATCCCAGGCTCTGTCATTGGCATTCATCAGCAGTCCTCCGAGCATTGCAAACTTGAGAGTTTGCTGGCTCTGAGAGGCCCCACTCAGATGGAGATTGCAACTTGCTGTGGTCCAGGAGAGCTCAAAGGTCCTTTTTTTTCACAATCCAATGTTAAAAAACACTGATGTTGGGAAAAGGGCCAAAAATATAATATATAAAGATAAGTAACATTTAAAGAAAATAATGATGTAACAAATTGTCACAAAGGCTTAGGAAATACATCAAAGTCTGAACTATTTTAATGCCTGTTTCATTTAGGCATTGATTTCATTTCTTTTGAGTATATTTGGAAGACTGTTGCATACTGTTCAAGATATCAGTAAAATTTAGGATCTCCTTTCAGAAGTGTAAAAGTTTCTTCTTGGATGTTATGTGATTGAGATGGTAATGAAGAACTTAAAATACTAACAGAAAGCTGTGGATTAGTGGGACTTTATGAGGAGTTCCTGTGGTAAGTAAAGATCTTGCTGACAGAAAAGCCATCCAGAAGTCCTTCTTTTCATTTACTCAGGCAGATAAACAGCCACTTGTGTGAGAAAGGCTCCTGAGAATAGGAGACAGAAAAAAAGTTAGGCTAACTGCATGCATTCCGTACAGATGTTATTTGATGTTAAACTACATTCTGACTACCTGTTTCTGTACATAGTTTAGTCCTAAACTTAAAAATATCAACTACAGGAATTATATACCAGACAGTAGTAAAGCCTGTGCAAGCTTTCGCAATTTTTGCTTGGGACTGTTGGGAAAATTAAAAAAAAAATGGTGGGGTGGGGGGAAAGCAAAGAGAAAAGCCAAATTTAAGGGCATGTGTTTTGTTTATTTAAAAGAAATGAGGACCGTTGATAGTAAGTTCACACATGGTGCGTTACAATGGTAGTTGGGTCGTGTGATGCTGATTTGGTTTTGATACTGATTTTGGTGGCTTTAGTTTGCAATTACTTGCACACTGGATCCATAAAATGCTGGTTGAGAGGAGAGATCACACATTATAACACCGAGGAGAGAAAGAATCTTTAGGCATTACATATATCCAGCTCATACGTGGCCAGACTTCAGAGGGAGCTTAATAATTCTTCTCTTTTAACTTACATCCACATGTTTATTTGTACACATCCATTAAGTCTTTACCTGGCATTTCTCCGGTTTTTAAAGGTTACTAAAACTGACATCACAATTGCATTTCTGCACAGAATTAAATCTTGTAGTCTGTTCTTAGGCAAAACGTTTATTAACTTTAATTCATGAACCACAGGAGTGTACTGGCTGTCATGCAATGGCAAATAGTGTTTCCAGTAAAGTGTGGATCCTTACATGTAGGTCAGTAATCTAACAAGACAGAAAAAGATGATCTGTTTAATGTGCATTTAGCCTGCTAATGTTCTGTTAATGTGCTGTCCAAGGGCAGGGCTTCCTTTATTTAAGAAAGCTGGTAAATGTATCTCTGCAACAGTGCCTAAACCTTGTAAGGAACCGCTATAATGAGGTGAATTGCTAACTATTAATTCTGGAGCCAGTAAGCACATCTCAGGGGAAGATTTATTATTCCTTTCTCTTTGTAGAATAGCAACATGCAAACAGATTTTTCCTCATACTTGCTCATCATTCAACTTCACTCAGCAAACTTTTTGTTTTGTTTTCCTGCATTAGAAGCATTCAAAATAATTTATTTGTGTCTTTCCAACTGCATTATCCTCATCTGACAAAAGCAGAATATATTTTCTATTGATATTCTTAGACACAAAACTGTTTGGTTTTTTTTTCCTATAGCTTCATTCATTAAGAACCACCACTTTGATATTTAGGAATAAAAACTAAATAATAATGTGCCTCATAAATCACTGAAAAATAAGGTCAATATATCCCTGTATTTTCACAGTTTGTCATGCTGTGCTTGCTTTTAGGCCTGCTGAAATATCTGCTGTTCAGTTTGTGTATTACCTTCTCAGTATGGTTTTTTTTTTCATTCAGCATTTTCTGGAGAGCTGTCCAGTGGGCCTGTTCCAGCAGTGCCTCAGGACTGTCAGCACCAGTGCTTCTGTGCTTAGTGTGTGTTGACCAGCAAGACGAGCAGTAAGCTGGGTCCTGCACTGCCCATCTACCATCCTGAGATAGACAAGCCCTCTCTGGGATGAAAGAATAGCCAGTTCTCAGGCTCCTTTGGCCCATCTCCAAGACTGGCTGCCAGGCACAGTTTGGTTGGGTTATTTTCTCATATAGATGCTTCTTAACAGGGAGCTGGACCATCACAACACAAGCCACTTAACAATAGCAATGTTTATTTCAGTTTGCCAGAGCGAGTCATATAAAGTTTGTAAGCCATAGATTAATATTTTATGTCTTAAAATATTTGTTTAAGAAAGACCCTTGTGACTTTAACAGACATAAATGCCACACTGCTAGAAGTCAGCCATCTGGACTTTGTAATCTGGCAGGTAAACAAACGGACCAGGCTCTTTGACATCTCTCAGATTATTGCTGTTCATATGAATGTTAACATTTCCAAAGGTGTCTCTTTGCTTTGTCACATTTCAAAGACTCCATTAATTTTGTTTTCACATGCTTAAATATTTATTTTGACCTTTTGCCTCCTGGTATAATAACCTCCTGGCTTGTTGGACCGGCCAAATCAAAATACACTGATGTGTCCTGAATGGCCTTGTTTCTTGTATAAACATGCTGCATAAACATGCAGCTCTTGCAGAACAAAAGAGTGAGTCCTCCACCGTACTGTAGCAAGTCTCTTTGTCCATTTCAGATTATCCGTACAGGTAGGGGCTGTGCTGAGATACGCCAGCTGGTTTCCAGCCTCCATACTCTGTGGACTTCAGGATTATTCCCCCCACTGCAAGTAGTGCTGAAGTAAGACCAAGTAAGACCATTATTGTGTTGTTTTCTATTCGATGCACAGGTGCCGCTGTTGGAGTACCAACTCTGCTCCTGGTCCTAGTGGTGCCTGCCCTGGGTGTCCTTGCCTGCTCGGGATTTTGAATGTAGCTGGATTCACCTTGTCCTCCGCCTAACACAAAGGACTCCCTTTGAAGATGAGGACCACGATTCTTTTTGATTCCTGTGGCACCATCCTAAGCCAAATAAATTACACTTTAGAAAGAATTACCCTACCGATTTCCTATGAACTTTAAGAGGACTGAGGCATCCAGGAACTCCTTCATGAAGTAAATCAACTTTTGAATGGCTAAGAAATATTTTTAACTTGTTCCAATATGCCTTATAAAACACTTACGCTGATCTGTGACAGTTGCATGATTCGGTCCAATGGGGCAAGTTACAGTGTTAAAACCCAATAACATAGGCTGTACAGTGAAAGTAAAATCACCATACGTAGGTGCTTTAACTTGAATAACAAATTGTGAAATATAATAGAGATTGAAATGTTGATTGTATGTGATAAATGTAAGAGTACTACGTCTGTCTGTACTATCCTATATGTTTTGTGTACTGCATATTTTCGAATAGCCCTATCATCATTTATTGGGATTACTGGTTTTTAGAGAGACAGTCAAAGCAAAAACATTTGATTATTTAGAGCTATATTTCTTGAGGTTATTGGATAGAATTTGAAGGAATTGAAACAAAAGTCAGTGATAAGGATTTTTTGTTTTAAATATGTTCAGAACACCCAAGACATGGATAGCATACTCAGCTTAAAGGAATTTACCTGTGCTTCACGGACATAAGATTTATTATATTCTTTTCTTAAAAGAATTCTGTTGAAAAATTCTGTTATGGTAATTGTTGCTGATTTTGGAAGTCAAATATCAGCTTTCAGGGAAGCAGCGTAATGTACTGGTTTTGATTTAGTCTTATTCCTATTGTTATTATCAAGGTAGCAATATAACACTTACGAGTTTGGAGATGAAGTCCATGCTAAGATCAGCCAAGTGGACCATGAAATGGTAGGAATCGTATGTTATTTTTTAAGTGAAAAGATTTAAAATATAAAAAAAAAGAAAGATATACAATAAATGGCAAAAGCAGAGTAGCACAGTAAAAAAATTATTATATTTACATTTTTATGCTGCAGATGCCAGGTGTTACCTTCCTGTATTGAAGGCATACATTTGGGAGAACTATATGCTTTTTCAAGAACTTGATATTATTCTAATGTTCATAGTGTTGTAAATAAGAGTTTTAAAGTTCTGAGACCATTTCTCTATTTGATAGAGTACTGGATGATCCAACTGTGTGTTAGTACGTGAAAGTCAGATCCCAACTGTTAGTCAAAGCTACATGTTTGCTATGGCCTTTGCAAAATGGGAACTCTAATAGAGATAGAGAATGTTTTTGTTCTGACTGTGTCTAGAGTGTTTCAGTGCTGGGTTTCTTTGTTGGTTTGTTTGAGTTTTTTTAAGTTGTTAAAGAAATGCACATTCCTTTCATTTTCCATGGTATGCTGGGAATTAGTTTGAGTGTGAATGATGAAGAAACACAGTGATGTTGAATCAGCTGGCTCAAGTAATAGTGCAATGTCTGATGCTTCAAGAATTATAAGCTTTGAATCATATTTTATTAGCACAACCTTGCTAGCTACTTAGAAATAGATTTTATCTTTTTAGAACTGATCCTGTAGAGGTCTGTAATAATATTTACATGAAGCAAGGATAGGTCTATCAATAATTTACACCCCTTTCTTTTATTTGTATAATTTTGTACTATATATTTACATGTAAAAGTGTAGAGTCTTCAATAATAAATATCAATAATACGGTTTTAGTTTAATTTTAACTATTTGTTACAAGATGAAAATTTTTTAAATAGGCAAAGGTGATAACTCCCCTATAGAGAAATGTCAGTGTCAAACACTACTGAGTTTCATAAATGGTATCATTATTTGAAAGAGAAATGAGCTGTCTTCATACATAAGAAACTAATATGCTGTAAGTCTTCTGTACAAAAAAAAGTGTTTCATTGTGTTTAATTTGATTTTGTTCTTTTGCAGTATGACTCATTTTTATATAATATACAGCCACAACTACATCTTTTGCCAAATGCATGATTGCCTTTTACTTTTCTAATACATGGTGTAAGAAGCAAAATTGTTTCATTTTTGCATGGAAATGACCAGGGAGGGAAAGCCTTCTCCTTTTTTAAATCAGCAACACAGATGAGGTAGGTGTCACACACTGATCAGATAGTTGGAGACTTTTCTGTTTCACATAATTGTGTAAATTTGACTGGGACCTTCAGCTTCAAATAGTTGTCAAGAAAAACTAACTAATGTATCATCTGCTTTAAAATGCAAGGTTCTTAATTAAAGTTTATATAGATAGACGTATTTGTTGTTTCTTTATATTTCAGGAAAATTGATATTGCTATTATTTGATACTGATAAATATCGAACTGGTTTTTTAGTTACTTTTTATCTTTTTTTTTTTTTCAAATGAGTAGAACAGGACTGTGCTTTGTCCTTTTTATGAATGAAAAGTAAATGACAAATAAATGTATTAATGTTACTCAAAGTATTATAACTGTCTTTTGAATTGGAGCTTTCTAATTTCATGGCAGTGATGTGGTCATCTGTGACGCTCATTTCTGATTCTCACAGGGAGAAATACATTTAAAAAATCAAATTCCCAGAGGCACTAAACTCAGGGAATTTGTCGCTGCGGTGTCAGAGGGAGGCAAGAAACGCAACAACACACCCAAAGGGTCATGCACAACAGCCCGTCTTTACTGAGCTCCGTTTGTCTTATATAGGTTTTGGGGGTCCGGGTGCTCGGCGGAGATTGGCTGGACCTGTTGCCACCTGCTCGATCACCCAGTAGCTGACCTCACTGTTAACAGTCCAGGCCTGCTGTCCAACGGTTCATACCGGTCAGGTGTACCCCAACTGACACATTGCATATTATATTGATACAGGTGTAATTAATTAATTTATTCTGCAACAGGAATTCATCCCATCCAGACAGCTCTCTATGAATGGCTGCCCTGCAGTTGCCTACGGCGTGGTAGCACTCATGGGATATAAGTGAATTGGACTGGTGGAACCAAATGGTGTTTCCAAGCTGCTCAAATCTTCTACTACCCACACCAGGGCTGTTGTATATTAACCATTCATTAGGCACTATTCATTGACAGCACTTCTCCCAGGATTGGTTTTCAGATGGCACAGCCCTGAGCCACGCCAGAGCCACTGGCAACTACTGGGCGCTGGAGGAGTCTATGGCTGGCACTACCAGCTGCAGGTCGGGTTTGTTAGTTTTCAGTTTAAAATCTTCAGGGTTACTGTATGTTCCACAAAAGTTCAGTCCCTACTACTAATTTATCTCTATCTGCAATTCAAAATGGGCTTTAGGGCAAGACTCTGTGACGAGGCTTTTGCTGACCCACCTTTTGCGCTTCAGCATTAAACTGCTATTATTTATCTTGTGAGTCTGTGATAAGCCAATAATATCATGAAGTCATAAATTGTTTTCTCTGCCCAGAAGGTTTGTATCTATGGATCCTGAAGGTTTGTATCTATAGATCCTGAGAAATAAGCATCAGTCAGATCTCTATGACAGCACTGAAGCAATTAGTTATGGATCCTTATTTAACAGTACTCTGACAGAATAATGCATATCAGACTCCCTGTGGATCTACCTGCAGCTCAAAGAGCTGCTTAAAATCATCCACGATGCTCCTCTGAGCCCACTGTGACAGAGCACCGAAGTAGCATGGCAGGCCTCTGACATGTGAGCCGAAGCCAAGATGATGTCTCCTGTGGCATCAAATCACAAGACCCTTCAGCCAGCTGCAGTACCTGATTTATCCCTAGTAAAAAGCTCATGATGGAATATACACAAAAGAGTCTACAAGGGGTGGGTGTATTTATATATGTGACCTTCGTGCAGGCAGGTTAAAGCATGCACTGGGGTTGTAACATAATCTGATAAAAATTAATACCTCAAGCAAAAAAAGCCCAAACCAACTGAGATGAGCTCTGCAGTTTTTTGTGGCAGCTTTTATACAGACAGGTTAAACTTGGTGCTCCAAGAGCCAAGAAAGTGTGCACAGAATGACTCCACTGTGCTCTGCTCAGCAAAGGTTCCTATCATCACCCTATAGCACTGACTTCTGTGATGCTGCAGAGGTGATGACTTAAACAGCAGTACAGGAAAAAAGAGAGTGAAACAATCCTGTGTAAGTAACGGAGGAATCAATAATTCAAATACTCAAGAGTGAGCCAAATGTGCTAGTACAGATGACCTAGAAAATAGAATTAATTTTCACTCTTAGTAACTGTGTGTTGGTATACAACAAAAGAACCTGCTCCTTTGGCATTTATTGGTTCTAGGAGGTAGGAAAACAGTTTTGGGTTTTTTTTTTTTTATCTATAGGAACAGCATAATTGCTGGTTTGGTCTTTTTCTAATAGGTACTGAGCAAGCTAGAAGCCTTCACTCTGTCAGGAACACGTGGGTACAGGGGGCATGAACTTAGTTAACACAGTTTATTTCCCTACTTGGCATCTTCCAGGATGTCCTTGCTGCAATTTGATAACCTGCTGGCTTCTGGCCAGCACTCTCCCAGGACTCATAAACTTTCAGCAAACATAAACTAAAATGTATATTTCCATGATCAAAATACTTCTCTATTTTCCTTCCTTTCTTTCTATCTTCCCTTCTTCCTTTCTTTCTCTTTTTCTGGTTCTTTCTCTCCCCTCTTCCTCTCTTCCTTCTCTCAAAAGAAAAACTGAATAGGAGCTTGAGCACTGGTAATAAAAAGCCATCAATAGGGAATATTATCCCTAGTTAAGCTCTGAAACAAGGAAAAGTCCCTTAATGACTATCCAGGTGTTCAAGAAATTTTCCAAGCACTCAATTTCACAGACAGTTATGGTACAACAAAGAGGTAGGTAAAACCAGCATGACTTTTACTCTGTCAAGCGCTGCATAGGCTTCTTCCCAAAGCTCTGAATCAGATCTGGAGGATCAAGGATGTGTTCCAGTGATTTAGAAAGACTTGACATCAGTCTCATGGACATCTTAAAGAACTTGAAGCCACGTGCTCTGAAAGCTAAACAAAAACATATATGTTATGCGTTATCCAATGACCAACATGTAATTTCTAATCTAGTTTCATAATGAACATGATATAGATATTTAAGTGCCAGCATTTGTTCTAACACACAGCGGTAGCAGAACGGTGTGGGGAATATACCTAAGTTTGGCTTTGTGTTGAATGACAGGGTATTTTCATCAATAAAGGATTTACATGCATGGCCAACTAACTCCACCCCAGCTCAGGTACCTCCATGACCAGCACTGTGTCTGGGGAGCCAAGCAGGCAGGCTTCAGCGAGCGAGCCAGCCCTGAGACAGGCCGATCACCCTCACCTCTGCTCGGGGCAAGCACAGCTCGCCTCAGCTGTGCTCATTGCTCAAGCTAGGTGGGAACACCTGGGTGGCTGGCCACCTCCTAGGGCTGTAGAGGGAACTGAGGGAAGCTGTGTGCCCTAAGGAAGGCAGCCAACATATGTGGGTTTCTTTTTTTTTGTTGGTTTTTTTGTTTGGTTGGTTTTTTTTGTTTGTTTGTTTGGGTTTTTTTGTTTGCTTTTTTTTTTTGGCACTTCGACATCTTGGAATGCTGGAAAACTTAGGTTATCAGTGACATACTTGAACCTTATTATACCAAAGTAAAATCCTGTGGGATGTCTGCTCAAAGAGAAATTGAGTTTGTATCATCCTGGCACAGATGAAACTCAGGGCAACTGAAATGAAGGAGTTACTACTGTGGAATATGCCACTGGAGAAATAAACAGAGAAGTAAAAAGATTCTTTCTAATGATAGCATTAAAAAAATCAAAGTCTTGTTGATAGTATTAGCTTCTCAAAAATTAATGAACTAGAACCTACTGTGAGAATAATTGCATATAAACTACAATAATGTTGATGTTATGCCAAAAGCTATGATGTCTATTGAGAATTAGTATACAAAATCAAACTCCAGGGAAGTCAGCTCTGTTTCTGACCTTTAAGAATGAAAGTAAACACAGGATAAAAAAAATCTCATGAGAAAGAACATTTGTAAAAATACAATGGGAGATCTTGCATCTAATAGATCCTTTTCTAAAATGACAAATATATATGAGCATTATTTTAAGCTTTTTCCTTTTCATGTTTATTTATAGAAAGTGGTGGTGTCTTTTCTGATTTCCATATTCCTGATTTACTAAATAATAGTTTTTCACTGGCCTAGTGTTCTCTGATAACTTATTGGGATAAATATGAAAAACTAAATTACATCCTGCAGCTCTGCCTCCCATGAGTAGATACTGACAGGACCTGTAAGTTAATTGTGTATCCGAACTGCTGGAAGAACTGTGTAAAAGGATTAAATATATAATCACCTTGCTTCTCTCTGGTCTAACTGCAAGCAAAATCTAGATAAAGCAAATGTACACTTCATTAAGGACACATGAAAAAGCATTATGTGGATTTTTGGCAATATCCATTTAAAATATCTGGTTGTTTTTTTGGGTTTTTTTATGAGTCCTTTGGCATATAACAGGAAGCCTCTATTATTTTCCTTCACAAAGTGTGTGCTCAACCAGAAATAAAAATTAATTCACTTTTAAAAAAAGGAAAATAAGTAAAATATGTAGAAATAAGATGTTAAAAAAAAATCCTTTAATTGTGGATGCTAATGTTTCTGTCCATTAAGCATCAAAAAGTAGTTTTGTGTAATGAATGTATTAAAATTACCTCTCATTACAAGCTGATAACTGCCAGATGTTAATAAATTATTTCTAAATGCTTATTATTAGGTATAATAATGACTAAGCTCCCAAAGTGTTTCATGCTTATGTGCCTGTAAAACACAGTATGGAGAGCAATGGCTGTATACTCTTTAAACAATAAAGCATGATCATAGAATCATAGAATGGTTTGGGTTGGAAGGGACCTTAAAGATCATCTAGTTCCAACCTCCCTTCATGGGCAGAGACACTTTCCACTAGACCTTGTGGCTCAGGGCCATAAGAAAACAGTTGATTTCTACCAGTCAGTAAGAGGAAAAACCTTTCACTTTAGCCCAGGGTAGTGTTAGAGCTGTCATGGGAGCCTTTCCACCACATTTTGTGATCAGCGTTCCACCTACAGGTAGATTAATTTCTTGGCTAAGCCTCCATCCACTATTTATTTAGCCAATGCCTGTATGCTGGATCAACTGTCAAAAAAAATCAACCTTTATAACGATTGGGCTGAAGGGGAAAAGAGTTAACTAGCACATTTTTTACTCTGTTCATAACATTACTCATTAAAAACAAAAACCTTCCCAGAAGGACAACACAAGACCTGATCCTGCCTGAAGGCATTTGTGGCATTTGCTGACTATAATGGCAGCAGACAGGGGCTGAGATGGCTTCTGGAGGATGCATACAGCAGAGGTATAAAATAATTGCTTTCCTCTCTAAAATATTTATTTTCTAAATGTTGTGCTATTTTTATGAATCTCCTGCCTTTTACTTTTTGTTTGTCATTGTAATGTCCCAATCTGCAAAGCTTTCCTGGGAACTCTTTCCTTGTGGGGGGCAGCAGCAAGCAGGCTCACTCCATTGGGCTGTGCCAGTAAAAGAGACTAAAAGAGAGCTCTGTGTTTTCAGCACAAGGAGAAATAACCACTAGGGCCAGCTTTTTCCTCCACTGAAGCTGCTACGCCCACAATATATGCACTAGAGACAGCCCTGTACATCCACAAGTACACTGACCTCAAGGAATAGCTTTCATCAGCTTGAAATCTCCTTACATTGGTAGCTCAGTGCCTTTCAGTTGTGCTCAGAGACCTTCAATTTTCTCATGTATGATTAATGAAATTTAGCAGCTATACATTGTTATGCAAACCATTAAAGCACATATAGAAAATCTAATTTTCTATATAATTTTGATTGGTTTGCAATATCTTAAAAGAGCTAACAGAGTAAGTGAGGTTTTAGCTGGAATAATTTCTTAAACCACTAAATTCATTTTGGTGCTGTATTTTCTGTTCACTCCTTTCCTCCATGTAAAATTTCTCTCCTCATTCTTTTTGTGGATCAAGTGCAACTGGCTGAGCTTAGAACGTGTGCTAAAGGCCTGAACAACATGACTGACTTGTTTAAATCCTGTCCTCAAAGTCTAAAACTCACAAGTCTAAAAACATCATTCTTCTTCCAAAGGAATATGGAAAAGGACAGCAAAATGTGGAAGTAGCTCCCTATGGTTGTCCCCTTTGCACAGCACACTGAGGTTTGCTCGGGGCTGCTCAGGTTTCCAGGTCCTTCTGGAAAGATGGGCAGAGGCCTCTGAGCAACAGCTCTGGCCAGTGATGCCAAGATGCCCCACACACCACCCTCAGACAATAGCTGGAAATGGGGGGAATGCATGATTTTTCCTGTCACTGAGTTGGTCAGTGTCCCCTCAATCTGTCACAGGGGCAAATATGTTTGGGGGATTCTTTTTTTTTAATGGCTCTGAGTTTCAGATCACAACTCCAACTCCCCTGGGGACTCAGCAGGGCACTGACCATTGCTATTGTTGTGAGGACTTGCAGTAGTGATGAACATCAACTCTCCCCCTTGGAAAGTCAGTGGCACTAGGAGAAAGGGAAAGGCGGGGCAATGGATGCTCACAGCAAAGAGGAGACAGCGAGTCAAGAGACACAGCCTTCAGGCCCTGCTGGGCTGCTGACACTGCCCAGATGTGGCTGCTCCCCTCCCATGAGGCACAGAAGGTGCATTGCCCTGGCCCAGGCTAAGGCCTCGGTCCTTCTCCTCTGTCCTTCCTATAATGTCCCCTATACTGAGATTCCCTGCTAACTTACTGAATGTGCAGGGGTTCAGACAAGGATGGGAAAAAAGCCTTCCTAGCTGAGAAAGGGCTACTAGCAGCCAAAGTCCTTGCAAAAGGCAGTGCTTTCCCCAGCCAAAATTGCTTGCTTCTCTCCAGCTAGACAGGCACATCCTCTGCACCTCCACATGGGGTCCCATGGGCTGAAAGCCAGCTTTTCCAGCTGTGACACAGTGGGGACACAGGAGTTTGAACTTGAATAAGGCCTCAAAGTGGCTCATTAACTTGTGGGATGACATCAGCAAACCCTGTTTATGCCTACTGAGAGAAATCAGACACCTACTGACTGAAGGAACAGCTAAGCAATGCTTTTTTGAAGATAGCAGTGGCGCCTAACTGGTGGAATCAGGCACCTACATACCTTTGAGGTACTTGGCCAAGATTAAGTGACTTGCCCACGGTCACACAGGAAATCTCTGGCAGAGCCAAGAACTGATCCAACTTTCAAATTACTTAACCACAAGATTATCATTCTTCCATGTATTAAATTATTAATTCTGATGCTTGTCAGGAAGCCTGAGGCAGAGGACGGGTGCTTATTAATTGGAGCCAGACACATAAACATGCACATTGATTTATGTATTCATATATTTAAAACTGGATGAAAGAACTATCTAGTATCTCATTTTGGATCCTCCTTTAGTCACTTGCCTCCTGGTTTACATAGAGTTGAGGATGCTCTGGAAAACAACCAGTTTCGTCCCATATATGGAACACTTGCTCATAGGTCCATACATGCCGTAGGATTCATTAGAAGTTGGGAAGTTTGGCTTTACCGTATATCATCCCAGTCCGTCTTTCACATTTAGACATTGCTGTCACACATTCCTGGCCAGGGCTTGTTTCTCCATTAAGCCAATGTGGCAACAGTCTATTTTCTCTAGTCTGGATTTACTTCAACTGCTTGTGGTACTTGCAGTTCTTTCACTCTTTTTTATTCCCTTAAGAAACTAAAATAGAAATTATCCAGGGAAGATGGAGAACGCTAACTCTGACAAGGCTTATGCACTGAACTGGTATCCCTACACAGAGAAATAAGTCTCCCTCTCCTCCTTCAGAGTCAGGGTAACACCTCTGGGGGTGACTCAGAGAGGAGCCTTGGATATAGGCTCTGACTTGCCCACTGGGGGAGACGCTCTGTCTGCACTGACTATCAAGGGAGGCCAGGGAGGCAAGGCTGGCAAATGCAGGCATTTAGGCATTCAAATATATGTGCTTTTAATACATTCCTCACACCGTGTACACCTCCTACTTATGCTTGAGGTACCATGCTGAGGACTGTGGAAATACTGGATTTCCATTAGATGTTGTACTCTGAGCTGATATGCAGATAGAGGGGGATAAGCCAGCAAGATTAAACTTACCTGTAATTATGTTCTTGTGAACAGCAAGAGGTACATTCCAGTTCTGGTGTCAAGAAAAAGAGGACAGTCAAGGCCTTTGTAGCACCTAACGTGAGCCTCCCCCCTCAACTCCCACCAAGAGAACAGAACACCAGCCACATGCTGGGCAGGGAAAGGTGATGGCAGTGGGAGCATTGCTTAGGCAGAAGGTTTTAAGAAAAGCAAAGCTCAGGAGTGTGAGACCAGAGATTAATTTATAGCTTAGACTACAGGGACTGTAAACCTCTGCCAGCAGCAGTTGACTGTGTCACAGTCCACTCCAGAGCACATCCTGACGAGCAACCAGGAGTTGTATGTGGTCTCTAGGTAACATCAGTCACTGATCTTAAAATATCCAGAGGCAACATGTTTTGGGGTTAAGTTGTATTTTGATCAGATTATAGTAATCAGATAAGTAGGTTTGGTAAACCAGGTTGGTGACTTTTAACTTACGTAATATGGTAACCAGCTACATATCTGGGTTTTTGTTGTTAGTATTTTACAATGGTATGGGAGCAGTTCACTATGTGTAATGGATTTCAACCTGCAACAGTTCAGTAATGCAAGGAATTAGAATTATTATTCCTCACAGATAAAGGCCTGGAAGACTTAAAAGCATGGGAATTATTTCTAAAAGGTGGAGATTGTCCATTGTTTTCCCTTACACAGAGGGATAAGAAAAAGAACCTCCTGTATACACATAGCAAAGAATATCTCTTCCTTCTGCAGCTGGCCAACAAAATGCAACAGGCTCGTGCTTCAGAATCTGGGCTATTTGAATAACACTGTGTGCTTTAGCATGGCAAACACAAGCATGATATGCAGAAGGAATGGGTAATTGGTAGATACAGTGACAAGTAACATCAGTGACCGAGGAAAATGCATTTAATTAGCTTTCGTATTCAAAGCCAGTGCAATCTTGCCTTTTTTGTGTCTGTCTCTCTTACTGGAGTTTGTATTAAATACAGCAACAATAATTCTCTTGGTCTCAGTGGAATTTACTGGGTGCTTGGCCCTTCTGAAATTTAAGCTACTTACACAGCATCCTAGCTTTTGGTTTCTCTTCTAGATGTATCTTCACCTGGCTGTTCTCTGATACCAGTGGGTATTTTCAGACATCAGGTCTGCATATACATACCAAATCTTGATTTTTGGGTATCTGTTCAGATGCTTTTGGGTGCTAGCTAACTACTCTACAATCATCACTTTGGAAGAAGTTTCTAAGGGACATTTTTGGATAGGTGAGAAGGGAAAGGGCTTGGATTTGGGAACTTTTCCAAAGGCGAGCAGCACAGCTGTCAGAGAAAAACCTGGAGATTAGTTTTGGGAGCAAAATGTTCATAGGATGAATGTTCTCCACGTCCAAGGTGGAGAGAAACACTAGGTTGTGGTGCTGGTCTAGGATTTGGCAGTAAAACTGAGACAGGAGGAAGTTAAGGTAGTGGAAAAGCAGAAAATGGCTGACAGAAAAGGGCATGGGCAAAGCTTTCCTTTTTGGAGAAATTTTAACATTTTTCAGAACCTCAAAAGTCCGAATACACCTTCCCTCTAATTGATAATGAAATAATTGTATTCTGGGAGATCCTAGTCTTTAAGCAATTCATCCAATTCGTCAACCAGTGTGGCCCTTGAGGAGTCTGTGGCTCAGCCAAGATGTTTTACCCAGGCCCACAGACATTGATGCAGACAAACCCGGAATTTCCACTACCCCCAGGCTGGTCAGAAGTCTGGGCTCAGAGCTCTCCTCACAGCTGCCTCAGTGCCATGCTAACACAGCCCTGTAGCACTTTCCTGTGCTTTCATGTCGGGTCAATGTGGACAGCAGAGGTCACACTTGCCTGCCCACTGGGTGGTGCTACCTTTCACGTCCGGGTGGTGCTACCTTTCACGTCCTGGTGCTGTGATGACTCCTCTCAGAAAAGTAATTCCCAACGCTCAATGACTACAGACTTGTTTCTAAATACTCTCCCCTTTTCCTGATCTACTTTATAAAGCCCGTTGGGTTTTCTATGTGCATGTGTGGTTTTTTCTTTCCTTCATCCATTTCTTGTGCTTTCCCTATAAGCACCAGCTCTCTGTGTTTATCTTTACTTGGCTGCTGCCCAAAATGCTCCCGTCAAAACACATCAGTAGAATAAGCTGTGAATTTTTTAAAGGAATGTAAACAGCCAATAAATTGTTACAGATTTTGCCCACAGAATCCATGTATCTTTGATTGTTGGTACTTGTTTTATTTTATTTAATTTTTTGTTGGAAATGTCTTGGGTCAGTTTTTGCCAGATAACTGCTGTGAGCCCCACAGAACGAGTGTGACAATATAAGAGGCAGTTTTGGGTTACTTTGGGCAAAACTTCAGTGCTGCTGAGAAAGTCCTAAAGGCAGAAAACAGGTCAAGGCAGGTTGATCTCTACTTTTGACTTCATTATATATGCCCAGAAGAGTGTCACAGCAGATTCAGGCATGTGGGTCAACTAAGAAATCTTGTGGTTTCTTCCACATAGATTTCCATAAACTTGGGACAATCTACTCTCCCTAGTACATTGGTATTACTGACAGAGAGAACAGGTTGCCCACCCGAAGAGAGACAGAGAAAGGAAAGAAATGCTTAACCCCTGCCAGTCGTGGCTACTACAAAAGATGATTGCAGAAGGCAGGGAGGGAAGCAAAAGGTGCTGTAGGGACTTTGGCCGCAGTGTTCTCCGTAATGCAGAGGAGTCATTTGTCCAGCTGCAGCTGTCACAGGTTCATTCAGATTCCAGAAATACACGAAGACAAGTGTATAATCTCCCCATGTGATTGTTCAGCTGTAAAAGATGCTGTAAAGGCTGTGCACTGTTGCACAGTAGCATGACTAAACCTTTGCAATGGACTTGTTCCACAGGCTGTCCACACTCACTCATATGGTCATTGGATTTAGAGCTGTTAATGGTGTGGTCACCAAGGCTGGAGAGTCAAAGAGAAGTGGCTGAAGACCATTCACAGTGTGCCACTGGCTTCAGAAAATGATTAATTAATCACAGTGGTGTGAAGCCCAGGCTGGACTTTGATGCCATGACAGCCCCCTACCAGACCCATGCTAAGTCCCCTCCACATATGCAGAGTAATCCACCTACCAGTTGTGGCCAGCAGCCTTCACGTGCTCCCTGCAGTATATATTTGCTTGGCTAATTGAAAATTATTTTTACATGAGAATCAAATGAGAAACATATCAGTGGGAAACTGCTCTCTTCCGTGTCAATAATGCTGCTGGTAGTGCTCAGATAAATTATGACTACGGAGCGTGTGACAGCATGTGTCTTTCCTCAGAGACACTTAAGGTGGGACTGGGAATATTTGCCCACAGAGAACCCTTGATTAGAAAACTATGGTAAGAATCTTGCTCTCCTTTAGCTGCAGCCATACCCTTCTAGGAAAAGAGCCAAATTCTTAAATTTCTGTTGACAAGCTGAGGAAATTCAGATGTCTAATTGAGTGCTTTGGGTAATATATTGAAATACAAGAGAAGTGGGGAAAAGACCACTTCAGAACATGAATGAAGGTCAAATTTTTGCCACCGCTTACTCTGCTATGCATTACTTGTTTCTAACTGGATGCATACCTGTGGAACATGTTAAAAAGCAAAGGCATTTGTGAGGCTGGTTCTCACTGCTGTGCTATAGGCCTTTCTTCTCCACCTGACAAGAAATAATGGTGTGTTAGAAATATGTTTGTTTCCAACCAGTTGTTGACATAAAACTTGATTATTATTTTTCTTTTGCTGGTGCCTAAGGGTGAGACAGAGATTTCAACACATGAAGCAGACAGCTACAACAGGCAGAAAGAGATATCTGGCAGGAAAATCTAGACCACCTAAGAAAGACACTTAGATTTCCTACTCAAGGACAGGTTTCTGCCTTTAAATCTTGATCCAGAAAGCTTTACACGTCAAGCTGGGATCAGGACAGAACAACCATCAGGACACGGTAGACATAGGAGTACACCTGAATTTCTGCCGCCATTTGGCCCTGAAGCACCTACTTCAGGGCCATGTTCTGTTCTTCTGTCCATGGAATGTGGAGATCTTCAGGTTCATGACAGGGTAAATGGTCTCCTATGGGAGCAGAAGTGCTGAGATTGCTGGTGGTATCAGCTTCTTCCTCAGACAGGATCTGATCTGCAGCCTCTCTTAGAAAGAGTGTCTGGATAGTCTCTGTCTCCCAAGGGATTATAATGCCTCTTTTTAACCACTAGCCAGCAAGACATCCTCAGGAGGAGGCACAGGGAAGGGACCTGATCCCATGCTCCTGTCAGACCCCAGCCCCTGCTGACAGGAACATAAGAGCCATGGAGCAGTAAAATTGCGAGTGATAAGGAGCCTGATCCCATAGGTAGGGTGCCGGGGTGGGGTGGGGGTGAAACTGCTCTTCCTTAGTCACCCCCAGCCTAGGGGCAGGCAGTGGGACTCCTCTCAGAGGAATCTCCTTCCACCACCAGGGAGTGGGCAGGCACCCAGATGGCTCCTTTCTGCAGGAGCTGCACACAAAGGAAATGGCAGCAAGAGCTCAATTCTCCTGGCCCAAAGCTCGAAATGGAAATTAGACAGAGGAAAGAGCCACTCTTCATATATGGCCAGTGCCAAGCCTATATCCTACTACAACAAGGAACTCCCCAAGAGAGACCTGGTGCTCTCCTCCCCACCCAGTCAAGCCCAAATTATTGAGAAATTTTCCATGTAACCAGAGAGCACCTGCAGCCTTGCACAGCTGCACAATCTCTCCTGAGACACGGATTCACCCCGATTGGGTCCAATAGAGAGGGCAGGCCAGGAGAGAGGTGAGTCTGATAAAGAAGGGGGGGTCATAAGGTCTGTTTGTCCCTCAGGAAAACCAAAGCTGTCCTGGGATGACCTCTGAAATATTTCTGGTCTCTGCTTGCACATGGGCTAGCAGAAACCTTTTTGGGGAAGGTGATGTAGCTTATGTGGAATTTGTGGGGTCATGCACCATCCTACCATCCTGCTTGTCTCCTTGCTGAGACAGAAGAGAGAAGCAAGTGTGCAGCAACACACCTGGGTAGCAGAAGATAAGTTTTTCAGAATATCATCTGCTGCAGGGACATCATGGGGTCTTTGGGATGTGGCTGAGCAGGCAGAGGCTGCAGGTCAGTGGTGCTTCCTGAGCCTCCTTTGTATGCCTGAGCAGAGTGCTGGCCATCAGGGTGCCCTGCACATCCCCAATGCTGTCACAGGTTGCAGCAGCTGCGCCATGCACTGATGCTGCTGTCTGAAAACACATTTCAGCATTTAGGCTGCAAAGAATATCAAAACTATGCTTTCCCTTTCTAGCACTTTTCTGTCTCAGTTCAGAGCTCTCTCAGCTGGTTGGTGTGCACACCTAATGCCCTAAACAGGAAGCAAGAGAGATCAAGTGACAATCTGCCCAGGAAGATGTCAGGCAGGGCACAGGACATGAAAAGAGGTCTGCTTCCTCCTGCTGTGCATCAAGTGGTTAAAATAAAAAATTGAACACAGTGGATGTGATGATGAGAACAACTCGCCCTCCTGGGATCCAACACACCAGTAAATAGAAATACTCAGAAACAATCACTATCTTAAATAATCTGCACCTGTTTGTCACATTCAGGTTCAGATTTGGCTCTTGATGTCTTTTGAACTTAAGGGTCACTCATTTTCCCTTTAAAAAATTCAATAAGTCTTCTACCAAAAATTATATCAAATTCCATACAAACTAAAGCACATAAATTCATGCATTCACTTCAGGAGTACCATTGCCTTACTCTTTCTTACTTGCCTTGGACCCACAGGCATTACAACAATGCAGTTTATTCAGGTAAATGGAGACCTTCAGACATATTTATGAGGACCATCCATCTTACAAGGTTTTAAAGTATTTTCAGCACTGGATTTAGTTTCCAATTGGTCATATGAAAAAATGTGGTATTCCCTAGTTTTTTAAAGTCATTTCTCATTTTCTTTATTGTGGTTTTAGGATCTGTGTATAATATGACACTTTTTACTGTGATTTATGGCTTTAGGTGAACAATATGCTGTATGTGGTGTTAATTGCTGTGGATGGAATCCAGAGGCATTAAAATGCTCATCTTCCCTTTGTTCTAATAAGCTTTGATTTCTAACCTGTCAGCAGGGATTACGTATTAGAGCATCATGTTTGTGATTCTCCACAGCAGCTCAAGTGTCAACACTGTCATTCAAGCACCCTCCATTCCCCCCTCCCCAGACTAGTTTTAACAAAAGAGAAAAATTGATTTGTGCTGAGACCTGGCTTAGGCGGTGTCTGAATGCAGTACGGGTGTAATGGAAATAAATATGGGAGCTCAGGAAAGGGTTCCAAAAGAGGAACTGGTCAGCTTGGGGGAAAATACACCTTACAACAATACTCCATTCCAGTGAATAAGGTATTAAGTATTTTCTTTAAAGTGGATGGCATCATTCTGTGTATAGGTTTGAGCAGGTGGTGAGAAATACAGAGCTCTTAACAGCTAATAAGGGTCCTGAGGGTGTTTCCTTCTTTGGATTTATGGTAGTCAAACAATGTCCCTACTTAGGTTTCCCATTTCTCAAACAGGGCTAAATGCTTCCTACTTCTGTCAGGTAAGAATAAGTTAATTTGTTGATATCCATGGAAGAGACATACTAGATAAAGCTATATAATGTCTTCCAGAGAAAGTCTGGATTTCCTACTCAATTAGTTAAAAAAAAAAATTAGCTTTGATTTTTCTGATCAATTTGAGCATTACCTCACACAAGTCTATCTGATATTTGACAGTACTTCTATCAAACATTTCCATCAAGCATGAAAATAAGTCCATATATTCTCTGAAAAGAAACTAAAAACCTAAATTAGTATGTCCACATTATAAGACTTCAAAAATTAAATGGTAAGACAGGACGTGCAGGAAAGAAAATGTTATAAATGTAAATGTATCTGTCAAGTGTTTCTTATGACATGCAGTTGACATCCTCAGATGCAATATGTTCTGTTACACGTTTAACTGGAATAACAGAAATAAAAAATATTAATGATCAAGGGAGATGCATCCATGTTCCATCTAGTTCCTTATAGTGTAGTTGATATAAAACTTTAGAACTGTTGTTTTCTTTTTTTTTTTTTAATTATTTGGTTAATCCAGTAAGTCTTTTCCATTTTTTGAAAGCCTGAATGTTTGTGTTTCCTACATTTTCATTTTTTTAACTCTGTAGCTATAATGTTGTACTGACATAGGGTTTTTCATTTAATTGCCATGTTTGTTTTGAATTAAAACCAACCTGTCTGCACTTAATAATGCAAACAATTAAATATTCTGAGTGAGATTCTCACTGTGCCAGCTGAGCATCCTCAGAAGATTTTTTTTTTTAGCTGCTTTATATATTGCTTTTAATTACATTCCTTTCCCAAGCGATTATATCCTCATATAAGCCCAATTCCTGCAAGCTATCCTGGCACAGAAACAGAGAGTTAAAGGCAGAAGAGTACTGGCAAGGACTGCTGGGGAAAAAAGGCCTTTTGGTCAAAGCTGAGGGATGCCAGGCACACTGTAAGCCTTGCAAATGCTTCTCTCTGGTGAAAAAAGTGAAAGGAAAAGTCAAATTGTTTTGGAGGCACAGGGAAGCAGTAGGCTCTAGTTACCCATCTAGACGCCTCTAGGAGGACCAGGAGATATCAAGTACAGGAAGAGTCTTCCTTTTGGGAAGGAATGTGCCTGGTGCTGGGCCCCCTGAATTTCTTTTTTTTTTGGATCACAGCGTTAATAGCTCAAATGTTGCTCGAGGAGAGAGGTGCAAAGGTAGTACCGTGGCCCCAGGGGAGATTTGCAGAGAGGAGCTGTGATGTCCAGGAGGAGCCAGCACACATCACTGGTGGCAAGGCAATGACTGGGAAAGTAAGCAAAGCTGGCAGGGAAAAGTCCACACTGGTCACCCAGATTTTTCCTTAGAGGGAATAAAACTGCTGTAACCAAGTCCCATTCCATGCCAGGACTAAGAGTTGTGAGTGAGTATTTGCGGACTAGGTTCAGCACAAAGAAAGAGCTCAGGAGTTCTGGCCCCAAATGTGTCTATTTTTAATGGTCCCCCAATGCAGGCCTTGATCTCTGTGCTTTAGAAACACCAGCTGACCCTAGTGATTTGAGGCACAAAAAAACCTTCCAGGCCACAAGATTCAGGAGAGACACAGCTATAGCTGACAGCTGGCAATATTGACTAATTACCAGCTGACAAAGATGATGAACTTCTGTTATCCTACTGGCTGGAGCCAAGAAACCAAAAATGGACAGCTCCAAAACTTTAGAATTAAGTGGGACTATCCCAATTTACTCACCATCTACAGACACACATAAGCCAAACCAATTCAGCCTGTTTGCTGCACTAGTCTTCATTTCTCAGGCTCAGATTGAAGATTGAAACTCCCTTGGTAACAAAATTGTATCTTCATATTAGAAACTGTCTTAATTGTAGCTACTCCTTGTTATATTTTCTAAAATGAAAATGTTTCTATTATCTCTATTTGGTGTATAGGCAGCATGGCAGGTCCAAGCATGATGGGATTTAATTAAATAAAAACAAGGTTTATTTTTTCAAATTTTTTTACCCGGCAATCAGAACTAGGCAGCAATATGTGGTGGAGGGTTGTTTACCTTTTAATGTAAGTTGCAATTCTGACGTGATTGCATAATTCTGGGAGTCCAGGCAAAGGCAGTTGACCATTAAGTTATTATTTTTTTAAAGCAATATACTATTTATAAACGGTCTCACTCATTCCTGCCTTCCAATTGGAGTTTCTACCTATTCAGCTAGACCTTAGTAACTGAAAGAGTTAATTTCACATTCTGCACAAATGCAGTAGTGGAATCAGGATCAGCCTTGCATTAGGAAAACATGATTAGCTCGCTGGTAATGATGACCCTTAAATCCTTAACGTAGTTATTGATTTCCAAAGTACAATCACCCTTCTGTAACAGTAACCTACATTCTTATGTCAAGGTTAATGACATTATGTTAACCGTATTCAAGTGCGTATGGTTCAAATGAGCACAGCTTATCAAGCAATTCAGATTGCTCCCAAGTGTCGCCTCTTTATTTAAAGCTAGCAGTCATAATTAATTTTTTTGCAATACTTTTAAAGCAGAGCTTCCTCCTAAGCACTAATGATCTTGGCTGAAAGTGGATATGAGAGAACATAAGGAGGAAAATAATGCAAATTTTAGTTCTGTCTTTCTTAAATTCCTCCTTTGACTTTTAAAAGATGAAAAATAGTTTTTACCAGGTGAGATGGTGTTGCCTTTATTGAAATAATTCTTGGAAGAACTCTTTGGCATAATTTGTCCACCTCTTAATCAAGTTTTTCAAGGAGAACAGCTGGTGGTGCGATCTCTGTCTCAGGTTTAGTGTCTAGAAGGTAAGAAAGAAACCAAAATGAACTATGTTTTCTCCTTCTGCAGTGGTTTTCTCCCCACTCAGTGGTTCAGTGAAGAGACAGATGCCTTTGATTTCTTCAAGGATTCAGTTCCTTGGCTAGAGGAAAGCTCAGCAAAAGTGCATAACTACTGTACAGTATTAGAAATGGGGAAACAAATTTCTTTTCTGCTAGTTGCTTAGAAAGAAAAGCTGTAGGGCATGAATCTAAATGTGGGTCCTCTGTGCAATCCAGCCCTGAAAGCTGAGGCAACTGCACCTCTTTCTTTACCCAAAGGTACAGGAGAGTTCAGGCCTCCATTCTGGGATGGCATGTGAGGGCCAAGGGTATTTTTCTAATAAAAGCTTTTTTTGGAGGAATAAATAAACAATAAACAGAACATAAAATAAACAATAAACAAATAAAGAGAAGAAGAAGAGACTTGTCATTATCACAATTTTTTTTACAGGAAGAATGTAAAGTCTGTTTTTTCCACAAGTGTCACTGTAATATGAACACAATAATGCATTACTATTTCTTTGTTACTAATGCATCTTTAAAACAAGAGTTTTATGAGTTGACAGAGATGAAAAGCATAGCTATTTATGTATCTTTATTATGCAATAGTTGAATATATGTACCTACTAAAAAAACATGCTTTCTATCTGGCTTTCCCACTCCTTTTACCCTTCTGCACTACTATTATTTGTATGTGCTGTGTGCAGCAGTAAGAGGAGCAAAACAGCTGAGTTGTTGCACCCAACAGGTTTGTGATGCCCTGAACTCAAAAATGAAGATAACAGAAGTGTAGCAATACTGGACAGAAGAAGCAGAATCCCGAAAAAAATAAGCCCATGACAAACAATTCAAAGGCTATGTTTAGTTTCTATGTTGAATCGTGTATTTACCACATATTAATGCATAAAGAGCCAAAACAGAGAAAAGCAGGTCCCCTTGCATCCACTTGTATATGAATTATTTTTTTGTGCTGAATATAGATGTCCTTTAGCCACATAAAAAAATTGGGATGGGAGATCTTATGCTTATAGCCTTTGCACTGTGCAGTAGTCAAGATTTTTAATTTTATTTATTTGACTATGATTCCCAGACTGAAAAAGTTTCCCCTTGTAAATAATTCAGCTTCTCTTTCTGTGACTGCAACAGAAGCCTGCTTTTATACCTGCCAACACTTATGTGAGCAGCATGGTATGCAAAAGAGTGCCCAAATTAAGACTTATTAAAATTTTTCTCTATGAGAAACTTAAAATGCTGTGAGCACATTTTCCATGTTGCAAATGTCCTTCCATAGCTTCATTTTGAAGACACTTTTCTTCCAACATGAGTCAGTTCAAGTATTGAGTGTGTCTTTTTGCTACAAAAAAACTTTTCACTTTTTTTAGGGTAAAAGAAGGCAACTCCTATCACAACTTCTACTGCCTTCTCCTTTTGGAAGGAGCCACTCCTGTAAGCCATAGAACTTCTCCAACAGGCAGAAGTGCTGCAGGGGTGCTGTGAGTGAGAACAACTATGGGATGGGGATTAATGGGACGCTGTGATGGGCATGTAGCAGCAGCAAGTTTCAGAGGAGTAGTGACAGTGGCACTAGTGTTGCAGGGCTGGTTTGCAGGTGAGGAAGAGCTGCAGGTGAGGAAGAGTTGCAGAGCATTGGTTTGGTTGTGGCAAATGGCTGAGTTGAACTCAAGTTACGACGAACATGAAGAAGAAGAAGCCATGGAGAACATATTTAGAAATAGAGCTAATTGTGTGGATCTTGTATCTAGAAACAGAGATGTGAATGCTTTAGGTGAATGTCGTAACAGACCTCATGTATTTCATGTCCTTTGAGAGAGAGATCCCCTTGCTAACTCTCTAAGAATAGGCAGTGAGCTGTGAGTGATACATAAGCAGGTTGTATCTAACTACTGCTTCATGGAGCTGAAAGAAGCATTTGAGGACTACTGCCAGCACAGGTTGGAACAACAGTGTTTCACCTAGTGACATTTATTCAGATTTTTTTCAGTTGATTTTAAAATTATTATTCTTTCCCAAATAAAAAGAAAAAAAAGAGAGACCTGTTTACTTAAATCTTTGTTTCTAAACCCAGTTTTTTCCGCACAAGAAGTATTGCTTGTTCTTCATCCCTAACTTGGTTTAATTTTCTACATTTAAGCAGTGTGAGGGAAAATTTTAGTGTTTCTGATACGGTTCTTTAGAAAAATGAGCCTGGCACATTTGCTGCCTGACACTGCCTGGCATACATTCAGCTGCAAGGATACAGAAGCTTTTATCCTAGTGCTTGTAAAGTAGATCTCAATCTTTTGTTTAACAGAGCAAACACTTGGATTTGTCTTCATGCAGTTATTGGGAAAATATGGGGAACATATTTCAACAGATCTCTGACAAGACCTCCAATCCTGATGTGATTTGAATGTTTTTTCCAGGATATATTTTCAATGTTGTTTTTCTCTGCTTGTCCAACTTGTATACTCCTGAGAGCACGGAGATGACAAGAATTAATGCCTGTTTGCATTAACCCAAACTTTATTCTCACTTAATTAACCATGATTAATGTCAGGAGGCAAAGGAGTAGCATCAAGCTATTTTCAACAGCTCTGCACTGACGAGGTCAAGAAACAAAAAAAAACCCAACCGACCAACCAACCAAACAAACAAAAAAACCACACCAACACCCCCCCCTCAAAAAAAAAAACAAAAACAAAAAAAGCCCCAACAGCCAAGTAGTGTCATTTCAATGTTGGTTACAATAAAACCCAGCCAAAAGATGAATTGTTTTAAAGGCAATGTTTGTTCTACAGCCTCTGACAACATCCTGGTAAATTGAGAGTGACTATAATCCTTTGAAACCTCACTTAAGAAGCATGAATCAAAAATACAAGCATTACCCCCAAAATTAAAAACAAAGGAAAAAATATTACCCGGAATTACTTAGTAATCACGAATCTGTGTAAACTGTACTTGAGTTTATATAAATTCTCAGTGATTTCAGGGAAACAGAAGAGCTTATTTTTATATTGGCACTATTCCTTAATAATCTCACAAGCTGAATATACAATTCTTATCCAATGCCAAAAATAAATCACAGGTAGATTAGGACACCAGCTAGGCCTGGCATCTGAACTGAATTGCTAAAAACATCTAAGCTCTCAAAGAGCTCTTTTTCAAACCGTTGCAAGGGTTAAAAAAGAAAGATATTAAAATCAAGTTAAGATGGATATTGTAGCTTTCCTGAGTTCTTCTTTGGGAAACCTGGGACTTGCAACAGCAGGGTGAGCTCCTGGTGGCTGCCTGTGCCAGGTGATGATCTAATCTGAAGAATTAAAGTCAGTGGAGTGGTTTGAAAATAGATAGAAAACTGATGAATTCTTTTCTCCAATGGATGTGACTGTGCAATATTTCTAAAGGTTCAGGGAAAACGACATCTGTTCTTCTTTTGCTAGAAGGGAATGTTTCTTTTTCTTAATGTTCTTGTGGTCTGGGACCTCCATGAGGGATCTCTTACTCCCTTTTTCCTCACATACAGGGACGAGGGAGGAATGAAGTAAGAGTTCGTAAGCTGAAAGCCCTTGAATGGAAGCAGCACAAGGCAACAGCTGGGTGGGACTTCTAACTTTCCCCTGTTTTCCACAGGAGTTTGTTTTTGTATTTGCTCCTGTTTCTCCTTTCCTCTGTGCCAGGGAGAAGACATTAGCTCATGGCTCGTCACTAGAAAAGGAGGAATAGAAAAAATGACACAAAATGTAGGAGCCACAGATGAAAAAGGGGAGGGATAGAGAGCTGGAAAGAAGAACTGGGCATACTGAAGACTGGAACAAGGACAGTGAGGGACTGGTATAGGGAAAGGCAAAGTAACTAGAGGAAAAGAAGCAAATACTAAGGTCATTGAGAAAATGGAAGAGGAAATGGGAAAGGAAAGCAGAAATTTGTAGGCATGATTTCCTGGATCTGTGTTTTTAGACTGTGTTTAAGATGGTAGATTTCTTTTTTTTTTCTTTTTGACATTGAAAACATTTGCTTTTGTTTTTATATTCCTTGTTTTCTTGTTTTTTTACCTTGCCTTTTTGAGACTGTCTAGCTGGCCTTGCAGTGCACTGAGAACTGGCTATTCAAAAACAATTTTTGTTTATGGAGACGACATTTTTACAAACATATTATAGGGTGGTATTTCATTCTAACATGGAATGGGGAACAAAAGCTTGGACAAATTAATCAGGAAGACTGATCTCTTCCAGCCAGTGAAACTAGCAGTTTGTGTTCTCCTGTTGTCTTCATTTGCCCAAATTCTTTCACATACAATAGGCAAATACTTTGCTGAAGATCAATGCCATAACAGCAATCTTGCTATGAATAAATCCTTCGAGGAATTTTCTTGTTTACTCAAGGAGTGAAACTTCTAGTTTTAGAAAAACTTTCCCTGGCCTATTCATTTCAAATGGAGTTTTATGCAAGGAAAGAAAACCTTTTTCCTTGCAGTTGAAGCCATAGGAAATGGCTGAAGGAATAAAATTGTCATGGGTGACCACTTACTGATGTCACTCTTCTCAAGCATTCAGCAGAGCAATCATTTTAGGGAGAAACAATTTGCAAGCAGCACCATGTTTTCACTGGACTACAGCCTTGCCACTTGTAATCTCTAGGTATGGTCTTTGGTGGGGAGGTCTACTGCCCTTGGTGGGTTTCAGTGGAGTCCAATTGGCTACTTACGTAGGCTTTCAGAGCATTCCAATTTCCCCCACATAATTATAATGTGTTTTGTCTTCTGGCCAGCCTGGAGAGAGTAGCTAGTATGAATCATATGGATTAGAACTTGATATTTCATAATAACATTGGTGGTTTTCAAACAAATTTCTCTCTTTCTCTCTTTCTCTGTCTCTCCCTTTGAATACACTATCAACCAGTTTTTCTTTTCTTGAAGTGAAGAAGATAAAGCAATCTGTCATCCCCCTCCCAGCCCTCAGTATGGGTGTGGAAACCATTGCACAACATTGTAGTAGAGTGAAAAGGTCTCATCTAAGTGTGTGATGTGACTTTGTGCAATACTTAAATGCAACAGAAGGAAATTGTATTCTTACTCAGCATTTATTTAACTATTTGTAAAATCATATCCTTGGTCAAATGATTCCTAATTTAATAGCAGGTATGATCCAACAAAATTTTAAACCCTCATTCTAAATAATTATGCTGCTGTAAATATGTCCTTTCTTCCTCTAATAAAAACCTAAATGAAATGTTTTGCATGCAAGAGTCTGAAATAACAAAATAGGACATTTAAATTTTATCTTTGGTGAACAAATAGAAATCATCAGTAATTTTAATCTGCAGAGCAAATCTTTGTCCTCAAGGGTTTCAAAGCCTCATTTTTCTTTCCAAAGTAAAGCAAAATGTGTTCTCAAGAAACCAGAGAGTCAGACACATGACACAGAAGCCAGGCTAGATTTAATTCAGGACTAATAAAAATTGTCAAAAATAACATGTAGTGCTAGCATTACATGTCTTAATGTGTCTGCATCTAAGCCCACTCAAAACATGAGTGACAAACAAAACCACTAAGATTTCTTTTCCACCTTCTATATACATATTTCGATATGTGAGCGATACTGACAAATGTGCAACACTTCCCCTGGGGTATTTCTTTTAGTCTATTTCATGACAGAACCTGACATGAGGCTTCCCAGGACAGTTATTATGAAGGATAGGAACAACATTTGTGAACAGGTATTGAGCAGACCACTGGCTGAAAGCACAGATACCTAAATAATAAAGATGAGACTACATATCAGTGACTAGGCAAAGCAGTCTTTTGAACCAGTGTACTTCTTTTCTTTTCTTTATCCTGAGGCAATTAAATTTAGATTTTTTTTTTTTTTTTTTTTCTGTGGGTATAATTTTTTTTTTTTTTTTTTTTTTTTTTTTTTTTTTTTTTTTTTTTTTTTTTTTTGGTACCAGTTTATCTGAAAGTGCCTGCAACTTCATCCAAAACATAACTTAGATACTGTATTTCTGGGCTACGATAGATGTGGATAAGGCACAACATATGTTTTCTTCCCAGCGAAAAGTTTTATAATATAAACAATGCTTTGAATAACATTTGGTAATTATGAATGCAATTGGACTCTAGATGTTTGTGTACATGTGTTGTATTTGCAAATATAATTTCTGTCACAGGTACTTCTGTAAAGTTTGTTTCACACATGCTGTGTTTCAGTTTGCAGTAATTTCTGTGTGCCTATTCAAGCCTAGATTAGACTAGTTTAATGTCACATGGTTTGCCTCTCAGTTAAAACATGTTAAGGTATAATACAAAGAATATTATGGCAATTTGGCCATTCTAACTTGATAATATTTTACTGTGTTCCTGTTGTCATTGTTCTGCTCCAAGCCTATGAAAGCAGCTTGCTTCTGAATCACAAAGGGTGCACTGTTTTCAGAGGGGGAGGTAAAATAAGACATAATTGCAGAAGCCTGAAGAGTAAAGATTGCAGAAAAAAATTCATTTTTGCATAATAATAATGGTCTATTTTAGCCATTAATGTTTGTTTCAAAAGGCACATAAGTAATTTTTCACATTCTTCTTCAGAAAAAGTTCCTCACAGGCAGTAGATTGGTAAGCACGACTTCATTCCAAGAAATCCTGACTCCATAACATAAGACATTCTTGAGAAGCCATGAATTATCATTACCAAAGTCTTTCTTTGTCATGCATGTGCAAATACAGGATATTTGCTCTTCACCATTTATAAACAGCCAGATCCTCAAAGAGACTAAATTACCTTAGAATTAGGACCTCTGCTGCAGAATCCAAAATCCCGTAGTGCCTGTGTTACTTCTGTGGTGCGTGGGGAAAATCGGACACCCCAGAAAGGCCTTTGAGATAACCAGTAGAGCACGCAAGAGGCAATTAAATTACACACACACACACACACCTATATTCTGGATTACCAGGGGGAAAAGTATGCTGGCCAAAGCATCATGACAGCAGAGCTGTTTGCGATCCTGTAGGACAAACTCCATTACGGATCTGCTAAGAGATAAAGTAACTTGTCTGCAGATCTGTTCTGGGGAAAAATTCCTGGAGCAAATACAACAATCAGCGGTGGAACAGAAAATGAAGAAAATGTCCATGGTCCAGTACAACACAGCATGAGAAGAGCTCTTACATTTTCCTACCTAGGTCTCTATTGTCCTTGCAGGACAGCCAGTATCTCCATTGGAAGGAAGAGGAAAGGCCTCTGGAGTGGGAAAAACTGCATCACAAAATAAGCTGTTTCTGCTCTGGAATCAAACAATCGGCAGGAAAATACCTAAGACACAGATAAAAGAATTGCTGCGCATTGAAATGTATCTTAAATCTGGCATTTCCTGCTGCCACTAGCACAACCTGGTTGGTGTTTGCAGCCACTAACTCTCTGTTCCAGGGAAGCATCATATATTATTTTTCTTCCTCCCTTTCTAGTTACTGCTTTAGAGTGATGGGAAAATAAAAGGCTCATCCAAATTTCCCCTACACTTGCAGTTATATGGCTGGGCTTCTTAAAGAGTGTCCTCACCCCCATTTGTTGGCTGCCTTAAGACCCAAACAGAGTCTCTCCCTCTACTGAAGCTGAAAATAAGGTCAGACAAATCCCATCCTTACTGAAACGAAAAAGAGGTATTCACTATGTATTGTGTTGCTGAAATCATTCACTTGAATAATTGCATTTTATTCAAACAATCTTGGAAAAACTACAAATCCAAGGCACCTGAAGAGCTCTAGTACGTACAGGAGTATGAAGGGATTTGGCATGGCAGCTTTGCAGTTGTGTTTATAAATCCATAATAAATGTTTGTATGCTTCTTTCTGGTGCAGTGGCATCTCAGCAGGGGCCTTTCACAATTTCATCTGCCACAAGGGAAACCTTTCACTGTAGACTCAATCCTACATCAGTGGAAACAGCAGCTCTTACCCATGTTCATGAGGAGACAAAGTGTTTGTTTGTTGCATTTCACAGACCTTAGTTGTGCTGGAAGTATAATGGGGAACTGGCCAGGTGATCCCATGAAAGGAGGAAGAAGTTATAAACTCTTGGGGATTTGTGATTAATGAAACCTAATTCAAATACAAAGCGTGGGCCAAATGCCATGTGCCATGCATAATAGATGCATTGTTTCTGACAGGACTTATCTTAGATGTATAACCCAGATACCGAAGATTTTTTTCCAATTCTTTTTTCTATTCTTTTCCCAGCTCGAATTTCCTTACATGGAAATCAGTCAAGTGGCTTCAATGTGAGTGAATACAAATTCTAGTCTTTTGGACTGTATGGTTCTGTTTATTTCTGCTTCATTTTCTACTCTGCAAAGATCCTCAATACTTCTTTGTTTCTGCTTCTGACTGTGCTTTTATCAAATTTGCCTGCCATATAAAAATGTGGCTTTTGTCTGGATCTCATCTAAAGGCCACTGAAATCAGCAGGTTCACCAAAGATTCAGAGCCAGCTATCACTGACACTACTTCCATCCATGTTTGCTACATGTAGCATGTTCTGCTTTTATAGTCCTGTTCTCTTTCACCAGCACTAAAAAAAACCCTCCATCACAGCAGAGCAATCTATTTAATATTCATATTTTGATTTCCCTTTTTATAAGTAATGGTTTTCCTAGCATTTCTTGTCTTCCTGGGATGGTATGTGAATCCAGTGAGTCTAATGATAAATTGTCAAACACAAATAGAACTTTCGTTCTCAATGTCACTGACTAATGTTTTGCTGCTTAAATAAATATTACTGTGATTTACTAAGTCTGTACTAAGATGAGTAATGCTTTTCTGACAGCATTAAAAAAGTGGTCAATCCATTCTCCTGGGTGTGGGGAATCAGCATTCAGAGCGAATATATGAGAATGTTTGGTTCATCCTCACTACTAGAATTCATTGTTTTGAAACAGAATTGTAAAAACTTTGATTTAACTTCATTAAAAGAGTAAAGGGAATTCTCCCGTGCAAGATTTTCCCCCCCGCCTTTAATCTTTGCATCTAACCCTAAGAACACAATCTGCTCAATGTCTCATTTGAGGTTGCTGTTGAAGTTCCCTATTCATCATTTCACTTTTCAGCTCCCACCTGTTACAAGCCATCATTCAAAAAATTCTGCACTTAATACATTAAACAAATGGACTCTTCTTCCTTCTGCTCCATTCAAAGGGAAGAGGCCAAACAAACCCATCTCCTGAACAGCCCTTCGGGGATGTCCACATTTACAGTATTTCACAAGAGTTTCAGATTTTACGGGACACAGTGGGACAAAGAAAGAACAGCCCCATATGTCACAAGACCCAGCAGATACCCAGGGGGCTGCCAGGACCACAGTGCTGTACCACTGGCTGCTGGGAGCAAGAGCAGTGCCAGCAGCAGCTGTGTCCAACAGAGGACATCCAAAACAGCCCCACTGTGCCCAGAGACCTGGGACCTCCCCACGCTGAACCTGGATTTGCCCGTAGATCCTTGGGCCCCCACTAAAGTCTTTGCATTTTAAACAACAAGCAGTTCAAGCTGTGGCACTTTAAAAACACTTCTATCTTTTTTTTTCTGTACACAAGCCTACAAACCCCCAAACATTTTCATCTGCTTACTAGCCTTTAATTAAACTAACTGCCAATAGGTTCAATTACTTGTCCAAAAAAAAATGCTGGCTGTTGTGTAATCTTTTAACTGTGATTGATGAAGCATATTTGTGCAACATTAGGTCATGTTTGTCAGAGTTTAACTTCTTATTTGGCAACTACACCACTAATTAGCAATATTGCTGATAACCTCCATTTTATATAACCAGCAAGCTCTTTTTCTGTATTAGCTGGCAGTGGAAAACAAGAAAAGGACATTTGCATGGTGCCACAAGTCTGGATAAGGACGACCAGAGAAATACACACAATATTCTCTGGGATTGCTGTCTGTTAAACATTCTTTATTTTTTGACAGGCATTGTTTTCTTATGTGTTCTTATTTTGATTTCCTTTCTTTTCAGCATTACAGTACACTCCTTTGCATCTCTTCTTTGAATGCTCTCTGAGTCTGCAGTGAGGCCAGTAGCATATTCCTGAGGTTGCAGTTCTCTTGTTGCAATACCCCATTTTTAGCTTCTCACCACTCTTCCAAACTTCCTCCATTTGGAATGCAATTTTCCATCTAACTTCCATCTAACTTATTTTATTTTTCCAAAGAATATTTCTAAATATTTGGAAAAACTAACAGTGTAGTGCCAGTGTTTTGGGTGTAAAGAATATACTTCCACCTGTCTCAGAACTTCACACCTTCTTTTACTTTAAATGTAGTTTCTTCTAAGATTTAGAGCTATGATATGAAGTTTCAGAAAAGAATAAACCTTATATTAGCAGCTTATCTTTTACTGTCACTATGAAAATTCAGTTTTTGGTCAAGAGACAGCCCTTTGAAATACCAGGTTTCTATGGAGAAATTCAAAACTTCTCTGTAGAAAGTGGTTGTGGTTCACCAGTGAAAGCTTCCAGAGATGTGACTTCTCCCTGCCAAAGCTTCCAGAGCAAATCCAAGGACCTCAAAGCCCTAAGCATGCAATATGTTCAACTTGACATTTAGTCATTCTGCACTGAACTTACAAACCTGAAACATGGGAAAAACACTAAGTCCATGTCTCAGAGGAGCTTTGTGAAACAGGTTACAAATTACAATGAAGCACACACATGCTGCAATGAAAGGCACTGTAAAGAGCTCTTGAGGATGTATATAATTCTACTTTCACAGCACAGATTCATCAGTGGAGAAGAAAGACAGCTCGGGTTGTTGTTGTGGTTTAATTCTAGACAGTTTGTTCACACACACACACACCCTCAGTGGCATTAGGAGGAGGATTGGAAATGATGGATTAGATGACTTTAATAATTTAAAAAATAATAATAATAATATTGAAAGGGAAGAGAACTAAAAGAGATGGAGAAATAAAACCTGAAAGAAACAAGTGATGTGCAATCCAATTACTCACCATTCAGTGAACAATATTCAGCTCGCCCCCCAAGCAGTGGTCAGTGCTTCCTAGCCAGCTTCCCCCAGTTTATAAACTGGACATGATGTTCTGTGGTATGGAATATGCCTTTGGCCAGTTTGGGTCAGCTGTCCTGGCCATGCTTGCTCCCAACTTCTTGTGCAGTTCCTCCCTAGCAGAGCATGGGAAACTGGAAAGTCCTTGACTTGGGGTAAGCACTCCTCAGCAGAAACTAAAACATCACTGTGTTATAAGAATTATTCTCATAATGAATCCAAAAAACACACCACTGTACCAGCTACTAGGAAGAAAATTAACTATCCCACGTGAAACCCGGACAACCTTGCACTGAACAATGGAAGTAAAATAAAATTGTGTGTTGTTACTCATTAATTGAGTACAGTCCGGGTTTTGCACTAAGAAAGAACCCATGGAAAGGAAAAAACAACATGAGCATGTGATGAAAGATGGCTTCCTAGGACATATGCACTGCCTCGCTGTTTCAAAGTTCCTGGGCACCATTCATTTTCTAACTCCTGAACTCTTAATAATGGTCTTTAACCTAATCTCTGTTACCTATCTCACAACTGATAGCTGAAGAAGAATGTCTTTGTAGATAAAGTGCTGACCTGGGACCTGGGAGGAGCAGGCTCCTTTTTGGATTCCACCACATCTCTGTAGCAGAAACCAAATCTATAAAATAAGTATAATTTTAAAAATATATAAATTTATACTTATAAATGGGCAATTTATTTGCCTATTGTCTATCACATCTCTTTGATGTTCATTTCAAAACCTTTTGGGAAGATGTTCATGATGGCTGGGGGAATTTCTCTACAAGCAAACCCCAAGCACTGCAAAAGCTCTGCTCAAAAAACATATGAACACAAGAAACTGGTCTTTTTTATCCTGAGATGCATTTAAGATGTTCAGAGTAAATTAGACGTGCAGTCATCAGTGGATTGATTACATGTACTAAGAGGCAAAATACACTAAGGACATTCGCAAGGGGCTGCAGGGTTTGGCTGCAAGCACTTGGGAACCTGAATTCTCTGCCATGAGAGACAGGCAAGGAACCAAGTGGGACATGGCAGGATGTGCAAGTGGAACTAGATGCCTATGTTCAGGAAGATAATTTGTTCTGTGCTTCTAGGATAGGACTGCAACCATTTATTATGGATCCTTCTGTGCATTGCTGATGCACTAGAGTCTGGTGTGGCTTTTTGATATAATAGGAAGCATAGTCTTAAACCTTTGTCCCAGAATGTAACTCTTTGTAGTGGTAGAAAAGTTTTGCTAGGGAAACACGCTTGCTGTCCCAGAGACAAAATGGTTACATTAATATTGTACACCTAAATTAAGAAAACGTTTCTCCTAGTTTTCTTTCCCCCAGTTTATCAATTCTAGATGTAAGAATTAGAGCAAAAAGCAGAAAGAGAGGAGTGCGAACAAGGCAAAACCAGTTATGCAGCAATTGATTTACAGTCTGACTTTGAGCAAAATTCTCCAGTAGCTTCAGCTTGTATTTAGGAATCAGACTTCTGACAAATACATCAGAAAGACTTTCTTGTAACTTGCAGCCCAGTGGTACTTAGGAGAATGTTTTGTTCCCAAAAGCAATGGTATTAAATCACTGAGCCAGGAGAAGGAGATGTGTTTTGATTAGGTACACAGCCTTCCTCTGACAGATTTGAAGACCTGCAGTCTAGCAGATGGCAGCGTAGCAAGCACAGTTGTGTTTCTCTTAGGTTGCCTGATAAATTCTGCGACGTTGGTTTTGACTGTGTGAGATTTTCATGAACCATTATTTATTTTCTTTGTCTTGAGTTTTTGCCCACTTCCTTTCACAAACTGCTCTTTATTTCTTCTCAGGTTCACTGCTTGTTTGTACAAGGAGCATGGCCAGGAAGCCACCATTAGCTTCACTTAAGGCAGAGACGGAGCAGGCAGTGGCTGGGATCATGGGCACAAAGCCGTGCCATAGCACAGCAAAAGTGTGGGGCACTGCCAACATTGCCCAGAGCTGAGCTCTTGGGTCAGCCTCCTGTAGCCTCAGCACTCACACTGGCCCTGCTCTGCTTGCATTACTACAACAGGCATTTCAGTGTGCTCTGGTAGCAGTACCTGTACACTCAGAACGATGGGGAATTGCCTGTTGGTGGTGGATTCTGTGTGGATAGTGTTCTCTAGGTTTTGTTCTGGGTATGGACAGGTTGTGTTAAATTTGCTTTGAACATTTGGGTCAACACAGGAGAATGCCATTCCTGTCTCTCACTTTTGTTTTGAGTGACTAATAACACATATCTAAGATCCAGTTGGTGCCAAGAAAGGCCTTTGGTTGATTCCTGCAAATGGTAGAGAGGATGCAAGTGGTGACACCCTCTTTTAAAAGTAGGAAACCCTTTTCAAAATGTTGAGAGGGGGACATTGCTGAAATACACCTAAAACAAGGAAAGCTGATAGATGCAGAAACTTCTCCATGATCTAGAAAACAAGGAAAAAAGGAAGTTCGGCTCAAGGTTCCAGAACATTCCAAGTAAATAATGTAATTATTTTTATTGCAAAAGTATTGTTTTATTATGATTTTATTGTAAACATGAATTAAAAATTTTGAAACAGGAGGCCCTTTTCAGGAGGTATTCAGTACAGAAAGGAGAATGATTCACAGGAAGGGAGAAGCAGATAAACAGCAAGTGTTACTGTATCTGTCACATACACTATACAAACATTCCCTTACACAGCAGTCACAACAGTGCTGTAAGTTACAGGAGAAAGAAGTAGATGGTATCTTATCTTCAAATTTTAGTTTACAGTTCAGCACTGATGACAAGAATTCTCTTTGCTTAAATAGATGAGCCAATAAAAATATATGCCCTCTGTTATTCACAGACTATCTATTGCAGCAGCTAGAAAGTGTAATTTATTGATAAGAAGAAAAAGTCTCTGATGGGAAAAATTCCTCTATTGCTCCTTTTGGGAAAGAGCAGCAGGAGGACGCCACCGATTAGGCAAAGGTACAGTTTTGTTGACTTCAGCACAAGCTCCCTCATGTCTCTGTGACAGATCATTTTTGTTGTGACTTGATGGTGCTGAGACACCTCTCGTCAGCCGTTCTGAGGACTTCTCGTTGTAATCGTTCACATACATCTCCTCCTTCTGCACACCCTTTTTGTTTTATATAAGCAGTTTTTGTAGAAACAAAAGGGGCAGAAAGGAGGAGGTGTGGCAGCATAGAGCAGCATGTCTTTCATCTTTTGGGACACAACCTTGTCAGGAAACTGCGGGGAGGTGCACCATGCCAGGAGACCCACTGGACTGATGACATTTTTGGGAGAAATTATGCCTCTGTACTTCCTCAGTATGAAGGGGGGCATAAAGGTTTCCCTTCCCCTGATCCTTGGGGCAGCCCAGCCTGTCTGCTGCCTACCATGCACAGCTGATTTTCCACTTGCACACCTGTCCCAAGGGCATGCTGAGGAAGCTGCCCTGAGCCTGTGAAGGCTTCCGATAGGGACAGCACAAAGGGGCCTTTTTCCATCCACCTTCATCCAAAAGACAGGAGAACGATGGGCTGGTATGTCTGAATACCTCATTTAAATCCTTTTTTAATTCTACTAGAAATCAAGAAGCCTGGACTTGCTCCCAACAAAACCAATGGCAAATCCCTACAGATAATAAAGTGAAAAGAGCAATCCCTAAACAGGTGTCTATTTTCATTTCTGAAAGGAAAGGTGCAAACTGCCTTTGACAGTTTTTCAACTAAAACTAATACTCACTTCAACTTATGTCTGAATGATTTACAATGCAGCAACATCTCTTTGCTCTATTGTAGTCAGACATTCAAGATCCCAGCAAAATATTTATTTTGGCTAGTCTCTATATCCAATTCCTCTTTTTATCAATAGAACAATATTTATAGAGGTCAGGCTGCCAACGTTGCCAGACAGACGCCCTTTGCATTCAAGAGAAAACATGATTCATCGTAGGATCAGGATTTCAGCTGCAAATTAAAACTTTTCTTTGATAGACTGAAAGAGACAAGTCAACAAAGGAAAATTCTTGATAGCTGGAAAGGAATGTCTTCTTTGAGACTGCCAATATTCAGTTCTGATCACTAATATCTTAATTGATGGATGAGATTTTTTTCTCTGTCTAATTATATCCCAGAGGCAATTCTTAAAAGAAAGGGAAAGATAGCTATAAACAACTCTGCTGTATGAAGGCATCAGCTTCTTTTTGTTATCTCTTTGAGACCATGAATATCTTATAATGTATTTGTGCAACACACAGGACAAAAGTGCTCTGACCTAAACGTGTGATTCTCTAGATATTGCATATAATTAGTATTAAGCACAGTAAAAAAATAGCAACAATGAAAAAAACAGAGATAAACATATAGACTTGTGGCTTGTTAGTTTTCAGTGCACCATCATATCACATGTATGAAAATAGACCTACTCTAGTAGCTACAGTGTGTGACACACAGTAGGAAAAATAACCTCTATGCTGGATGAAAAAAATCAGAAGATTTATTGAATCTTGTTTTTTAGAGCTGTTACTCCTGGTCTTTACTGCAGATATCCCACAAAGTTATTTCTTGACTCTCATTGAAAATATGTAATATATTTTTCATCATGTACCCTTTTAATGATGATTAAATATCACAACCCTACCTTTCAACTAATTGTAATGGCCTTGTTATTCTTGGTTTTGCCTGACTATGATTTCAAGCTAATGATCATTAGCAACAATAATAGTCCTCTACCCTTTTATCATGCCTTACATCTGTGGGACTCTGTGTTAAGCATTACTACGTGCATTACACCAATGCTTACACTGAGTCACAGAGGTTAATTAACTTAATAAAGATCTTAAAGCATGTCAGAGGCAGAATCAGGAATAAGGAAAGTCAACCCTGGCCTTGACAATATGACCGTTCTTACCAAAGGGTTAGACAGACTGCAAACTGCTATTAATCTCTAAAAGCTGGACTTCTTTAGGAACAGATTATTTGTGTAGGAAGGAAAGGAGGGAATCACTTTGTTGCTAAAATAAAGCTGAAAGTGGGACTAATGGAAAGAAAAGCTCCTACTTCTCTGAATCACACAGCTTGAAGGCACTGGGTATTGCAGACGGTTGGTACTATTTGTTAAGGAGTCTCGAGATGCCATGTTCACAGAGCCATGCTAAGAGTGATGTACTGTAATTCAGTTCCCAAACAGTACAAAGTCAGATTTCAATGTCATTTTGCTAACCTCACTGAAGGTCCTCAATTGAGAACCTGGGAATAGGGCAGCTCTTAACATGCAGGCTGCCTAAAGATCATGTTCATCTAACTCAGAGAAGATTGCCAGTTTTGGACCTTGTCCTAGTCAGCAGTGAATCACTGCTTGCTCAAACACAAAGCTGGATAAATTTTGATGTTGTAGAGAGCAAGAAACTTGGAAACTTTCAAGTCTGATTACTACAGAAAAAAGGTATTTTCTGTGTCTCTTCTCTTCCCAACCACCATAGTGCTTTATTTTAATGTGAGAACGTTTGACAGAAGCTGTTAATGCTGCTTCTGGTTCTCAAAGGGTGGAGACTGGAATCAGCGAATTTAAAGTGGCATTTTATGCTGATGGCATATTAATATGTATGATCAAGAAAGGGCTTCAGCTTTTACTACAGCTTGACTCACTACTAATTTTGGAAAATCTTCTGGCTTTAAAATGAGATGTAATAAATTTCAAACCCTGTGTCTGCATATACCAGATAACACACTTGCCATCTAAGTTTTCCCATTTAAGCTGCAATGCTAAGTTGTCCCAAACCTTAGCTCATGTATCACCTGTTTCCATTTAAAAGAGAAAATCATTATAGCAAAATATAAAATTAATATAAAACGTCTTTCTGTGCCTTGATCCATTTTAAAACATAACAAAGGGCCAAATCCATCTTATCTCAGTTAGGTAGGGAGCCTCTTAGAAGTTAATATCAGACTCTTATACTAAATTATAAGTTATTGATCTGAATCTTCAGTGAAACAAGAAGAAACTGATGCATCCATAATACAGCTCGAGCATGAAGGGTAGAAACACCATAAAACACATGTGAGTGGGCTGAACAGGACAATACTAATAGGTATGAACAAAAAGCATGTTCATCCTGTCTAAAAGCACACCTGATTTAAACCTGTTTATTTCCTGTTGATGTCACTGAAGCATCTTGCTGCTCAGCATTTCTAAGACTCAAGTTTCTTTTTTAAAAACCTTTATAGGTTAAAAAAAATAGTGATGAGGTAATACGGCAGGTAGGAGCTGTATTAGCACTTTGACAAAATACCCCGTAACAAGACTACCAGGCTGTACATGTCAATCCTCAGTGCAGCAGTAGGTAGTCATTAGAAAGTTGCATTAGTACACCAGAATTAACATTTGTGAATCCATGATGATAGGCAAGTTAGGAAAAATGTAGATTTAACTTGTCAAAATATCCTCTAATGGTGTCATCTCTGATCTTTCAGGTCTGAGTCTCAAAAAGAGGAGTAGATGTTGATCCAACTCAAAATATTTTTAAAGTGTTTTCAAGCATCAGAAAGTTATTTCTCTCTTTCTTTTCCATTTTTGGGCTCATTAGGATAAAAACTATTAAACCATGAAGTTGAAAATTTCTAATTTAGTGCTCTTGTCATTTCCGTAAACAAAAGACATCCATTTAATTTGTGAACATTCTTCTGGGAGATCTTCAGCTAAACTGTACTCCCTCAAGTACTAAGATAAACAGCCACAACATTTTTACTGTGGCTTTACCTGTACAGACTATTTCTTAATTTGATCTAAGAAAAGATGTGGTTTTAGACTACCTAGTCAAGGTGGTCTTCCACATAAGACAAGTACAATAAATCCTATTTATAAGTTAAACAAAATACAAGCCATTGAGATGATATAAGTCTACTTGTGGAATAAGCAATTGTATTTATTTTAATTCAGAATCATTAATAAGTAATTTGTGAAAGCATAACTTTAGGAAAACCAGACTCAGAAGAAAATAAGGCTAAACAGATCAAGAGCTAGAAAAACTACAAAATCCAAAGTCGTACTTTTTCCTTCCTCATAATATTTGCTTCTATATTATGCTGACATTTCTAAAGATTAACTACTATAAATCATTGCTCCATATTATTTCTACTGTAAAATGCAAACAAGAAACTTCAATGTTTTAAGTGTCTCATGGAAAAAGTAAAATATATATAGGAATCATATTTGCTAGTGCACTAAAATACTTCATTATATGAGCAAATCTCTCTTTTTTAGCACTGCATTATTTGTGTTAATGTAAGTTGAATCTCAAAAGGACTGGCCTTGGGGTCAATTAAATATTTGGAGTATCACAGCTTTCATATTTGAGAAACACCAACGGAGTAAGGCACTCCTTGGCTATTTCTGTTTAACCTATTTTGTACATGGAAGCAACAGGCATGGGATTTAAGAGGGTATTCTACCCTGCATAAATTACAGTATGTGTAGCAAACAAATAGAACATATAGAAGAAACAGAAGTATATTCTTACATGCTTATCTTATGGCCCATATAAACAACAAGATATTAATTTTTAATTTCCCTTTTTGTCTATTGCTTCCATATTTCTAACCTATTCTTTTCCTTTTTTTTTTCCCATATTCCCATGCACTGATCACCATTGGCTTCTTTCATTTTTGACTCATTTTCTTTGACTTACTAACAGCTTTTTCCAATCTGTGTCATTTTAAAATGCATGAAGTAATCAAAATTCTCTGCACACATTTCCTAGGCTGTCTTAACTGTGGCTGGTCTCAGTTTAGACTAAGACCAGCCACATTGCGATGGCAATGATATTTAACTTTAATTCCAAAGGCTTAAATTCAGGTATTTAAATAAAAGTTCTGAAAATCCTACCACAAAATTCCCACATTTATTTATATTAATTTGTTATATTTCACTCTGAACTTTCCATATATATTTTTAAATGTCTTACTTCTCTCCCTTATCAGTTGATGTGCAAGTTAATACTACAAAAATGGCTAGGTGAAGGCAGTTTTCTAATGTCTGTGCAATGTGACACTGGAAAGACACACACAAAAGGGTAGAAATACCCTGAAGAATTCTCTTTCTCTGAACAGCTGTCAAACCCTTCACTGAGACATGCTGAGTTGGAAACTGAGGTTCTGCTTCTATCCCAGTTTGTGGTACCTTATTTTACTAATACTGGGTGACTGTTTTGCCATCTTAGAAATATTTACGTAATTTTGTTTCATGAAAAGGAAGCCCCAGGAACAGCTGCTAGGTGTTTGCTGGTTGATCAAGTACTGCAAGGACAAGAGGACTTAACCCTTCTCAGGAGGGACTGGCATCAGCAATGAGGTGATCCCTTTCCAATTCAGTTTGAGTTTTGTCATCTCATTAGAGCCTGGCAACAGTGACTGGTTCTTCTCAGTGACAGCAACTGATGAGACTTCACAATGTGAAAAATTATCCCCTTCTTAGATTTTTTTCCTTGACTTAATGGGTGCTAAAATAGAAAGCTTTTTGTATCTGCATACCCTTAGGGAGCAGCTCTGTGTGGAAAAGAGGTACCTGCAGCAAGTAGGAGCATTGTAGACTGGCTCTGCAGGGACAAATTGAAAACCTGGGATGTCTGGAGGTTGCAACAGTTGGACTGGGAAAGGGAAATGAGGTAGAAGCACGCAAGGCAAGGCAAGGCAAGGCTTTGATGTTCCTTTACATTTATATCCACTGCTAGCACCTTCTGCTCGGGCTGCAGCCAGACCACGGTGTGCAGGGCAGCGCAGGAGTGCCAGGCAGGGGTGGGCAGCCAGCACAGCCTGGCTGTGGGAGTGTGCTACACACCTGACAAGTATGAGGGGTTAACACACCTACAGACCTTACCTCTCCTTGCTCCTTCTCTCTTGCTCTGTTAAATCCTAGCAAGCAGCTTATGTTTAATACCGAGCAAGAGAGGAAAAAAGAAAAGGTAGAGGGGAACAAAGACAAAGCACAGTGTCAACCCTCAAACAAGGGTATTGATATAGGTCAAGTGCATAGTCTTCTCTACCTGGGCTTCCAGTTTACAAGATGGCTTTGCCTTGCTCATAGTCTCCTAAAAAGAAAGAGAAGAGTAGTCCTAGTTCCCTGTTCTGACACATACTTCCAGTTTATGCAAATCATTTTGACCCAGAATCTAAAGAATTTAATTATCTACCTCCTCATGCACAAAACAGGGGTAGGACCAATTCTCTCCTTCAAATTAGTTTACTATTAAAATGTTCTGTTAAAAAGATGTATGGAAAAACCACCTTTAAGTGCTCATATCTACCTTTGACTTTGCACCAAGGAGTTCAGGAGAAATGTAATACTGAAAAAAAAACCCTGTTCAGCTGCTGGAGGTGTCCAAAGCTGAAGGCATAGTTAATTTCTACCAGGTAAGTTCCTAAAAGGCTAAACAGGCATGCTTAGGAGCATTTGGCTTTTATAGCACTGGGCAGATTGACTCTTAGGTCACACACAATCTCACTGCTCCTTGAATTCCTCTCTCTGCGAGGCTCAGATCACAGGGTGTGACTGCAGAGCTCACCTCCCGGGTCAGGCACATCCTGGAAGGTGCTTTTATCCACCTGTTGCATTGAAAGGTACAGATTTTTATGCTGACTGCCCCAAGGTGTCCTGGTGAGACATCTTTGTTAGCTACAGGCATTGTATAGCGACTTCAGTTGACTGCTGTGAATTCTGCTGGGTAGCATTAGCAGTAAGTGAAGTAAAAAGTGAAAAGCTGGACTTGCTTATGGCCATTTAGTGGAAAAAGAGGTGGGTCAAAAATGTAGACCTCACACTTACTGGCTTTTAAGACTTGTTCTCATTTTTCTAGTGGCCAGAGCTGATTGTTGATTCATTTGATGTCAAACACAGTTACACAAACATAGAGATAACATAGTGTCTGTGCTGGTGAACAACATAGACTACAAATGTTTCCTGGATGTAATCTTCTTCACTGAATGTCTGCAGCTTAACTGAATTTTCTTTCCTTAACTGATGAATGCAAATACTTGCTCAGGTTTTAGCAAAATTCTGTACGCTTTTTACGACTTGGACACTTCCTCAAACACTCTTACCGTGCTCAATGATAAACTGTGGTACAGAAAAATTGCTTGCTGACTTCTGATGATAACATATTTTAATAGGAAATGCTCAGATGTAAGTTCTTCTCTCAGAGTGAAGTTGCTGAGTCCTCCTGACTCTAGATTAGTCACAGCATTTTGCTAGTGTAACTGAAAAAAGAACCTTCCTGTGAAATCCTATGGATGAATAATAGGCCAAAATTTTTATGAAAATGAGGGGGGTAATAAAAAAATACATATTTTATTCCCACATATGTGAGTTGAAAGTTCACAGGATTTTTCCCTTTGACTTCAGTGGAGCCTGGAGCCTTACAGTTACCCTCAGTATTTCAGAGCAGTAATTCTTACTTTCTTCTGTATTTTTTCATCAGAAGACTTGGAAAGAGCTATATAACTCATTCTTTAAACTGTAGATTCTCTTAGGATGAGAAAATAACTATGGGCAGATATGACCCTCTATTTATAATAGAAATAGCTCTCCCTCCCATCTCTGATGACCAGGTGCAGCAGGGTTTCTGTGCTGGTAATGAACTCCTTCAGCAGCAGTTACCCCCACCAAAATCCTCCCTCAAAGTGTGTTTGTTTGTGTGTGTGTGTGTGTGTGTGTGTGTGTGTGTGTACGCGTAGGTGAGTAAGGAAGCAAATGCTTTCTTATTTCAAATTATTTTTTCTGCCTTACCAAGCAGAGCAAAAGTGAATGTGTTGGAAGCTGTTGAAGACATGGACTGATCTGGAGACAAGGCACTGCACATTTACTTGATTCATGACTGGGTTCATTCCCAGTGTGGTGCTATCACAGCTGCTCCCAGTGTTTGTGAGAGCACTGCTGTTCCTATGCTCCTCAGCCTCTCTTCATCTCCCTAAATCTGCATTTCCCTCTTTGACCACCTCAGTGAATCCATGACTGGAGTAGCTGTGGGAAACCTGGAGCTGTAGATATTGAAACCTTGGAGGAGCAAACAAAATTATAATTATGTTGTCTCTTTAAGAATATTTTAGGACAGTATGAGGATTGTGTTTTTAATTTCCTGATTACATCAGAACTAATAGGACTAATTGTAGGAATTGCCTTGTAAGCATATTGGTAACATTTGCATGTATTTATCCATGTGCATCCATTTCCATGGAGGTCTGGTATGTAGACAGCTGTTATCTTCAGATGAGTTTAATATATTTGTCTGTATTATAGGTTCCTACACTGGAAAATTACTTCTGCTATAAACCCAGTTGCCTGTGCTTCCATCTGTGCTGACATCGTGGCAAAGAAAGATAATTTCTTAGTCCAGCACAAGCAAAGAAAAAGGCAAGTGCCTTCCAGGCAACCACATGGAACAGTTTTGCCAGTGCATTGACATTTCACCAATGCCCAAAGTGGGCCAGAAAGGACAGAGTTGTTTGATCAAGTACCATACCATAGGAATCCTAAACCATTGTTTAATTAATCACCTAATCTAAATGAAGCCAAAAGGCTCTGAGACTCAAACCTGGCTACCTCATTCCTTTGACTGCTTTTATACTGATGAATAAAATGTGCCAGGGATTCCAGAAGGACTCACAGCCTTGCCCCTAAGCCTCCACCTCCAAAAGAGGGCAGCCACCTCAAACTGTCTCTTGGGATGGCCCCTGCAGCCCTAATGCTGTGTCCAACTGTGATTTGGGAGGCTGCTCACACGTCTCAGCCAAAACCATTTCAAGCATCACACTAACACATTAACAGAAGCAATACCAGTTTAATAGATCATGAACCAGTGTCAGGGCCTTTTCTCTGCCCATTTTAATTTATGAATGAAGACATTACTGCCTGTGTTCAGACCTGAAGTTCTGGGCCATATATAATGAGGTCAAGGAGATACGTTGGGACAATGGGAGAGAGGATATAAACAAATAATGAGGACAAATTAATAGTTAAATTTAAAAATGGAGAGAAGGATACTATTTTAAAATGATTTTCTATAACATTCTGAATGACACTGATTTGACCCCATGAGCAAAGCAATTAAAATCAATGGATAGATGATCAAAATCAGTATGAATAGCACAATTAATTACTCAAGGTGTCTGATCTCCTTTTTTTTGTGTGTGAGAGAATATGATTTTGACTTGCAATGAAATATTGGATTATAGTGCATTGTCTTCAAGATGAGAGTCTATTTGATGGCACAGTTCATTATTTCATGGCCATGAAACTGTGGGTTTCTGTTTGGCAAGTCAGAAAGAGTAGATTGGTGGTGCTTCTCAGTAATATTTGTGTCTGTAGATGTTCTATGAGGCATTGCCAATATTTTGTTAAGTAAATCATGAGTATACATAACAGATCTGCTATCCCAGATTCAGTTATAGGGGCAGGCATGTGCAGAGCTTTCCTTCTTGCTTTGGGGGAAAAAAAAGGCTCTGCTGTATTGCCCACATGACGTCTTTTTAGTCATGGGAAAGAACCATTCATTAGTGTGTCAAAAGCCCTCATGGCTTTCCCAGAGGGATGCTCATGAGATTCAGGGTGAGAAGCAGAAATTGCAGAACTGGTGAGGACACACCCTGGCTCTACATCAGAAGTACTCAGACCAGGAAATAATCTGTGATCGAGCCTGGACAGACCAAACCTGTCATCCTTTCCAAAAAATGATGGTGTCTGATCCACACGTCAAGGAGCCCGCTGGAGAAAGCCCTCAGAGAGCTCCATCCATGTGTGCTCTGGGAGGTTTTCCACAGGGTTGGGGGGCAGCAATCTGGCCCTGTGTTTTCAATAGTGAAGTTATGTGGGGAATGTGTTAGGGGTTTCATGTTTCAGTGTATGTTGTGGGTTGTGCAGCAATGAAGGGTTAGAATCCAGGCAGCTATTGATCCTAACTATGCTTTTCCAGATTTTGCTGTGTTTTAGCTTTTCTTTAAATAAAAGTGTTCTTTATACATATGTTGTCGTTTAAGGGAGCTCAATAAGTAATTTTCTTATCATGACTTATTTCCTTTATGGTGTGGCAACAAAGAGAGCACTAGTACTAGGGATTTCAGGATTCTGTGCCCAGATGGATATCCCAAAACGGGAGGAAAAGAGAGCAGGAAGCCTTTTGGAGAGACATGAAACAGGCGTGCTCACACGTGCGCGTTATTTACCAGCACGAGTGTGCTGCATTCAGAGCGTGAGCGATTCGCTGTCCCGCAGCTCCTCAACTCCCTCCCTCCCTCCACGACCACAGCCCAGCCCCGAGTGACCCGCCGGGGGCACAGCTCTCCCGCCGGGACGGTGCCGGCGCGGGGGAGGGGGGGGGGCGCGGGCCGAGCGGCGGCGCGTCCCCGCGCCTCGGTCCCTCGCCCCGCCGCGCACCGAGGATGCTCCGGGAGGGCGGAGGTGGTGCCGGCGCTGGGCGTGGGGCGGTAGCGCCGCGGAGAGGGAGCTAATGCGAGAGGGTGGGGAGAACCCCGGGATCTCCGTCTCGACGCAGCCGCCCGCCTCCCCCGGCGCAGCCGCGCTCCTCCACCCGTCCCTCGCCGCCGACCGCCGGGAGCGGCTCCAGCGGTGCCGGGGCCAGGCCAGGGTCGCGGCGCCGAAAGTTTCGCGGTGCCCGGCCGCGCCATGGGCTTCGACCCGTCGCGGTTC
>WEKY01023032.1:0-17265 GCA_013390045.1 Picathartes gymnocephalus | reverse complement strand
CTCTTCTCCAAGCTGCTTTTCTCGTGCCTGACTTGTGAACGACAGTCCGAGTGACGGGGCGGGCGGTGTCCCCCGGGCCGGGCAGTCACCAGCACAGCAGTCCGGGACCCAGCCCGATCCCGCTGCGCATCCCTCGGGTGGTGCGAGCCGCCCCTGCCCGTCCCTCGCCTCTTTCGGGGAGATACAGCCGCCGGACCCTGTTGCCAGATGAAGAGGAATTTTATTTTTACTGATTTTTGGTAACACCCCCACTAGGGACATGCTTCTTGCCGGTGCCTCCTCCGGCGCCCTTCGGTAGCCGAAACCCCGTGCTGCGGTGAGCCCAGCAGTGCCTGGCGAAGGCTGCGACCGAGCGCTTGCTCGGCCGGAGAGGGTGGGGAACGGGCGGGAGGGGAGATGGCTTCGCTCCTGGGCTGGCAGCTGGCAGACGGGTCCTGGTTCTCCGGTCAGAGTGTCCACATCAGGCCGCCCCGCCTCGCAGGTACCCAGCTGCTCCTGCTGCTCATTTTGCTCCAGCTGGCACTGGCAGGAGCTCAGGGGCGTGGAGCTGGCTTTTAACTTTTATTTGAGCAGCTGAGAAGTTGTCTTAAAAAACTGGATTGTAAAATTGTTGTAGACGTTGGAAACGATGGCGAAAGGACAGCAAAGCTTTGGTAGAATGGAATGACAGCTACCGCCGTTGATAAGCAGAGGCCGGAGCGATGCTGCGCTCTCCCCTCAGGTCTGAGGGCATTGCCAGACACCGACTCGCTTCCTTAGGCAAAACAAAACATCCGAGAGTTGCGGTGAGCTGGCTTCACTTGCTGTGATGGACCAGGTTGTTTTATTAATTCCTGCCTGGAAGCTCACTGTGCAGGCTCAGGCATTGCTGATCGCAGCCGTAGTGAGAAGTGTTTCAATGTAAAAAATTTTTCTTTCTACCTAAATCTTCGTGGACTCTTGGGAAGCAAAAGCCCACGCGGAAAAGGTCTGAGCAGTGAAACTCACACTCGGAGCAGTGTAGTGTGCTGGGCATCTGCCTGCTGCGTGGAGAATGGGAAAAGGGACGTTGTTCTCAGGACACCAAAATGCCTCAGAATGCAGGTCTTCGTGGTATTGAGTAACTCTGTTTGAAAACTTGAATATATATGTATTTTTTTAATTGTTTTTTTAAGTTTCCTCTGGTTGGTTAGTCTGGTTTGGATCTGAGAGGGGTGCTCATACACTTGCTTCATCTCTTGGCAGATGAGGCAAGGTCATGTGGAGTGGGACCGCAGTGCCTGCTGAGGGTGGGGTGTGCGAGGAAAGCGGTGGCTGAAGGAGGGAGGAGAGGTGTCGGGACGGTCGGTAAGGAGCTGGCGGAGGCGCGGGGACGGGCGGGAGCATCGCTCCGCCCGGGCAGCGCGGGGCACCGCCGCTCCCCAGGGCCGCCGGGAGGGGTCGCTGTGGGCGCTGCCGCTCGGGCATGAATCACTAAAACAGGAGCCGGGGAGGAAAACTTAGCAATATAGTAAAAAGATACGCAATTAAATTCAAATGTGCCGTTCGGGCATAAGACACGTCACTGACACAGTTAATGAAATGTGGGTTTCAACGTAAAATAGGATAACTTGCTGTGCTAAAGCCTCCAATTTTTAATTGTTTAAAAAATTTTAATTATTTCCCTCATCCACTGAAGGAAAAGATTTTTCTTTTCTCATTTTTAACTTTTACTCCATTTATGCTTTTCAGTGTTTGCTTTATATTTTAAGCCTTTTTTTTCAGAATAAACCCCATATTTTTACAGATGTGTTTTGGATTCTTTCTTTTTGGAGAGAAAAAGTTTGGGATAAAGAGCTGCTTTTAATTTTCTGTGTGTTCTCTGAAAGTTTCTTTGAAATGTGTACTGGTATGACTTTGGGGTGTGAAAATTGTAATGTTGTGTATTTTGATCTGTGTGTTTAATGTTTCAAATATTAACACGTTATAGGGATTTTATGTTTATAGAGACTTCCAGACGTTTGGAGCTCTGACTTTTTCAGTGGTGCCGACCATTGCTCACACCAAAAACCTGTCTTTTTTTTTCTGTTCAGCTGAAGATAACTGGAGATAATCAGGTGTTACCTGCTACCTTGTCAGTGAATCATGACTTTTCCTTTGTTTTTTTCCAATGCCAGGTCTTTTCAGCCTAGTTTTCCTTCAAGCCCTATCTTACATGTTCTCCAGCTAAAAATCTTATGTGCATTAGTGTTTTCATTTAATAACTTCTTCTTGAAACTGTGTTCTTTAACAATGTTTCATCTCTTGCTTCTTAGGGAGGAGAACGCAAACCGTTAATGATCATGCTACACCGGGAAAATGATACTTTGGGATTCAATATTATAGGAGGACGACCCAATCAGGTAATGATAAAAGTATCTGTAGGTGATTTTGTCCATATCTACTTTTACTGCATACACTGTTAATTAATGACAGTTAACTTTTGATGACAGTAGGTATGGAATCAATTCTTCAGATAGAAGAACTATTTATTATCAGGTATAACTGGAGTCATTTTTTGGAAGACATAATCTCATGAAAATTGTACTATTCTCATTTTTTCGAAAGGTGTTCATGGTGTTTTTGCTTTAAACCTTTAGTCTGGTTTACACTCAGTTCCCATGTGAGTAATATGTATTCGTGTAAACTGTTCAATGGAAATCTCTTGGACTACTATTAAAAGTCACTGTTGCAGGATTAAGCCTTTGGGATTTTGTGAAACAGCTTGCCTTTTTTTCATTTAAAGGAGAGAAGAAAATTTGCTTCTGTAGCTCAGATAGTTTAAGCACGTGTCCTGTTCTCACATGCCTGCTTTCAGTTTTTCTTTATGAACTGAAATGGTTTCCACCAATGCTATATCTTAATCTCATCAGTCTAGGTTTAGAAAGTTCATTGCAAACTGTAGAATATGCATAAGGACCACTAGCCCCCACCTAAAATATACACATGAATATGCTTGCGTTTTTTTTTAACTTCATCTTTCCAAAAGCATTAATCAGCACTGTCATTGCATATGAAAGTAAAGAAACCTGTTAAACTGGACAATCAATAGTTGATTAAAAAGGGTTGGTAATAATTATGTACTGATCAGATTCTTATTAAGTGGGAGAATTGTAGCCTTCTAGTGTTACTGAGAAGGGGAGCAGGACCCTGTATATTAGTTTTGCAATCTCCTGCTCTAGAGCTATATTTAGTGGTGCCAAAGAGTCTGTTCCCATTAGTCCACTCTGTGCTGCAGAGTTACTGTTCCCTGTGGGTAAATATGAAGTCCAGCAGTTGTCAAATGTTGGGGCTGTAAATCCAAAGCAAGAGTTTCTTAGATTTTTCTAGTGGAAGGATGAGATAACAGGTGGCTAAAAGTTAAAATACACATGCCATGATTATATTCGTATTTGGAGTATAGCAGTAACAAAATTCAGACCATCTTTAGTTTGGATTGCATTGTGACATCTCTTATTTACATCTGTAGGAGAACTGCAGGGAAAAGGGAGCATGTGTTCAGTTTTCTTGGGATGGCAGCTGAGCTTCTTAAAGAACTTAAGATGTTGACAGTGCATACTGCAACAGTTTTATGTATCACAGACTGTCAGACTTTCTGACTTAATATTTTGTAATTTTAAGGAGTAAATGATAAATATATGAAGGTCTGTAGCACTGTGTGTTGAGAAAACTGCCAAATGGAGAAAAAGAAATTAATTTCTATTAACACTCATATTGGGAGACATATTGGTGAGGTTGTGAGGCAGGGATGGATCTCAGGTGGTTTTGATTGGTATCTGGACTTCCCAGATATCAATGTGAGACTCAGTGTATCTGGAGCTGAGGATAGAACAGGAAAAAATGTTTCAGTTAACTCAAATATTGAAAACATGAAGTTCTGCTCGAGAAGCTTAAATAGTGCAACAGGAGTTGTTGTTAAAAAGACAAAAAGAGTTCATGAAGGTGCTGTGTACATTCTGGTTGTTCAGGAAAAAAGTGCCCTTGGTTGAAGCATTGGCTTTTGCAGCAGAAGAGCAGAACAGTGGTGTCTTTATATTAGTCATGTGCTTGGGGATTGGTTCTTCATCACATGCTATTTGTGTTTTATAAGTACAATTGCAGCTTTTTCCCATTGGAGAGCAGGTGACTCTTGGTGACTTGGGGAATGTACATGCGTATTTTCTGTTGGCTGTGTTTATTTTCAGTCCATAATATGCATCCCCACTGTTTACCTTCTACCTGAAGGAAGGAGGAGAGCAAAGGAACAACTCATCATAGGGTCATCTTTTATTTTGTCAGGAAGGAACTTGCTTCTCATAAATGTGTTTCTGAGAGGTGATTCACTATTCTGAGGGAGCAAGGCAGCTTTGATGGGCCCCAGCTCTGTCTGGCTGGGAGGACAGTTTCCCCTGAGGACACCAGGTCAGAGCCAGGCTGGGGGGAGGTGTGTGCTCAGGCACAGTTGCTGCACAGCTCCTGGGCTGTGTGACAGAGTCCTGGAGCTCAGTATGCCTTGTGCAGTGTTTTCCTGTCAGGAATGGTGGGTACCAGCACATGTAGCTGATGGGGACCACAAGCCAGACTGAAATACCCTTTTTCTTACCAGGTCATATATCTTTTGAAAAAGCCAATGAAATTTCTGATGGAAAGGAATAGAGTTTTATGTGGGTGAAGGTGCTATAATCTAGCTTTTTGTTTTCTCATGTGAAAACTAAACCATGTCCCTCCTGTATCTTCACTAATGGCCATTATGCTTCTTTTATCAGAGTTTCATTCCTCACTGCTTAGGTGGGGAGTCAGTGGAAGTCTGTTTGTTTGTAGTTTCAAAATATTGCTAGAACTGTTACTATGTTTCCCTTTTGCTTCTTACCTGACATTTATGAGTCCCTGTGACAAAGCGGGGAAAAAGAGTTTATGAAAACATAGTCTGACTAATACTGTGTTGAACAAATATTTATTGAACTTAAATCTACCTGGCTCAGCTCTCCATAGGACTGTTGCCACACTGTGTAAAGTATGTCTTACATACAGCTTTACAGTTTTCTTAATAGAAAAAGTTATAAAGCATTTTCCCCAAGAGTATATAGGACCTAGACTAGAAACATGTATGCATATGAACTGTGCTGTTGGTCAGGGATTCACTAGTCACAGAAGGAAAATAAGCATAATGTAAAATGCAATCTAAAGCATAAATCGGCTGGAAAAAGATTCCTTCAGTTATTGCTAGCTAGGTTATTATTTGTGTAAACACTTCAAACCTCGTAAGTAGGCAGTGTCTGCTTGACATTAGTTTTTTATTAATAATTATTTAAAACTACTTTTAACTATCCTGTGATGAAATAAAGTAATTCTAGCATGTACAACATCAGTCATATTGTTGCAGCTGTAGTAGATACCTTGTCTGTTTTAAATTTGACCTTATAAGAGTTGTACTTAGTGCTGCATAGAAATCAACTGGAGGCGGATTCTCTTTGTCCACAGCTCGTCTGTATGGATTTCATAGTTGAGCAAGTTCTCAATCTCCCATGTGAATAGGCTTTATGAGGTTAACCAGGTCCAACCAAATCCTCTCACTGTTACGTGCCAGCTAACTAATGTCACCTTGTTCCTTGGAGCTTTATTTTCAAATGCTGTAGGGAAGTTTGCAAGCAGCAGTACTGCAGGAGCTCTTTTCCTTCTGAGAGAAACACTTGTGCATCTATTTTAATGAGTGCATTTATGTGCTAGTCACTGGCTGCTGTGAAGTCTGAGGTTTGCTCCAAGTAGTTTAGCTGGGATCGGATTACTGTTGCACACTGTGTCTCATTTAGACTAAAATAACCGGAAGTAAATGGATAATCTTATAAAAATTGCTGGAATAGTTCATTAATTCTGTCCTTTTGATTAAGGACTACTTTGTGTTAAGCAAGTTTAAAAAAAATCCCAAGGAGCTTAAGTCTTAGCTAGAAAAGCGAGCTGCATATCTCAGGTGGATTTGCATTTCTCATTGCTGCTGATTTTAGTACCATCTCAGTTTTTGTACTAATGTGGCCCTTTTTGCAACTTCCCTATTGCCTGGTACAGAACAATCAGGAGGAATCTGCTGAGGGAATTTATGTGTCAAAGATTTTGGAAAATGGACCTGCAGACAAAGCAGAAGGCCTGCAAATTCATGACAAGATTATTGAGGTAAGAAAGAACCCACACCAATGGATTAGTCTGTCATATTATCAGATTAATAAAGGATTTGATGGTTTTTACCCTAAGTATGTTGTAATTTTCCTCTTTTGCTGTGTCTGAACATGCTTCTTGTACACTGAACTGCTTGAACATTTCTTAGAATTAGAGACACAAGATGGATTTTTCCAACAAGTAATAAATTTACTGGTATTGGGGATTCAGATGATCTAAGTGAAGCTAAGGTGTCAGCACTTAAATAGCAAGCCATAGAAACATTTTGTGTTTCCTTCCATTAAGTTGAGCAAGAAGGCAAAGGAATGACTGAAAATTCACAGGTTTAGTGAAACTAATTTTGTCATGACTCTGGGACAAGGCAGAGAAGGTGGCTTGGTAAGCACTGCTGTGAAACTTAAGCAATTAGAGGACGTACTTTCTGCTGTGTGATCAGAAGGAGGTATCTCTTGTTCTGACCTGGATCAGTACAGGATTTTCATGGTCATGTAATATGCTAGCATGGAGTTTTCAGTTTGTTCCTTCATTGTATGCAATTTTTCTTACGAAATAACTGTAAATAAAAAAAATCAGTAAGTCAGTTGAAAGAACAGGTTGATGTCTAGCCTACATGTGTAACTGTAATTAGCCCTGTAAGAATTCTCAAAGGAGCAGTTTCCAGCGGTGACTCAAATAGGCTCCTTAGGGTGCTGCCAAGATGGCATTTCCCAGCACAGCTCTGACACAACTCGCAGTGACAGCATGTACCACCAGCTGCTGGGTTTGCTTAGGCCACGTCACTCCAGCTTTGAGAGTTTAGGGGAGGCTTAGAGGCATGGTGTGAACTTGCCAGTTGGACGGGTGTTTGAACAAAGACACAGGAAACAAGTGGATTGGAAGACAAATGCAGAATTCTGCTGCTGGTTTCTGGTTTTATATTCCTATTAAGGACCGAAAACATAAGCTAAGAGTGTTTGAATGCTGGCATTGCTCTTAATGTTGGGGAGCCTAGAGCAGTGTGTGAAATCAAATGAATATATTTTCTTGGAAAAATGAAGCTTATGCTCTTAGCTGGCAGATAGATGCATTTCTGGGAGACACCAAGTGGGCTGAGCAGAACTGAACTTGAACGATATCCCTTATTTCCCTAAGGTATACAAAAGCTTTCACATCCAATGTTTTTTTTTTTTTTTGGTAACAGCCACCTTATGTTGTAAAGATCTATTTTCTTCTGACATTACCATTTCACTTACCATGTTGTGTTTTGGGGTTTTTTGACAGACTGATCAGCTATGTAGTTTCATGCATTTGCTCAACACTTCCTGCTTTAATTTAATATGCTTTTATAATGCCTTGGTTTTTTAAGACAAAATGGAGTGTTTTTGGAGGAAGGAAGGATAAAGTCACAAACCAGCATTTATTAAATGTGAGGTAATTTCTCAAAATGTTGCTGTAATTGATGCTTGATTTTTATTTGCTGAAAAATTCTGGCTGCATAAAGTTGTACTGAAACAGATTTCAGTTCTATTTAACATTATAGATCCAATCTAACATAAGTATTCATACAGTTCTGAAAGGAGCACCATATTAATATGCAACAGCTTTGTATATAGCTTTTGTATTCAGGCAAGCATTTAAAAATATTTTGGGTTAGGCAAAATATTCTAGTATATGTTTCAGTGTTTCAAAATTTATTAGACCAAAATAAAAAGAGGAGGAGAAAAGAAGTTATTATTCGTCCATGCTAGATACAGGAAGCAGCTGGAGTCAGAACACTGAATTTTTCATTGCCCATGCATAGTTGTCAATGTTTTCTTGCAGTGGGATGCCCTGCCAGCTCTGCTGTGGTTTGTTGTGAAAGATCATTCTGAAAACTTTTGCTGTGAGGAAATAATCAGGGTAGTGTAACTTTCAAAAATGTTGGCAGATATATGGAATATGAGTTTTGGTGAGAAGTTGATAGGAAGTGGGACTTCTTATTGTTTGCTTTTCACTTTTTTTGGTGATCTGATCTAATGGGTGATATTTTATGGGACCATTCTTCAATAATCAAGAGCAAAAGGAACTGCAGTTGTTTGAAGAGCCTTTAATAGCTTAAGTCATTTGTTTGGCAATGGGATGCCCGGGGTGTTTCTAGCAATGTGTATCTAATGGGATAATGGACAGAACTTTCCCATTAAATCAGAAAATCTGTTCTCAGGGCATGTTGCTAAATAAAGAAGGCAATTTGTTTCAGTGTTTTATCACATGTTTAACAAATATTAACTGCACATGGTTGACTATGGTGAGTTGTGCAACCATCTCGTGGGCAACCTAGTGCAGCAAATGGATTTCACAGTCCTGTGACATTGGCAGATGGAATTGAGAGCCAAGGCTGGCAAAGTAGTGTTGCCTTTTTATATATATATATATCATTATCTATGCAGCAACACTGCATAATAATTGTTAAGGTATTTGGAAGAATGTTAAGGGAAGGAATCGGATTTCTTTCTTGAGGTATTTATTCTAAGTGTAAAAGTGCCACACAAATGACTCGAGTTGCTGGAAGTTTTTGAGATCAATGTGCCCAGGCCATAGAGCCTCTAACACTTTCATTTGAAGAAGATTGGTGTTCATTTTGGCTTTACTCTCAGGGGAGCATATTTTGTGCATGAGGACCTGAAAGCTGAAATAGATGCCTGTGTGCTGGCAGGGTGATGGTGCTTGAGAGTTGACAGGGTGACAGCCTCAGATCCCCTGTGTCAGGAGACTGCAGCTCTTCATGGGGGACAGTCACAGGACCCTTGCTGATCGTTTTCACTGTTCTGCTGAAGAACAGGTTTCAGGGACTGCATTACTCTCTTTATTAAAGGTTACACCTCTGTGAAAAAATTACTTGTTTTTGAAGTGTAAATCTGACCTGGGACTGTGATGTGCACAAGCAACACTTTGATCTATATATTTCCAGGAATCCTATTACAAGCCCCAAATGATCATTATTTATTCATCAAGAATAAACCCTTATGAATTACATCTGTTGCAGGTTCCTGCAGGTGTCATGGTCTTCTGATGCTTTCAGAAGTTCTTATCCAAAAATCTAGCTCCCTAAAATGGACACTGCATCATGTTTTCAAGGACTACAACTGTTCACATTCTGTAAAAAGCATCTCATAAAACTAGATGCAGCACTGATATCTGTGACTCTCAACATGAAACCCTTGGATATGAGCAGTGGTATAAAGCCGCCTGAGCTCTAACTTTTGCATCTCTGTCTTCTTCCTTTCAACCCTGCCTCTGAATCCTGTCAAGAGGAGAGAAGCAGCAAGCAGTGCACAGGGCTGTTTATTAGTCTGTGCTAGTTCAAAGAATTCTGGTTGCTTCTAGGAGAAAATTCAAAGTATGTTTAGAATTATTCACAGTTACGTAGCTCAGCATCATATTATCTCCCCCTCACTGTATGCTAATCATTCCTACTAAGTAAATTCATTGCTCATCCCTGTTCATGGTTGATTGCCTCCTCAAGGCAGCATAAAACAGCTATGATCCTGCTGAGCAATGTTACTGATACACAGAAGTGTTTTACCTGCTGCTTTTTTTATCCATACTTACAGTTCTGAGCAGTTAATGCTGAAAGCAGCTCTTTCCATGTGAAGGAGAACTTGTCTCTCAATCTGCAGTCAGTTCAGCTTCACACTAGTATGGCACCACATTGGCCAGATCTCTACGCACAGTACTTAGCCCCTAGTTACCAAGCTATTCAGAACTAGTTCTTTGAGTTGGTTTTTATTTTGTATGATATTAATTTTACATAAATTGGTATGTCATGTCCTCTGGTTTTAAGCTCAACTTTAGAATAAAAAACAGCCGCGTGACTGATTTTCTCCCCTTCCATTCTGTAAGTCACAGTGTCTTGCAGAATACTCTTGAATCACTTCAGTGTTGTACAGAAAATACATGACCAGGACAGAATTTGCAATCCAGATAGAATTTCTGATGTTTTGGTTTGTTTTTTTTTTTTTTTTTAAAAAGAACATTATTTCATCAATTTGAGGAAAAGGACCAACTATTAATTAAAACTGCCAAAGTAAGTTTTCCAAATAACAAAACTGCAATGAAAAACTTTGTATGCAAATGAAAAGGGCTAGGTTGAAGCCCAGAGTATTCATATGTGGAATTGTAAGCACATCATCAGCTAAAAGGCTCAAGTGTTTTTCTATATCTTGCACTGCAAGGAAAAGATTTCTTTGACTCTCAAGTGAAATGAGAATATTGGCCCTTATGCATTTTAGTCAGTTGATTCTCATGAATTAAACGGGCAGGATGGAAAAGAAGGGAAAGGGAAACATTTTTAGTCTCGAATCTTTAAGTCTGAAAAATAAGACGGATGCATTTATATATCATGACTGTGTATTTTGTTCAGGCAGCCTGAACTCCGTAAGTAGATAATAAATAAGGCTTCTTCCTGTATTCCATGTTTTCCTTTGTTCTTTCCACTTTTTTGGAGAGTATTTGCACGATGGCTTTGATGCACATGTCAGCAAAGCCAGTCTCAATAAAAACGAAGTCTTAAGGCTTATCCTGGCAGAAGTAACTTACATCTGCTAAGTGCCTACACAGAGACTTTTTTAACCATTGCCAGACTGCTGGCTGTGCTGTGTGTCAGTCTTGTGATGTTTTATCTTCTGCATGTTTCTGTCATTACACTCACTATGTTGCTCAAGCAAAATCTTTGATACTAGTCATGTTTATTTGGCTAAGAATCTCCAGTGTCAGATTATGTCTGTAGAAGTAGTGAGTTTTAAAATGTCTTGCTGGGATCAGAGCCAGAAGATTTGCGATGACTTTGAAACAAAGCTGCACAAGATGTGGCCAGTAAGATCTGTGTGGACGCTAAGAAAACTTAATACAGCTAATTTTAGTGGTGTAGCTTTCAGTGCATCTAAATAAGCCTTCGCTACATTAAGTTCTCTTAAATCTGTAACAGATTCATAATATTGTGTTGCAGGTAACCAGGTTTGGCACCTGCAATCATTAGATAGCTCCTAATTAGTGTGAAAGATCCCTGGCATAATAAATTAGTGAAACCACAGGCTTAGAAATGTCTGTAGAATCTTTTCTCTCCCTTACCTGTTAAGATATAGATTTTTGTACACCTGAAATCTTTCATCTGTCTGAATAAATTTTTTAAGTTGAGTGTAACCAGGTCTGCACAACTTCAGTTGAATTGGAGCTACTGCCTCCACTGACTTTTTTACTTAACAGAAAGCCTTAGAGTGCTTCTCCAAGAAGCAACAGGTCTGGGTTGTGGTGTCTGTCCTGCCTGAAAAGCACTGAATTTACCCCTCCCATTAATTGCCCTTGTTACTAAGGCAGAGGCTCTCCTGTGTTAGGCCAGCGTCCACCCATCCTCCTCAAACAGAGCTGGGTGCCAGCAGGTGTTTAGAGGGTCAGCACTATCCAGTGGTCATCTGGTGTGAAATAGACACTAGTTCCAGGGAGCTGTATCTGGAATAATGGTCCTGCCCTATTCCAGGTAAGTGCTTGTGACAATACACAAGAATTTTTCTTTCACAGTCTTGTGTCTTACATGACACTTCGTTTAATGATACTTGCATTTCTGACTTCATAGTGCCTTGACTTTGAGAGGGTAGGTAGCAAATGCTGTTAACCAGGAAATCATCTAGCTAAGACACTTTTCTAAATGTGAAAGATGGGGTTCCCTGACTGAATAAATACCAGTGGTTAGGGTTGTCCTTCTCTGGGTTTTAACTCAAGCTGCTGTGTTATCTGAAACGTGGTTACTGCTGCTGGTGCCCACTATCAAAAGGCCATGAGGGCTGGATCTCTTGTAGGTGGAGGAACTTAGTGTTCAAGGTACTGTCTGTTCTAAAAGGTGACTGTGGTTATTCTAGGATGCCTGAATTTTGTAATTTGTTGCCTCAGTTCACAGATCAGTAGCTTGAATTTGACGGGACTTGCTATAGGTCTTTAGAGATGCCTGCATTCCTCTCTATTCACTGAACTAAAATGCAAATATTGTGTTTAGAGAAAAAGGTTATGTTCCTTCCAAAAAGAATTTAAAATTCTAGAAATTCACTGTCTGTGTTTTAAAAAGAAAACATGAGACTTTTATTTTTATGTGACCTAAAACATCTTGGGATTTTTTGTGGTGAAGTATGTTAGTCTTACTAAGACTTCACAAAATGCCTTCAGTCCTCAAAACAGGAAGAAATAAAATGGAATTATATTTAAAAAGTGGTGAAGTTTGTGTAATAGAGTAAATAGTGAATTACAAGATTTTATGAACAGAAATTCACTATTTGATCTCTTAGTTGACTGAATGAAGTCTTAACATCCATAAACTGGCAAAATATTATTTGATCTTTTTTTGATACTTGTGTAGCTCAGCATCATGAAAAAATTCTAAAATGCCTTGTCTTCTAAGAGGCGTGGGGTCTTTTAATCTGACATATAAACTGAGAACTTGCTGTGGGTGCAGCTTTAGAGAGCCTGTAAGAGTTTTTCCATCTGTATTTGTTTGGTCTTGTACTCAGAGAGAGACCAGGCACACGTGCAAGTATAATGCTGTGTTGTTTTTGTGAAAATATGTATGCTCACAGTGCTTTTATCTAAAAAATGATGGAAATGCCAAACATAGTTGGAATATGACCACTAGATGAACTCTCCAACTAGTTTATTTGCAGAATTGGTATATTCAAGAGATAGGCAATGTCTTCCTTTTCAGTAAGTCTCCTCAGATTGTGAGTCGTCGGTCTTGGTCAGCAAGGTGCTCCCAGTAAGCAATGAAAAGCTGCTGTGGTAGCTGGAATGACACTAGGCAGATGGGGCAGAAGGAACAGTGTGAGAGTATTTCTGAAATATGACCCAGCATGAAAGAAGTCAAGAGAGTATGTGAAGTGGAAGTGGTGAAAATCATCTTCTACCCTGTTTTTTTAATGCTACTTCTACCATGCTGAGTTTTTGTTTAGGTGGCTTAGGTTAGGCATGACAAAAGAGGCTTCAGGATCTTGCATGCACATGAATGTGCATAGCCCCTGCTCTCTCATAAGATATTTCTATTTTTCTCTGACTGTAGGGGATCTCTACAACAGATGGATCACTGTAGGAGCAGAAGGGAAAGAGTGAAATAGAATGTGCAAGGAAAGAAAAAAACCGGGAAACTTTACAATTAAAGAGTTCAAAGCACCAACCTCAAGTTTCCACAGAAATACTTTCTAGTGCTTGCTCATAAATAGGAAATGTGGAAGAAATGGAGGGTATGTAGGAATAGGAGTAACTGAATTGTCAAATTAGATTATCCATGCACACTGCCATGAACTCTGATAGGTTAATTGGGGGGAACAGTACTGAAGCAGAACTATGAAACTGTACTGGGTCTGCAGGGTTGGGCAGTTGCCAAGTTGGCAACTCAGCAGTGCTGTTATTTGGTTAACCTGTGGAAGAGCTGACTATGTAAGAACCTGCAGGATCCCATAAATGGTATTGCTACCATGGGCCTCAGATCCCTCGGCATCGTGTGAAGGCCTGGTCACACCCGTCTCCTTCAGAAAGTGTCTGATCTCACCCCTGAGGTATAATGTGTCAGAAATTTGGCAAGTTGAAGCTTAGCATCTTCCTAGATGCCCTGTTTGAGCTTGACTTTGCTACATGTCATCTTTCTCTTCCTTCCCATGAGTATTTTTGGGTTTATTTTAAAGCTTTAAGGTAAACCTTGCAAGACAGCAGGACTTAAGCATCCTTCCATCTTGCCCAGCAGCTGGAGTAATGCAGTTTTATGTGTAGCTGAGGTAGTAGGTTTAGAGGAAATTTTTGTTCATGTGAGGTGTTCATTAAACGCTTTCAGGAAGGCATTAAACAACTTGTCTAACATGCTGTCAAATGCTGTTGCTTTCATCCCCTTCCCAGGAAGAGAAGGGCATATGTAGGGAAGTGTTTTGTTTAGGAATTTTCCAAATAATTGCATACACACATATTTACATGTCGGTGTCTATTTATGTTAGGGAAGACAAGGTCATAGAAATGTATCTTTATTGCTGGAGATGCAGTGTTTTGTGTGAAAACCCTTCTCTTGGATCTTTGCTCTGGAAATGATCGTGGGTCAGCCCTGCAGAAGAAACTTTCTCATGCATTGATAAGCCAAAGCTCCATGACGGTCGGTCTGTAGGTTGTGTACCATTGCCTTGGTCCTGGTCCAAGTCTGTCTTACAGATATGGTGAACTTGATGGTTGCTGTGGAGCTATGTACTCTAACCTGGTGAACTATGGAAATCTGAGAGGAGGAAAGGCATTCTCCAGTGACTTTCCGTGTCAGTTACGTAGTGAGTAGAGAAAGTCAGAAGCTTCAGAGAGGACTTTAGGATGTATCAGGGAGAGCCCTGATATGAACCCTTTGAGGCTCATATGATCAAGACTAGTGGGAATAATTGGTGGTAAGCCCAGCTATTGGAAGCTCTGATGAAGTCTGACACCATGCTGAGTTTGTTGCTTAGAACTGAAGGATGTGCAAGGAAGCCATTCCTCTCACAGCACATGCTGCTGGCACCCCAGAAGCTCTTGGCATTTTCAGAAAGTGAAAAGAGCCTTATTCTGCCTTTCATGAAAGTTGCTCTTTATTGTGGTTGAGACAGCTCCACAGTTAGAGGAGTTGACAGCTTACATGTGTTGTATAAATGCAGTGTTTTATCTTCTTAAGTCACTGAACTGATTGTTGCAATCCCAAGTGCTCCAAGAGCTTTGATCTCTTATTTTTCTTAATCAGCTAGTTACATTTTTAAGAAGTAGGTAATCACTGTTATCTATAATTGGAGGTTGAATGAAAAAAAAGCCTTTAGTGTCTGCCAGTGCAGAAATGCTCTAAATGAAGTCATTATTCAAGGCTTCACGTAAAAAATTAATAACCCAGATTTTAAGAAGCTGTGAAATACAGTAGTGTGTTGAGCGGGAGAGTGTTCTCCTTAGAACTTTTGAATAGGAGTAGTAAGAAGCACATACGCCACTGTGCTTTCCAAATGCTTTGAAAATGGAAGTGATAATGTTAAAAAAAAAAAAAAAGTTCATTTGAGAACTTCTGTCCAAGACAAAAAATTCTGCAGCATTTAAAACCATACTGTTATGGAAAAACTAGTTTTCAAATTGGCAAGAACAGATGTGGTCACTTCAAACCACCAACAAAGACTATGCTTAGTAAAATCAAATATTCTAAGCAAAGTACATTTGTTACTAATACACAGACATTTTGGTAAATATATGTCTTGTTTGGAATTGCAAATCTAATGTAATTTTACAGCTTTGTATGTAGACCCAACTTGATTGAATCACTGCTGCCACAGGAAAGGAGTGCAGAATGATTCAACACTGTTCCTTAATTCAGATTATTTTGGAACGCATTTTCTTTATGAAATATTGTTGACAAAATAAGTCACGGCTGCTGTGTTTATTTACATAAAAGTTTATGCATGTTATTTACAGGATATGTTTTACATATTTTTTTCTTTGAGGAAAATATTTGTCCTTCAAGTAGCAAGACTGGAAAATAGAGAGGGAATGGGAGAAATGACAGGAAAAAAATTCAGAACTGTTGACCTCCTGCTGATTTCTACTTGTTTTTTAAGTATGAAAACCTTATTTGAACATCACTGTATTCCAAACACCTATTACATGGTTTAACAACTTTAAAATTGGATAAACTATGTTGCTCTGTGTCTAGAAGAGGTCACCTAATGTGGGATAAGTTCTGAAATGGGTTGATAGAGGAGTTTTTTTTCCCTTTATCTGTCTTTCCCTCCCCATTTGGAGCATCCAGTGTTTGTGAGACCCAAAGGCTCAGAGCATGCCCATCTGTTTCCAAGTACAGTCTCTCAATCTTGCATTTGTTTCTTTTAACTACACTGATCAAGAGGGTAAATATCTGAAGTCCTTCCAGCAGCTTGTGGGAAGAAGGCATGCTATTTTAAATGGAAGGGATTTGCTGTCTTGAGTGAATTAAAACATCTGGATCCATACACTTCTCTGTTACAGTCTGATTGATTTAGGCTAGTCTTCGGCACATGGCAAATATGGAGCCATATGGTCTTCATGCTGTCAGCAAGATTTTTGAGCACATACCTCTGCCTGCCCCCCAGCCTTCTCTGGTAGCTGCTACTGTGACCTAAAATACAAATATTCCAGGAGCTTCCAGGCTGTTATGCCCTTCTTTAACAGACAAGTTGCCTTTTTTGGAGAGGTACAGTGTCCAGCATTTGGAGCAGAAAGCTGAATCCTTCACTTCCCCTGCCGTGCTAGGAGGCCTGATCCAAATCAGATGCCTTGTGCTAGTGCCCAATGTGTAGCAGCATGTTCTACCTTACACTTTAACTTTCTAACTTACATTTCTAACTTGCAGTTACGCTGCATGTTGCTTTTTAAATTTCTCCATAAAATCTCCAAGTGCTCAGCACAACTGGTTTTTAGTATGCTCTAAGTGTGTGATTATATGGAAAACTGAGTGTTTTGAGAAGTTTTTAAACGGAAATTTACTTTCTAGTAACCAAGAGAATGGTGCTAAAGCCATAATGCTCTTGCTAGCACACCTTTTAATTTTTTTTTTCTTTGAGTAGTAGGCAGAATAAGTATGATATTTATCAAAAATATAGGGATTCTTCCATGTTTACAGATACTCAAAATACCTTATTTTTTTTTTTAATAAGTCTTTTTAATGATTTCTCTATTTTTCATTTTTATTTAAAAATAGAGCAGGGAGAGTCTGAGGACTAGGAAGAATATTTCTATTTTTTTCAATAGAAAAACTGTAAGAAGGAAAAATGGTTCACATATTTATTTTTTTAAAGAACTCTTACTACTGCTAGAATTTCTTAATAAGTAAACGTAGACCACTGTTTTCAGCCTTCTTTACTGAGTCACCTAAGTATTGTACCCTTGTACTAAGAGTGTGGGGTTTTTTGTATTTTTTGTTTCCTCCCTGCTGTGAGGTAATGGAAATCTAAAGGATCACTCTTCATCACTTAGCCCAGAGGTTGTATCTTCTACTTAGCACTAATCATGCTGTGATAGATGAATGTTTTGGGATTGGCTTTCACAGATTATATGTTGTATGTTTCAGAGACTGTTTCATTGCACAGTGATGTTTGTAATTAGTTGGTG
>WEKY01023030.1:160434-176329 GCA_013390045.1 Picathartes gymnocephalus | reverse complement strand
TCCGGCCAGGCCCGGCGCTGCCGCCGCGGGGCTCCCGTGCGGGCTCAGCCGGGGCTGACGGCCCATCCGGCGTGGGCCAGGTACTCAGGAATGTGCGGGATGCTCGCCACTGCCCGGGTTTTGTGTTCCACGGAAAGCAAGCGTTCATCTCCACGTTAATAAATGTAGGCAAAGGGCTGCGCTTTCTCGCTTTCTCGCCTTTTTTTTTTTTCCCCCAGCCTTCTGTGTTGCTAAAAATTTAAATCCGAGTTATTTTTACAACTCCCTCCAGAACCAAGCAGAAAATTAAAGGGAAATAGCTGGAGCTTGCTTTCTGATAACAGGCCCCTCCTCCTGCATTGTAAGAGTGTGATGTAATGCTCCTTTCAGTGAGGTTAAACGAAAAAATTTCTGTGGAGGTATACATTATTCTTCACCCCTTCCTCACAGGCATTGCATTGTGATATTTTTTGTAGCTGAACATGTAAGCAGCAGATAATACTTCCAATAATCGTGTGGATGTACTCCACATTGCAGTGTATTAGTGCAATGATTGTATTTAGCAGGTCAACTTTGTAAACCTACACGATGCCTCATATTTTATATTTCTTTGTGGCCTTACGTGCATACAGTTAAGCACAAATGGAGGAGACAGATTTCAATAAGCTTATTAAAAATGTATCTGGCTGTTGTCATTATAGTCTTGTATATATTGGGACTTTTTTTTTTCTGCACTGGCTAGCAAATATTCGAAATAATTCAGCAGTATGTTACATTTCTAATGGAAATTAAGAGATGGTGTCTTTTGAATTTTTTTTAAATTCTTTTAAATTAGAGGAAGCCAATAAAAGAACTCTGCTCAAATTTTCCATAGTGTATTTTGCTGGTAATTTTGATCATTAAGTGTTTAATAGTAAAGGATAACCCAGTTAATATATGAAGTAACCAATGCTCCTTGCTTAGGGTTAATGAACTTACAAGATTACACCTTCAAGTTACTGGTAGGTATCTGAGGAAATGCTATAAAAACGTTCTGTGTCTTTGACATGATGTGCCCTGATGGCTTTTGTTATTCAAAACCTTGGGCTCAGCGGAGATTTGGATGTAGCCAGAATATGTTGAATCTACCTGTTGATTGACAAACAATAATTAGACTTTAGAACAGTTTTCAAATGCTGTTTTAAAGTAGGCGTATTCTCAGATTTGGTGCTTACTGGACTGAAACATCAATTACTGTAGTTTGTGATAATTGCTGTAGAACGGGATAGCTGAACTGAGGAAGTAAAGAAAACCCAAATTGTGTCCTGAGCTGGCAGTACTGCAGGATGTAGTCTCCACAGAATCTGTACTTCAGAAAAGTACTCGCCTTTTCGCTGAATTTTTTTGCCTTCATGCCTTGCTGCCTACGTTACACACTTTCAGAATGTGTAAGTGTTCGTACATACAGCTTGATTGTTAAGGTGATGGGATACAGGGTGTTTCCCAGTAACTGGAAACTGCTCCTAACTACAGAAGCAGTCTGGGTCAGACAAAAGGCAGCTATTGAGAATAATAGAAATCATTCCAATAAGAAGTCTGTCAAACATATGAGCAGCTTTGTGAGACTGTAACTGTGAATAGGAAAGACCAGTTTAAAAAATTCGTCTTAAAAATATGCTTTTGACCCCTCAAATCTTAGTGCAGGGTGTGTTGAGGGCTGTGCAGTCTGTGCAACCATAGGATTTTAGTTGTGAATCTGGGCAATTCTCAACACTGTATTTGGTATGTTCCTGCAGTACAACGGGAACAAAACACTTAATTTTGAGAGACCTGACTGGAGTTGCAATTTCTAGATCAGTTTAAGGCTTACAGAGGCATTAGGGTGGGGGAAGCTTTTTTTGCTTCGTTCAGTTTGCAGTGACGATGCTGAGTTCAGAAGCTTTATTAAATTTTTGTTAGCATTTGCATGTCAATTGTTATTGGTACCTACAGTGATCAGTCCCTTTCCAAAGCAGACTGTTTAGTAGGTTGAAAGCTACAGTGAAGTCTGTAGTCAGCAGAACCCCTGGAGATTTTTGCACTACATCTAAGAGATTCTTGAGAAATAATTGACAAGAAAAGCCTTATTACCGTTGAGCTTCAATATACAGGAGTCTGTAATTCTAATGGGAAAAAATTCAGGGAAGACCAGTGACTGAAAGATCAGTATGCTTAGTTTCAGTTGCTTTTCTTTTAGCCTCTTTCTCTCCTGCTGAGAAGGAAGAAAAAGAAACTTTGTGAGATCATACAATCTTTGCCAGCTAATTTCAGCTAAACTTAACCTTTTTAACTTTTTTGTTTCTTACTTGCTAATAGGTGGCTTTGGAGAGGAAAAAAGCATCCAAATCTATGAGGAAAAAAAATCCATGGAAATAGAGTATTTCTGGAAGAGAATTTTTATCCACAACTTTCCTAGTACCTCTTTAGAAACTTGTTTTGCCTCTTGAAGCACATCTCTTTCATTTTGGTCCTTATGGATCTACATTCTTTTTGGACCAGGATGAGAAGTTTAATTTACAGTTTATTTTGAGCAATATTGGTTGGAATCTGCACCCTTGGTACTCTTTTCAGCTGGTAGTTTTTATAACTGAAAAGTTTCAGGGTTTTTTTGCTTTAATTAAGAAACCACCTACTGCCTTCCTAAGAGCTGTTTCACTGTTAAATATTGGCTTCCTGTTTAAACAGCTCAAGATTTGAGGCAAGAAAATAAGATATAATAGGATGTTTATCTCCAAGGACCTATATTTCATGTCCTGTCAAGAGAATCAGGTGTGATTATCAGGGTTCTAGTGTTGTTACCTTAGATTTCAAGTAGCTAAACTTCAAATATTGGGCTAACATTATTCCTCTAGAATTAATTTGTTAAACATATGTAAAATTCAAGTTAGATTAATACAAAGATGTATTTCTTCTTAAATCTTTAGTTGCTAATGTAATGCTAGCATTAGCAGTCATACGTGGTATGATTATATGTGCCATAGTTCAAATATTGGTGAAACAAGTTGCTTGAAGTTCAATGTCAAGATAAGAGTTTTTGGCCATTTCAACATTGAAGGCAAACATGGCATTATCATGGAAATAAATACTATATATTGAGAATATTTCTATTTTGGTTTTGTGATGGTGCCATAATTGTTCTTCAGAGCAATGGTGCCTTTCTGTATTTGTGGTGAATTCCAACTCCAGAGCTGGAATTCATTTAGCGCTTGTCACTGCTTAAGTTCTACTTTACACATAAGTTTCCTAGTAAAGAACACAACAGGGAGTTTTTGTGTTTTGTTTTTTGTTTGCTTGGGGTTTTGTTTTAGTTTGATTTTGGTGGGTTTGGGTTTTTTTTCTTGTTGAGACAGAATATATATTCTGGGAGTAGCATGAATATGCAAACCCTGATATTTTCTTTTTTTCCTTTGCACCATCAGCACACTTCTGAAAGGTGTTCCTAAGGTTGATGGATATTGTCATTTTCAAGTCTGTTTTCCTATCTGTATACAGTATCCTGGCATTATAATTTAGGGATGGAATGCGCTACTGCTACTACAATTGTGTATTTTTAAATAATTTCTGAAAAGTTGTCCCTTAAGAACTAGTTGACGTGATATTTGGGTGTTATAGCATGGGTAAATTGCAAGACCTCTCATTCAAAATACTGTACTTTAAGGACTACTTTTAATTAGCCTGCTTAGTCATGTGGGAAAACATAACACAAGATACAACCTGTGGAGTTTTTTCAAGTACTTGAGATAGATTAATAAAACATGAGATGAATTTTAAAGGCAGAGCAAACCAAAACAGGAGTTAAACACCATGGAAAAATGTGTGCTAATACAGCTGCAGATAAACTAGTGAGGACAGTTTCGTTAAAAACCACAGTTAGTAAGAATGGAAGTTGACTACTGCTCCTTACAGTGCTACAATTTGTGTCTGAACTCAATTAAATGGATGTTTGTATATGTTAGGCAGAGAAAATAATCTAAAAGTACCTTGACACTGATAGGTTGAAAAATGTTTAATAAAAATGAGTGTTAAATTGAGACTTTTAGAAGTGAATTGTGACCCTGGAATTTACTACAGCAAAACTAAAACAAGGCTTCAAAATACAACTGTATTTGATTTCATGCCAGCAGGGGAGTTCTTCTCTTAGGGTGGGATGTTTGAGGCCACATTTTAACAGTAGAGGGGAGGTCAGAAGATTTTGAGGTAGCTCCAATAAGAGCAGCAAAAAATATTAGGGAGAGGCAGTCTAGCGAAAAACCACTTCAGCTTTTTTGTGTTTATTTTTATAGATACATTCTCTGCAAACAAATAAGTAGTTGTCTAATTTGTGTTGAAAGAGCATAATTTTGACATTGAGCTCATCATAGTTGGGTGTGCTTTGAACAGAATAGTTATTCAGCAACTAAAAAGCAGAAAGGCATGATTTTTTTTTTTTTTAAATCAAGGTGACCATTCTTTCTTAGTTCCTTAAAAGTACATGAAACCCCACTGTGCATGCTTAAATTATAAGGGACGCATGCTCATCTTGCCCAGTGTGCTTAGCAGATGTAGAGTTAAGGCTTCCTGAAGTACAGGTGTGAGTATAACAGCTGAACTAACTTGAACTAAAGCAGAGCATTGCCTTAATTTCTGAATCGGAGAAGTATTTCTTTAGAAAATGAAACAACAGGAAAATTCCTTCTGGTATTCTCAGTGGGGTTTTTTTCTCCTCTTTTTAAGCACAGCATTTTCTGAATAGTACAATCATAAATCTGCTTGTAATCTCGGTGACTGTTGAGCACAGCCTCCATGTACACAGGAAAATGGCAAAACTTAAGCTGCAGTGCCACTGCTGGAATTAGGGTTTTTAAAACATGTGCATACCACAGCTTTTGTAGATTCTGAGTTTTTTGAGCTAGTTGACCTATATGAAAATAGGAAAGGTTAAGTATGTAATATGTTAATACCACTTAACCATTAATTAGAGTTGAGCTTAATAGTCCCATTTTACACGTGCTCTGTGGCAAATATACACAAATATGTTGTCATTGTGGTTCACTGTATGTCTGTGAACTATGTTGTGCCTGAGCTATCCAGTTTTCCAGGATGCAATGTCCTGTGTCACTTAAACCTTCCTTATAATAAGTCTTCAGTATTTTCTTCCACTTTCTTGCCCCTGGTTTGAATTCTAGTGTTGGTAGTAGAAGACATTGCAACTTAATATTAGAGTGCTAATGTAGCAGCATTCATGCTCTTGTTGCAGCTTCTGTATTAGCATTTATATTTTTAATTGTATATAATTTTGCTTAAGCAATCATGCCAGATTCAGGGTCTGATTTAAAACACATGGTTCTAATTCTGTGTTGGTACTCTAGATATACTTGACTGCAAAACAGCTTTCTTTGGCAAGAGGTTGGCTACTACTGAGAACTTAATCAACTAAAGTGAAACTGATATATTCTGATACATCACTTTGCCAGCTAAATATACAGCATGTTTGTGCTCAGCCTTTTGCTGAACAATTCATAGGGAGGATGATTTGATCACAACACACAAGTGAATTTTGGTATTACAACACTTGGAAATTCTAATGCGGTAGCTCTTGCTGGATTTTTTCCAGGTTTTTCTGCCTCTTACTTGGAGAGAGTTTGAGGACAATAAAAGTGAAAATGGCTACCTTCCTTTTGCAGGGGAAGAGAGGGCAGAAGGTACCAAAACTTGGCAAATGTTTTTCCTAGCTTATTCCTGTGTGCACTGAAAACCAGTTGTCCTGTGAAACAGTAAATAGTAATTAGATTGTTTAATTCCCATGTGAATTAAAAAAAATGAATTCTTCTGTATCCTAGTTATGACTATATAAATGAACCTTTCCTATTTTGTTAGATTTTACTTGGATACTATTAGTGTTTTTACCTCACTGTTTTATTCAAGGGATTTTCTATGATAAATATTAGAAAAATAAAAATAATACATTTAAAACTGGTTAAAAATGTAGCACACGGAAATAGAGGATGTCCTATTGAGGTTATATATATGTCATTTTATATCTAGCTCTGTTTTTCTTTGTTCATGTGCACTGGTTGGAATCTAAATGTGGGCTAGGTTCAGATTGCCTCTAAAATGCTTGGTTAACCTGAAGTAAAACCCCAAAAGCGTTTTTCAACCTAGTATAAAAAAAGGTTCCAGCTGGTGCTACAGAAGTTAGTTGTAGCAATATTAATGTGAATTTTAAATTAAATAGCCTTCTGTTACAGAGTGAAGTTTTCTGTTCCTTTGCAGATAAATGTTGACATTTGCTGCTTGGTACATATCAACCAGACTAAGTAATGCTGAGAGAGAGGGCACAAGGATTTAGGGCTATTTTTGTTTGATTTTGTCTTTGCCCGTGTCCTATAATTTTATTCAGAGCAGATCTAGATCACCTTGGCAGGAACGCTTGCTAACCAGTGCACTGGCTTTGCTGTAGCATTCTGGTCCAATGGAAACACACTGCTGGTGGTATGGCGTGGGAAACTATAAACAAAATCTCATCTGGGTGGAGGTTTAATATTCTTAATAAGTTTGGTTACTTGTACTTCTTCAATAAGGTATTTCTCCTAACTTTCCTTAATTGTCAAATATGTTTTGAAAGCCTCTGAATTATACTAGGAAGCTTTAGTAAGTGACCTGGGATGGGAAAATCCTAAGCCTTGCATGCAGGTAATTTTTCAGCTGTTTGAACCAGTTTAGTCTTCTTGTGCAAAAGCTGTGTGAATTTGCATTTAACCACCTCATCTTGCACGTTGACTTCTGATTAAGTCCTTGAGTGACTCCTTGTATCACAAAAAACCACATTATTCTGCATCAAATTAACTCTGTTGTGTTGTTAATTAGGAGATAGTTTTGCTCTACATTTGCCAGTTACTATAAATAAGATACATATCCTGACACAGAAAAACTTTAGGAAGCGTGTTTTTACCAGATTTTAGGTTTAACAAGATGAAAAAGGCAAAAGCAGACAAAAGCTAAACTTTTGAGAGTCTAGAATTTACCTTGGCAGCTTAATGCACCCTGAAGTCACAGTTGCAGAGTTCTTTAAGCTAGCTTGCCGTAGTTGGGCCATTAAAAACCAAACAGGTTGGTTTTTGGAAAGTCAGCCTGTCTTGATAAAGTTTTGGGGACAAGATTGTTTCTCAGATGTGGATTTAAAGGTGGCTATTTTAAAGATGATGAGGTGTATTTGGATGTTTTGTGCTCAGAAAAAGCTGAGATTGGCTGTGTCAGTCTCCGTTATGTTCTGCTTCAGTCTAGGTAATGTGAAGTGAAACTCTCCTAACATACACTTGCACGTATGGGATCAGCTTAAGTTTATGTAACTTCCCTTGTCTTTTTCTTAAAGAAACTTACCTTTTAAATGATGCTTTGGTTAGTGTTAGATAACTTGGTTAAGCTTAAATGCTTCTTCCCCTTTGTGTTTTCAGGCCATTTTTCTATTGTTTAAGTACTATTCTAAATATTAGTTGTTTTGATTGTTTTAGCTTGAGCATTGCTTGCTCTATGCATTTAATGTTAAGCTGTTAAAAACAAGCTTCATCACTGGCTCAGTGCATTAATAAGAACAAGGTTGCAGATTGCACTTTATTGTAAGTTTAATTATAGCATGTAACTCAATTTCATTTTTTCATCATGTTTGCTAAGAGACTTTGAAATTATTGTCTATTTTCCAGCTGACTACATCCTTTTATATTTGTGTGTGTCTGATACGGGTATGCATATGCATCTATGTAATAAGTGCATGTTGGCAGTTAGTACAGTTAAAAACTACCAGGTATCAACTGACAGGTAGAGACTTCTTGGCAGGGCATAGGTGTCTAATACACAATAAAAATGGCTCTCAAAGTCAGTTCGAGTTTTGTGTTTGGGACAAGCCTGCACAAACGAAGCAAGTGCCTTTCTGTAAGGTAAGTGTACAGATGTAAGAGGAGCAGCAGAGAAATCCACAGGCTCTCTGAAGGCCACACAGAAAGTCAGAGGCAGAGCCAGACTTGAACTCAGAAGTTCCTGGCTTGCGGCCTGGGGCTGAAGCCAGTCATACACAGCTGTATTGAATTGTGAATAGAATGATGCTCTTTTTTTTTTTCCTTCATGAATTATGGGAACAAAGCTGATTTAACTGAAATCGTAATGTGGGTGAAAAGATGGAATTGTGTCATTTGCCTTTCTCAAAATTTCAAGTGCTAAAACTTTGGTGTTAAAACTTGGTTCAGCACTTCTGGGTTTCCACTTGTCAAGGGGTGTGATTAATGTCCCTGGGTCACAAATCATGACAAATCCTAGTGCAGTGCCTCGAGGTCAGACTAAGGGCTTTTTCTGAGTGTACAGGAATTCAGGCTTAAAAGCTACTGCTCTGCATGCTACCTTGAGAAATACTAATGACATAAAGAAAATGCCTTGAAATTTTATTTTCTTTGATGTTTTAAAATAGTAGTGAAAACCTAGTTCAAAGACAGTCTGCCTAAAGTTGACTGTTTATTGAACTGAAATTCACATTCTATATTTAACAGTAGTGGAGTTTTTAATGAGGCTTTAAACATTGTTGCCCTTCAGTGCAGTATGAAAGAAGCGAGAACCTGCTGTAGGTTTGCTGCCTGGTATTTTCTTCCTTTCTTAAGTAAAAGCTTGGAGTAGCTTCTATTGAATGTATGGACAGCTCTGGTTATTTCAGGAGTTCCTTTTACGAAGTAGGTTTGATCTAAAATATTATTATATAATGAACATCACCATTACGAATTATTTTCCTGTGCTGTTAAGAATCTTGACAGGGATTTTCAAGTCCATGTCACTGTAAAAGGGACTTATTTTCCAGGCAAAATGTCATTTATACCAAGCTCTGGCAGCAAAGTAGTTTTCCTCTTTTTCCCTGAAGCACCTTAATCTGTGTACTGTTTCTTGCTAACTGAGGCTTTATGCAAATGTATAATAAGGTTATTTCCCTAAATTATGAATGTGGAACTCAGCCAGAGAATACAAACTAAAAAAAAACAGAACCAAACAAAACACTGAGGTGGTTTTTGTTTGCTTACTAGGAAGTAATTTTCATTTTGTCTGTTGAAAGTCACAGAATTGCTAAATAGTTTTTAAAAGTCCAAGTATCAAAAGCTTGACAATAAAATATATCACTTCTGAGGAGCTGAAGCATTGGTTTCTCCTGGTGTGTGTAGTGTGACTGTGCCTCATTCTTTGGTGTGCAATTTGAGGATGCATCTTAAAATATCATTGGTAGTTAATGAAAATCAGAATAATTAATTTGAGCATTACAGTGGTCTGCTTTTTTGCTCACCCTCGTTTTTTATGCACTGTTGTGGTTTAACCCCAGCCAGCAACCAAGCGCCACACGACTGCTCGCTCCAAACCAAGCCCCGTGGAAAATGCTTTGAGTTTCCCTTTCGGTTTCAGCTGTTTGAGTTGTTACAAGTCCAAATTGCCCTTGGCTGTGGCTTGAGAAAACATTTAAACTGGGTTTGTCAGGTTTGTTGCATAAGCCTGGACGACTTTAGAGATGGACATTGTTGTGGTAGTTCTTGCTTTATTCACCTATTACAGCTGGTAATGTGTTGTAATTAAACACTATAGTACTTCCCAGCAGGTCTTCCAGAAATACTGTAACCATCTAGTGATGAGTTGCTGAGTTTGGAGTTGCTACCGAGTCACCACCAGTTACAGTGTTATGGGTTAGATTCGTGGAGTGCTGAGGGGGAGACCCAGCTGACCTTGTTTCCTTATGAGCTGTGTTGCCCCGTAATTTAAGCTGGTAGCATAGCTTTAGTGGCTGAATAAAGTTTACCCCACTCTTGTTAAAAGAAGGTGTTGATTAAGAGTAAGCTTACCAAAGGCTAGTTTAACTAAGAATGATGTTTTCAATTAAGCCTGGTGTTTTGTGGGTTTTTTTGTTGGTTTGTTGTTGTTTTTTTTTTTCCTTTTATACTCTTTAGAAAGAGTATAAGAAAAAGTTGGTTACTCTTATTTGGTGCACTTCCCCATTTAGGTCAGTCAAGTGTAGGTCACATTTACTGATAACCATAAGTCCAGTTGACACCTCCAGCTTAGCAGATAGATTTGATTAGGCTAAAGGTCTGGTCTTTCACCTAAAATTTGGAATTTTAAAAGCTTATGTGTGTGACTGAATTCTGTATTGCTTCTACTAAAAGGTCATGCTAACTTTTTTGCTAGGTAGCATTAACCATTTTTCCAAAACAGTGGCTTCATAGAAAGATAGTTGCTTTGCACTGGCAGCATGCATGGAAGCATCAATAAGCTGACAAATTAGATTTGAGGTCCTAGTGTTTAAAGGGCTTTTCTTTCAGCAGGAAATAGTCTCCCACGTCAGCTTAGGTATTTTAACCTTCAACTTTATATAGCAGCAAAGAGTTGACCTGTCTTTATGCAGAGCTACCTTTCTTAAAGAGGATCGAGAGAAGGTTTAACTGAATAGATTAGAAGTGCAGTGTTTTGTGGAATGGTGAATATCTTACATTCATGTCATGATCATACACTGGTTTTACCTAGTGTCTAAAAAAATGAAAGTGCTGTGTTCCACACTTGTGATATTTATTGTTGATAAGATGGGAAGAGGTAGTTGTCAATTAAAGATAGGAGTCTTCAGATCTGCTGTCAGCAGAGATCAGAATTATATTTGTCACTGGAAAGATGCAGAACTTAGGTGGGTCTGTGTGCTAAATGCTTTTCTGATTTGGCTGTTTCTGTTAGGACTGATGCTGAAAAGGAGCGCACACTTCCAACCACTCAGAAGTAAAAAATGTCGGTTACTCTGAAGATGATAGTCTGTGAGCTTTATGTATTTCTTTGTGTCTCATGGCATCACTGAACATGAGAAATGTGTGGTTTTGATTAAAAATAATCTTGCATAATCCAGCAAGGAAAAAAGTAACCTAAAGGTAGCAAACACTGCTTGGATGGAGGATTTAACAAGAGAAATCAGGTAATCTTGGTACTTTAGAAATATATTAAATAGTAAATTTCATTTGTATCACTATAATTTTCACCTCACTTTTTCTCTTGTAACATAACATTTTTATTTTCTGTGTACCATTGTGATCATGCTCTTTTGTAACCCCTGACGTGGCAGTTCAGTGGTTTTCTCATTTTGGATTCTTTTCTAGATTGTCTTGCTTTAGAATTTCCCTCTTCTGCAGCAGAGAATGGCCGTGCCTGGAAGATTAACCATAGCCATGTTGTATGTGGTCATTTTAGAATTTTTGTATGTTAAAGCAACTTTCTGATGTGAATTTCCATGTTGTGAAGGAATGCAAGCTTTCTGGAATATAGATTTTTCTGGAGCTGACTTGGTTTACAAGAAAAATTTCTTCTTTGATAGTAATGTGTAGTTAGTTTTAAAATGTTTCCGTCTTCCTGAATATGAATGGACACTAGATTTTTTTAAAGCAAGATGCGTATTCAGTCCTCAAATTGATTACTTACTATTAAAAAAAAAAATTCTTAAGCGATCTAAAACTACTGCATTCAAAAGCAGGAGATATTTACATAGGATTGAAGTTGGAAATTAATCTGGTATTCTGTCTGTGAAATAACATGAGCGGCAAGTAAAATTCATTGCTTAAGCTATAAATTACAATTCATGGAAAGAGACAAGGAATGAGAACCCTCAGTCAAGATTTCAAAAATCTTGTCTACTGCACTCAGTGCAAATAGGAGAAGCTCTCAAATGGCTGCTGAGGTTGGGCAGACACCAATTCTATAGGAATAACAGCATAGTTAAAAGAAATTCTTTCCCTGGTGGGAGTCTACCCTTAGTTTAGACAAATGCCTGAGGATACAGTGAACACTTTTCACTTAAACTTTCTAATGTCTTTGCTTAAGAAATAAGGAAATGATTGTTTATTTAGCAATTAGTTTGAGTTGCATGTCTAGACTAGGTAGTTTAACCTATGCTTTATTTCCAGAAGGCATGAAATAAAGTTAACTTTAAAAAAAAAAATGCAGCTAGAGAGTGGTGCACAGTATCAGGACTATAAAAATGGGTGAATCAAAAATAGCTTACTACATTAGTGTCTGTGAGAGGTGGCAATCATCTTTGCCTACTAATGGACTATTTTCTAGAACTTTTGTTTCTGCCTCCTAACTATTGTGGCTAGTTAATTTAAAATAAACTGTTAAACAGGTACTATTGTGGCCTGCAGAATGCTGTTTTCCACCCTTTTACAGTCTTTTTGAAATGAAGAAGAGGCATTTCTACAGTTTTCTAAGTTACCCTGTGTGGGTGTCTCAGGCTGTCTGCACAGGTAATGGGTAAGGTGGCACTACTGTAATGAGCACAGGCCTGTTTTCCCATCTAAATCAGGAAGGTGTGTGATTTAGGGTGACAGGACTTTATACTGTAATGCAGTGGCTGCTACTTGTGCTGGTTTTGTTCCATGGATTCCAATAGCTTTCTGCTTTAATTCTTACATTTACGAAAACCATTTGAATAAACAGTGGTAATTCTAGTGTTAGGCCAGGTGTTAACCTGATTTATCCCTGGAGTGACCTCTTTAATGTATTTATCATCAGGTAGTTGCAGTTAAAGAGTTAAAAGCTCTTGAGTGAACTTGTAATATCCTTCCTGGTAGTGCTTTCTGTGGAGTACTGACAGCTGTCTTAGCTTTCCAAACATAGCTTGCCAAAAACATGAGGAGAAATTACAGTTTAAAAACCTTTAAAGGGTGAGGAATTTCTACGTTTGTGTACATTAAGTGCAGATAAAGTGTGCTTGTATATATGCCAAAAAGAGGTAGGGGTTTTCTCTTTGCTAAATGTGGAAACTGATATTTACTTGCTTTCTGAATTACACTGTGAAAGTTATCCTAGGGGATTGCTAAAACAGAAGGAATTTTCCTTAATATAGTCATATCATAAAATGTAGATGTATGATACAATATGCTTAGAAATTTAACTTTGGCCTTTAGAATTATTGTTAAAGAATTTGTTCATCATGAGCAAAGAAGGATGCATAGCTAATGTCAACCAGGGTTCTGCAAAAGCACAGCAGCAATTTTAAGTCTTTGAAATTTAGGAAAGTGTATAGTAATGCCACTTATACTCACTATTATGTTTTGGTTGTCTTTGTATTTTCCACTGTTTTTTACAGTATCTTGTGCAAATAGCAAACCAGTAGATTACAGAGAGCTTTGGTATGATGTTCTTAACTGGGAACAATGTTCAGCATTCCATATGAATGATAAATTTGCAGTTGCAGATAGACAAAAATAAGGTTATAGGTATTGAGAGTGCAAGTGGTGTTTGTAGATGCTGCATGCTGTGTTGAGGGTGTTTGGTTCTTTATGCTATTCTGAGATCTCGGGTAATCATTTTCTTAGAATGCCAGATCAAAATGATCACATCTTTGTCCTCAAAACTCAAGTGATTATATGAAGAGACAAGTTTGGAGAGGCTTTGAATTCTTTGGGTGCTTAAGTAGCTTCATAGGGAAGGATTTTTGGTTTCTAGTAGTTCAAAACAAGTCATGACTTGCACTTCTCCTGTGTTGTTTTCGTTTTTCCTGTTTCATGCACACAGTTTCTTTACAATTCTCTAGTTTTCATTCTGTGTGCCAATGAATAATTTCAGATTACATCTTAATTAGGCACGAGTCATGACATGAAGTATTGAGTTGTGATGTTTTGAATAATTTATCCATCTCATTTTTGAATGAAAAATGACTAATGAAAAGGATGGGCCAGCTGGTTGCAGTAAGAAGGGTGAGAAGCAGCATCTGGGGATGAAACGCTTCCACATCAGGCTCTACAAAGAATCTCTGTGCTTACCACATAACCTAAGCATCAAACACAGTCATTTCTCAGTGCCCCTGAGGTCTTGATGCTTTAGAAGTAGATATCAAGTCTAGCATATCTCTTTATTTTGAGCTAACTCACCAGAATAAAGTTGAGTTTTCTTTAGTGATTGAGTGTATCAAATTTCTTAGTAAGACCCACACCTTTCATTTATTCACTTACATTTTAGCAGTAAGTCTCATGCTTTGGCCTTCAGAAAGTCTGTAGCAATGCAGCAAGGAGAAGCCTTTAATTGCCTTGTGATTTACCTAGTTTCTTGAGCAGGGTCTGCAGTCTGTCATCCTCGTTGAGGATCTAATGAGATCTGATCCTTGCCTGTCTGCCTTTTCACAGCAGGTGCAAGCCCCAGAACAGAGGAGCATGGTCTGTTAGCAAAATGGCTCATTTTGGTGTCCTGTGTACGTTACCAATATTGCTCCATCGTATGAATGGTGCAGTGCATCTGATTCTAAAAGCCATTGGAAGGCCGCGGTTTATGTGATTTAATTTATCAAGATATTTTTTATCAGTGTTTAAATCTTCATACAAAAGTGGGGAAGGAGGAAGCTTATATCAGTTTTCATATTGTAAAGAAACCTTGAAATGCATGCCAGAGTTGATGTATGACAGAACAGTATTTTAATTACACACCTAGAGTGGTAAATGTATTTAAGATTTTTTTTTTCCTGTGAAACACCTGGCTTGCAATTTAGCATTGCTATTTCACAGATTTTAGTTTATCACCTTACTTATAGTTACTTATAGACCACAAATATAGAGTAGTAGCTTTATAACATGGAGTGGTTTATTGATACAGTAAATACTGTATTTCTTTACTACTGGCACAGGGAATACTGACCTTGTTTAATCTACAGTGGAATCTTGATGACCGTAGTACAACCATGGTCTGTAGCAGTATAGTTGCAACTCCTTTCTTTGTATACATACACTCCTCCATGACTTACGGGAGTGACTCATAAAAGTGTGAGACTATGCTGCAATACAGTTAGACATTTTACATGGGATATCCATTACTAGATAAAAGCTAGGGATCAGCAGCTTTGTGAAGGTAATGAAACTCCATTGAGTACTGGCTAAGATCACATATCTGCACTTTCCCAGAGTTACATGCGTAATGATTGTGTCTGTAGTAGGTCTGTTTGTCTGGAGGGCACATGATACTACCACTGTCAGTAAAGCTTCTGTAGCTGCAGACTGAGAGGTTGCTCCCTCTTTGTTTCCAGATATGTTTGGATCCATCTCAACAGTATTTGATCTTGAACTTGGTCCTACTTCTACGTGGCAGTGAGTTGATTAGACTCAAGACTTTTTTGTCAACGGTTGGGTAATTAGTCTAACTCAGGAAAACTCAGCAACTTTGGGCTGTTTGTTTCTGAAGAATTAGTGGGAGTGGAACAGTATTTATTAAAGCCTAGCTGTTAAATCTCATCAGTCCTCTGCTGAAGGCATAATTCTTGAATGATAACATAAACTATGTTAAGTACCTGTTGTCCCATGTAAGGAGGAAAAACTGCTTCATGTGATGAAAGATGTGTACCAAATATAATACTGAATTGCTCTCTAGTTTTGTGCTATAGGAGAACTTGAGATAAAATTATAAGGATGGTACACGCCTCTATTGCCCAGAGACTTAAGTTTCTACTGCCAGATTATGTCCTTTTGAAAGGGTGAAAAAATCCAAAACACGATGTCCAGGCATTAATTCAGTAGCCAGATGAAAAACGTGCTTTTTAATATAAAACACAAACCTGTTTTTCATTCAGCCAACTAACTTTGTCAGCCTTCACTGAATCTTGTTATTTTGGTGTGAAATAAAACTTGTTGTTGAACTACTAGGAATATTTTTAAAAAAAAATAACCTGTGAAAAACCTGTACAGCTGCTGGGTTGAAATATGGATTACACAATTTTTCATTTAACTTCTTTATTAACATTGCAATAACAATCTCCTTTTCTAATAGAGAGTTCACTGCAAAGTGAATCTACAAATATTTTTAGTGCAACGGGTTTTGTCTTACATAAAAATGGTAGTCTTTCTCCGAAGCAGAAGTATTTTTTGTAGACATTAATGTCAAAGTC
>WEKY01023030.1:127419-156343 GCA_013390045.1 Picathartes gymnocephalus | reverse complement strand
TGTCTTGCCGAAGGGATGTCCTGGTATGATACATTACAGGACATCTTAATTACAGACAAATTTCTAACCTCATGTTTTGCCACTCTTGGGCTATTTTTACCACATTTCACAGTTGTCTAAACTCACCTTACCTGTGTCTTTGGTGCGCATGAGTGTGCATGCTATGAAATAATAGCCACAGATCTGCAAGAGCTCCAAAGTGCTTGAAGACTGAAGTAGGGGAGAAAACTTGGTCAATTCTTACATTCTAGAACTTTGGCTATAGCTCTTCATTTTCTTAAAGCTTTCCTTTTTATCAGCTGGCTAACATTTAGGAACTTTAGAGTGTATCTGGAAGTCAGTTTTTTTAATATATAGATAGATATAAATTGTACAGGTGGAAAGAGTAATTCTGCTTAAAGGAGTGCAAGCAAGAAATACAGAATATTTTTTAAAAATAATTTTGATCTTTTTAACACATTTCAAGGTTTTCCTATTAACAGGCGACTCTTAAAACTGAAATTGATCCCCCCCTCTTCAGATGATACTTTTGTTCCTTCAGTTGCTGAAGAGTTGAGAAAATCCTCCTTTTTCAAGAGCATTTGTTGTTGTACTGTAAGGCTTATACTATCCAGTTCTTTAAAGTAAAGAGCCCTTTATGCTTAGTTCTTGTGTCTGTAAATCATTGTGCATATGTGTATATATATAGAATACAGCACAAAGAACTAATTTTACTCTGTTAACAAGTGTAATAACAGTTTGTAAGGAGTATTCCTTAGAAAAGTGTACTTTTAGCAAAGTCAGTTTGCTGATGTTTTAAAGTTGGTTATTTTCTACAGCAGTGTCCAGTTACTGATGTTGTGCTGCGATAAAGGCGTATCGCTTGTGCCAAATATGGTATTTAAAGTACGCAACTTTCTTGCTGTGACACTGTTTTGGTTTTCAGCCAAAAAGAAGAAAAAGCAGCTTACTCTAAGTCCTTGAAAAGGAATAACCTTTTGAAAATGCTGCTTTAGAGCATTACTAAGCCCACACTCTCTATAAGGTCTTTTTATTTAATACATGGTGAGTACATGTTGTGTTTGTGTAAAATCCACAGCTTTCCTTGGGAGAGAGAGACGACAGGCTTTTGTCTTACATATGGTATATGTACTATTTACACATGTTGCAAATATCAAAGTCTTAATTTTCATACTCTGAAGGGCTGAGTTCTGCTGTCTTGATTTCACTTACTTTCAGAAAGTGTGGGACAATCATCCTTTTACTAACTGGTCAATTTTGAACTGCACGGTTTATCCCTTACGTCGGTGTTGCATTTCTGTAGTGATGCTGTGAACTTGTCTCATTTCAAGCAAACAAGTAAATTTTTTTTCCCTCCTTGAAGTTTTTATACACTGGATTTTCAGGAATGCTGTGCTGAAGGATCTATTGTTTTTCCTTATAAACATCAGAATTAATTTGGGCTAAAGTAATTTCATATTCCATTTTTGTCAGTTCAGCCTAAAGACTGACTTTTGAAATGGCTATCTCTCATGTAAGCAGGTTTTGTATGGCTTATGGCTGTCTAATCTATGCATGCTTAATAAGAAAGTATTGCTTAATAAAAAAGAAGGCTGTGATGTTGAGTATTTTAACATTTTTTTTAATAAAATGAGTTAATCCCATTTTGACACTCTTGATCAGCAAGATCGTAACTCTTTATTTACATGGCTTAATCTTGTGGAAGTAATTTTACCTTTAGGAATGCAGGGTCTGTCAGCCCTGGGATTTATTCCATGATGTGTTACGTCTTGCTTCTGTTTGATGTTCTCTTTAAATGCGCTGGAGCACACTTGCGTATTTGGACATGCCACACTTTTCTCATGCTGCTGAAATAATGGAGCTTGTCTGTTAAACAGGGTATGTTAAATGAAAGTGAAGTAAAATTGTAAGGATTTCTATGCTGCAGTTGTGATGCATTTAAGTTTGCTTCATTTTTGGTCTTTGACATCCAGCTTCCTGATATGATTTAAAAGCTTTCATCCACTTTGAACATTTCAAGATGTAGACTGCTAGTGTTTGCTGCTGCAACAAGAAGGGCTTGCACCTCAAAGGACTCATTTGGGAGTTTGTAGGATGCCTTTTCTTCATTGCTCATGACCTTAGTTCTAATCAGCTTCTGCTTTTTAATGCATTACTATGAGTTGAATTTGCTTCCCATACACTCAGCTGAGTTCCAGAGAAGGTCCAAGTAAGTAAAGGTCAAGGACAGAGCTTCATGAAGAGAAATAAAGTGGAAGAAAATGAAAACCATGCACCAGTGGCAGCACCAAGGTGTTCACGAAACAGCACTCTTGAAGACATTTTATTTACTCTTCTGTAAGAGATTTTGTCCCTGTATGATTGAGAGGAGCTTCTGTCTTCGAAGTTGGACCTGGACTTGAGCTTGTTATAAAAGTGTTTTTTGCAACACATCTGACACACCAGTGTGTGGTGCCTAATTCTGCTGGTATCCAGGCTGTATAATTTATCAAAATACCAAGAGAACTTTCAGAAATGTTCAGAACTTAGCTGCCTGTAGTTAGAGTTCGCTGAAATTCTTTTTGCTTCAAGTCTTGACCAATGTTGGATACCTTATTATAGCATAAATTTCTGGTTTAATCAAGTTTTGAGTCTTTCTGTCTGTTTCCAAAAGACTTGAAATGTGTTTGTGGCCTGATATTTTGCATCACTAAAGGCTTATCTGTAAGAAAGAGTTATTAACAGCTCAAGTTTTGCTTCTAAGTGACAATAGTCTGTGCATGCTAATAATTCTCTGTATATGGTGAAGGCCTTCAGCTTTGGCTAGTTGTGGCTGAAGGCTTGAGGGAAGATTTAGCAGTTGTTCAGGTGGCCTGGTAGCTGTGTGGATATAAAAGTGCTTCTAGCCCTGCAAGTGAGGTTTCAGAATCCCAGGTATTCTGAAAGAAGATGCACAAGATGCCTCACAGTTTGGAAGCAGGTTTGTAAATTGCCCTGTGCTTATTACAACACAGAGAACAGGGTTCACCTACAGAAGTTTACTCTCACTCCTGTGTTGTAGTGTAGCTAACTCAAGTTGACTGTACTGAAATGAGGTAAAGTGTGTGGTCAGGAGAAGGGAAGAGGACTCGCAGTTCTGGTATCTAGTGCACATCTTCACCTGTGAGGAACTTCCAAACTCTCACACTGTTCTCCTATGGCCTTGCAGAAGGAACCGGGAGTTGTGTGCGCTAGTGCCACTCTAGATATTTTCGTTTCTTATATTTCACTTGATTTTTTTTTTGTGCAATTTTTAGTTTGAGGGTGACCTTACAGGATTATGGGGTTTGTGTAGATTAGTACTCCGTGACGCTTTACCTCTGCCTATCAAAGTGTGTTGGCAGCAGATAGTGTGCAATGTGTCGCGCGTCGTCTCGTCTCACAGTTCAGCTCATGATGCAAGAGCTTTGCAGGCAACTTCTGTCCTCTACCTGTGCCTTAAGCCCATAATGCTGTCAGAACAACTCTTTAAAATCGAATTTTCTGGAAAAATTAATATTAGAATTTCACAGGAAATTAACAATTTCCAAAACAGGTAAATCGTTTTGAGGAAGAACACATTTCCTTTTTTTTCCCATGAAATGGATGTTTTCATAACACTTTCTTCACAAGTGTTTTCTGTTACTTCTCTAGGTAACTAGTGTAAAAAATTTCTCTAAAATGATTGATTTTCTTAGCCAGAAGAAGTTGTTTTAAGAACTTAGATAAGGTATAATGCAACATAGCTACTGAGTTTATTTGGGTTTGGGGTTTTTTAGAATGAAAATAACACTTTGGATTACAAATTCCAGTTTCTCATCATTTGTAGGCTGTTAATATGCCTTACTGTAATAGTTGAAATTAAAATCGGTAATATGCTTTTTAAATACTTTTCAGTAATGTTGATTCTAAGATTTTGTGGAAGATATTAAAGTGCAATTAGGTCTAATTTTTAGATCACCACATGCTTTCTTGGAAAAAAAAACTAGATGAAAAAGCTGGCTGCTGATTGCTATTTAGCAGACTTCCTCTTCAGGGTTGTGGTGTGTCCGTGTTCCCATTACAGTGTGCTCATAACAAAACCCGGAACCACACCCCATTGTATTACTCTAAATTCACTCTGCTTGGAGTTGATGGGCTTCTTTCCCCTGTTGATCTCCTCAGTGCGAGCAGCTGTTTGCTGGAAAGCATGTGATGGACCCCTGAGTTCTCATCAGGCCAGGAAGAACTACCTTTTGGCTAATGAGAAGTTAACAGGCAGCATTATCTCTGGAATGAATTGAGGAGGTGATTGGAAGTTTTGTTGATATTAAATTTTTCAGAACATTTAACACTGTAAGTTAAAGTTGTGTTCAACAAGCATCTTGCATCCAGCTGAAGAGGAAAATCATTGATCATAGAACAAATGTTAGTGAAATGCATCAGAGTAGAATTGGAAAGACAGCACTTGTTACCCAAAATAACAATGAGATATTTACCCTTCTAATTCAGTGAACTTTCACTGTGGTTGTATGTTGTTAGCATGTCTGTAGCATCTATTCTTGCTCTGTCATTTGGAAAGTATAACTTCATACTTCCGACGTGTTTGTGAGGGTTCACTTAGGGCTTTGTCAGGAGTTCTGTGGCCTCCTACGTGTGATGTAGCCCAGGTGTTCAGATAGGTCCCTTCTGCTTTAGTAGAGCTTACTTGAATTGATGCCTAAATAAAGTTTTGGTAAATGAAGTAAACCAAGTGTAGGTTGCTGCTATATTATGGTTGTTGAGGATGGAATGTTAAATCTCTACTAAAAGAGCAGAAGGGGAGGTTGTCATGCAAAACAAAGGGCTTCTCTGTAGCCTTAGTCCACATAGATCAAAAAACCAGGCAGCAGCAATAGGAATCTCCGTGTCCTAAATTTACCACAAAAGCAGACCGTAACTAGGTGGTTACTTTCAGGCTATGGATCTTTTGTCCTTGGATCCTTTTAGTGCTGCATGTCCCTGTAAGCCATAGCTTCAGCTGTGATTGTGAACATAGTTCTTTTCACTTTCTTTTCTGTTCCCTTCTGGTCTGCTCACAAAAGTAAGGAAAGTGCTTTTAAGTAGAAGGCTGCCTGTGTGCCAAGCAGTTACTGGAAGTCATTTTGTATTTTGATCCTACCATTTTTCAGCAGCTCTTCTGAGACAGCTCCTTTTAAACTTCTTTTTAAACATTTGCCGGCTGCAAGAAAGTTTTTTGGAAATAGTGTAGTTGTAACTTACACTGCAGCTCAAAAGGTATACATAGCTTGATAGTACAAAAGTAGTAAACATAATTTGAAGTCATAGCAACTTTGAATGGTGAGGGTGTCACAGGAGAGCTTTTTCATATTGCTTACAATCTGTGGCTCAAAGAAAATGAAAAATTGTCTCAATGCTGTGACAGACAATGCAAAGTACACTAAGCTCCCCAGTGCTTCACTGAAAAATTATGCAGTAATTGCATTTTTGGTAACCTCAGGATGCTGTTATTAAGAATTCATCTTGCCCTTATCAATTTTATCCATCCATGAAGAAGGGGAGCTCAACTTCAGGAAACCAGGAAGGCATTTATTACTTGCTATAGAACCTTTGTCATTTAGAGAGTTCTTGGAAGTCCTTAGTCAGGAAGCTTTTAATACACAGCATCTCAAAATATTTTTGTAGGAATCAGTTGTGTAAATGTCTCTTTGCACACTGCCTTGGGAGTATTTAGTGAAAATGAAAACAAAGATATTACTTTTACTGTATAGATGCAATTCAAGGAAAAGTCTGAACAATATGACAGCAAAGCCAACTCAACTCTTGAGTTTTTTAAACTGTGATCAAAAAAGACCTTTGATTTAGGCATGCATACAAGAAATATTTCGGTACTATTATAAACTCCAGTTTTGTTTGTAATGCTGCTCAGGTTTTTATAAAACTTTCTTCTCAAAGTTTGTGGATTATACTTGTTAGTTCGTTCCCGTTTGTAGAGTCTCTGATCCTGTTCCTCATCTGTCAAATCATCTTTTTACATTAATGGTCTTTGTCTTAATCTTTCCCTATGAAAAGAAATTACTCCAAGTAAACTAGAAGCTTGGCCTTAAGTATATTTTCAAGGAGGTGAAGAGAACTGGTTAACAAAAATGTCATTCGCCATAGAAAGAGCTCAGCTAGTAGTATATATTCAGTAAATTAACTGTTCCATGGTACTTTCATATTTGATACAGAACATAGCAACAAGATGATGGCTTGACAACAATAGCAGCTGCGTGTTTTTTGGTTTTTTTTCCTTTTTTTGAAAGAATGTTCTTGTGGGAAAAAATAGATTCCCTGGAAAGTAATTTATATTACAAGTTTCATCACAAAAATTCTGTGCGTGGGTACAATAGCCTAGAAATTAAATTAGAGATCTGTATAGTAAGTGATAGGTTTGATTTGATGTGACACTTCTAGTCTCTTACAAGTGACATAGCTACAGGCAATAGAATAATCTTTTCCCCTTGTGAAGATAAATGTTGTATCAGACCAAACTATCTTATATTAAATTGCATCTTCCTTTTTTTTTTTTTTTTTTACCATATGAAAAGATTCATGAGATTCTTTGTTAAATAATAGCATGATCCAATTATAAGAGTACTTTGGCCAAAATGTCTTAAAGATATTTGCTACTATCAGGCATGTGATTAATTTATGTAGGGAACTGCCATAACAGACCTGATCTGAATAAAGGACTTTTCCTTTTTGCAGCATGTGGCGTGATAGTGGCCATACTGAGTTAGAAGGTGCTTTTCGTATCACAATTCAACTGAAAGTCTCAGACAGAAATGAAATATGATAAGAGGAATCTAATTGCTTGACTGCCTTTCTTGCAAGGGAAGAGGTTTATAGTATTGCGTGGCTCTTACACAATTTGATTGTGCTCAGACCATTGTTTTTCATGTTTTGGCAGAGAGAAGGAGCAAGAAAGGGAAGAACAGTTAATGGAAGACAAGAAAAGGAAGAAAGAGGATAAGAAAAAGAAGGACTCTGCTCAGAAGGTGGGTTTTGATGTTAATTCTTTTATCCAGCTGAAACATAAATGGTATTGGTGGTAAAAAGATGTTAAATTGTTTGTATTTGAATTTGAAAATTGATTGCTTAGAGTGGTGCTTCTTTAAAGACACTTCTTTTGCATTATTTTTCTGGAACTGAAGTGCTTAGCTTGGATGTTTCTTCTTAGTGTGCTATGTAAAATAAAAGAAACTTTTTGATAAAAAGTATTTAAGTTACTAAATATGTCTTCAGAGCTGCTGCTTGAGGTGTTTGTGAATTGAAATACTGATCGGCTTGCAATTCTTGCAGTAAAATTGAGTAAATATTTATTAGAGCAGGAAGATCTTTTTTTCTTTTTCTTTTTAAAATTCTTAAGGATGTTTATAGGAAATATTTACTACCGAAAATTTAATTTTTTTTTGCTAAGTATTACTTGCAGTTGACATTTTCTGTAACTAATAGCACTTTTGCTGAAGTTTATCAGTTCAAGTCTTGAGTTGTGGAGAATTGATAAGTCATCAAAAATTGCTTCTGCTCAGAAAACAAGTTTGAGACCTAGTGTATTAGAAGGTCTCGATTTAACAAAAAAATCTTGTAGGTTGTTCTAGGAATTAACTTGACATATGAACTTGACTCTTTTTAGGGTGTTATCCATGCTTTTTACTGGTCAAATCCTTTCCAGGCTTCCCAGTATAAGATAGGTGCCACCACCCTGGAGCAAGTCCAGCAAAATGCCTTTAAGATGATTAAGGGACTGGAGGATCTGACAAATGAGGACAGGCTGGGATTCTTATGACTCCTCCTTCTGGAGGAGAGAAGGCTTGGGAGATCTCATCAATGTATATTAATACTTTGTGGAAGAGAGTAAAAAAATGAACACAGACTCTTCCCCATGGCGCCCAGTGCAAAGCACAAGGCATTATGCATGTATTTGAAAGTCTACTTAATCACAAAAAGACTCCTTTTTTGTGCATGTGATGTGGCAACCACTGAAACAGGTTCCCAGAGGGGTTGTGGTGCCTCTGTCTTTAGATGGTCAAAACTGAGTTGCCTGTGGCCCTGTGCAATCTAGTTTTGATTATTTTGTTTCAAATTGAGGAGCCTCTTGGGGCCAGGTGGAGGACAGGGGTGGGAACTGTGCATTAGCTTTCCAAAGGCTGTCCCCTCCAAAGACAATGATTACGTGAAACTGAGAGCAAAAGGCTTTACTTTCTTTCAGCAGGTTGTTTTTCAGTTGCTTCAGTAAGAATGGATCAGGTGTTTACTCTTACGTTCTGTGGCTTTCTGCTGAGAACCGACAGCACTGACTTCAGTTAAATTTTGGCTTATCCAGGGTCTTTTTTAATCTGACTTTTTCACCAATTTGGGTCTATCAGCTTAAATTGGGTACAGATAAATGTGTGTGTCAGTTGTCTTCATGCAGTTGATACATCCCCAAATAACAGTGTAGAAGAGCAGTTGCTACAGAATAAGGTCTCTCCGGTGTCTTTTTTACCTCGGTGTTGGTGCTCTTTAAAATTCAAGTACAAAAATGTGTAGAAACCAGGAGGAGCAGACCCTTATGACTAAAGAGTAGAGACTTGGGGATTATGTTCTGATATTCAGTGGTAAAAGGGAAACTTGAAAAGGCTGTACTGTTCATCTTGATGACAGTGCTGTGTTTACTGAGGAATTGGTGTGTTGAATACAAGAGATTTGCCAGCTTCCCTGTGTGGTCTCTCACCTACTAAATTGTTCATACATTTAGTACATACATTTTCTGCCACAGTCTCAGGAGGGGTAAAGACTAAGTAATTTAATCTCCTAGAGGCCAAACTTCACAGAAATAGTTGGAGATACCTAAGAATAATAATGCGGGCAGCCAAATGGACAAAACATAAATGTGTATGTTCTTTCTTAGTGACTGTGGAGGTGTTCACCAAATAAGTGATAATGATTTCAGGGTACCATTTTCAAACTAAACTTGTTTAATGTGAAACAGTTGTTCTGTCTGGATCATCTGAAACTTAAAAAATATATATTTTTTAAAATCACTAAGGCTATGCAAGCAAGTTCACAGCTTGAGTATACCTGTGGTTGGTGTCCAGGGGCTGTTTGGTAGCTTGTCAGTAGGCTGAGCTTTATTCTACCTTCCAGTTCACTGTAGCTGCTCCTGCCCTGCTGATGCTTATAGGTTGCCCACAGAGAGATGACAGCTGTCAATCTGAGACACTGTCACATATTTTCAGCTTTTGAATCTTAGACGAAAACAGTCACAAAACCATTTTGACTAGGAGAGAGAGACAGTATAGGGAGAAGTTTTTTTGGTTGGTTTTTTTTTTAATCTAAAGAAATTTGTGTTTATCATGTAGAAATTTTCAAGGATTCAGTAAAATTTTTTTTTCAAGTAGACAAGTTACTAATTTACTAAATATGTCTACTGTTGACTATAGTAGACTTAGCAACGTTACCAGATTGTATTAATGAATATTTTTTTTTTCCCCTTTTCCATTATTAGTGAAGCATTCGGGTCAATTAAGTGTAGAATTTTTAACTGTTGCAGAAGAGGATGTAATTTGATGCATACAGGATTTTTCATAAGTGAAGTTGAAAATTGCTTTCTGGTTTGGTACAGACATGGTTTTCATACAGATGTGTTTTTATTGTCTTTGAGACTCTGGGATAGTATATATCTGTGAAGTTACAATGTTGAAGATTTTCCGTTTTAGTAAATATTCACTTTGCATATTGCAGTTTTCATCTTTGCAAAGTGCCATAGCAATTTAGTGCGGTTTGTCTTTTTATTCTTTACCATACAAAGGAGTTCTGGGTTGGTTAGTTTCAACAATAAACTGCTTTTTACTTGTGCTTTCATTATTCTATACTGTCGCTGTGTGCTTTCCAGAATTATGGACTAGTTCAGCAATTTCTTTTAAGACTAGGTGTCATAGAACCTGACACATGATGATCTTTAGGGTTTTTTCATCATTGTAGTGGAACTCATGATGGACAGGTTCAAAAAATGCTACAATACATGCGATTCCAGAGAATATACCAGTGATTGTTGCTACTGCAGTTTGAAATCTGCTATGCTGAAAGTGTAGGATACAGCAAAACCCATAATTGAGTATGTTGGCCAGCATGAATGCTCATTTCAGTCACTGACTTCTTGTTGTATTCAGTAGGTTTACTTTATAGGTGTTGCTGGTACTTTTTCTAAGTGTGGAAATGAATCCAATAAGGTTTAGAATTACTTCTGCTTGGAAGAGATGTTCTGGGAAAGGTGAAACGGGAAGATGGCAGAGAGACAGACTGCTGTGCTTACTACAGGCCCCAACAGTCTACTGTAAGGATATTCTCACAGAAGGAAGGCTTTGTTACACTTCAACTGAAATACTTCATCTCCAAAATCTGAGAGAACTGTAATGCTATATAGCCCATGTTTATTCCTGCTTTGGAAGCCCATGCTTGGGATGAGGAGGAGGGTTGAGTACTTAAAATCATCGTGAGTGAAGTATGATAGTTTCAGCCAGGGACTTCTGCATCAGGCAGAGTTATTACAGGAGCTGTAGTAGTTTAGAAAACCTTGTGTATATATATGTGTATATATAACTAGGAATACTATTCAGACCTGTAGTTCATCAGTTGGTTGTTTTCATTCAACAACAAATTCTGTTCTTGTGCTAATATATTAAGGTTGTGATTTAGCACAACTTGTTCATTGTTTGTTTTGAGCTTCTTAAAACTTTATTTACATTCTTGCTTTTAATTTGCAGGTCACAGATCAAAAAACCAAAGGTAAGAATCTTTGATCCTAAGGAGTACTTTTACTGACTTGAGCCAAGATTCAGATCTTGATCAAAACTGTTAGAAAAGGAAGGAGACTTATGAGTCAAGAGGAAATACTGAATATGAGTATTCAGAAGAAATGAAAATTGAGGTGATTAAAATGGAGAAGCAACAACTGTTCTGCTGATATGTGGTCCGCATCGAAACACTCGAAGAAAGAATGAGGATTGTGGATGAGATAGGTTAGCTGAAATACTCAGTTCTCTGTTTTACAATGGTTTTAGACAAATAACCAAGACCGAAACCACCTTTATAAATGGAATGAAAGACAGCAAAAGTACTGCTTAAAGTGAGGTACCAAAATGAATGAAAATTACTTGGGTTTGGAAACTTAAATTCAGTCACATAGAAGTCCAATAGAGAAGGCAGGACTGATGAGTGAGCATCTTGAAAGTTGAACTAAATAACTTAGCGGATGTAAAAATGTATTTAATCTTGTTCTATGTATCAGTTTTTGATAAATTTTGTGGGGAAATTGCCATTAGTGAAAGAAAAGGACTAAAAGAGGAACTTGATTTTATGGCTAACAATACCTTTTTGGGATTTGGGCAATGAAGCCTATCTAGAGAAATCAGAAAACAGTTATAAAAATAAAATGTGGAGAATAATGCATTCATGTCTCCATAGAGAGACCCACTTGTGTTGATCTCACATTAGCAAGAATAAAAGTTTTATTGATTGTGCTTAGTTTGTCTGGAGTCTCTTAAGCAAATTTTGGTGTTGGTGTTAGCTCCTCATGGAATTTGTGGTTTTTTTCCCCAGTATGTAATAGTCCTCAGGAGCAGCTTGTCTTTGCTTGTAGGGGCACCTGGTGACTCACAGGGAAACCTTAAGTGAGCCAAATACAGTTGCTCTGTGTAGGACTGTATTTTGGGTGAGAGTCAGCTATTACTGCCTTACTTAAGAGCAACACAGAGAACTCAGATTTTTTTACTAAATCCAAGAGGAGGCAGGTTATTTCCCATCTTTTTGTTGGTTTGGGCAGTGGCTGTGTAGCCTAGTAAACAGATGAAAGCTTGGGTTCTCATTTCAGATCTCCCATAAAGATGATGCATAACAATCCAAAAACCAGTTGAAGATCAGGAAGGTGGAGCCAGTTATATTTGCTCATATTTTAAAATGACTCATTGTCTAGGGTGTATTCTTTGCCGTATTTACATTTGCAAGAAATTTTGGGCTTAGAGCAGAATACTTGATGAAGGTAGAGTTTCATCCTAGACTGCAGAGTTGCACATGGAAGCAAAAGGTCTGCTGCTACTGCTTATTCCTGCTTCTTTAAATTGTAATTGGTTGTTGAGAAGGTGGAAGCTGCACAGTATTTCAGGGATTAAATACTGAGAGCAAAGAGTCACAGTGAGTTCTTGTAGGCAACACAGGTTTAAGTGGGAAAACTTCTTATTTTCATCCTTCCTGTTTTTCAGTGCCCGAAGTGACGAAACCAAGTCTAAGCCAACCAGTGGCTGCCAGCCCAATTGGCAACTCTCCATCGCCACCAGTCAATGGTGGCAACAATGCCAAAAGGGTGGCAGTGCCGAACGGACAACCGCCAAGCGCCGCCCGCTACATGCCTCGGGAGGTGCCGCCGCGATTCCGTTGCCAGCAGGACCACAAAGTGTTACTGAAACGTGGGCAGCCCCCTCCGCCATCCTGCATGCTCCTTGGGGGTGGAGCAGGGCCTCCCTCCCCAGCAGCACCAGGAGCAAACCCAAGCAACGCACAACCAGTGACAGGAGCACTGCTGCAGAGCGACAGTGGGACTGCAACAGGCAAGTGGTGATGATAATAATACTAAATGAATGTGTTGGTGCATGGCAGAAAAGGGGTGGCTGAAATCATCCACAAGTGTGTTATTATATAACAAAACTCAGGTTGCTTTTGGAGAGCTTCTACTGTTTCAGCATACAGGCTTCTGTTGGCAGCAATGGATATAATTTTTACTACTAGATGGAACAAGAGGTTTTAATTTTTTCAAGTATGTTTTGAGTGGTTTTAATTGGTTGCTGAAATGCTCTGCAGCAAGGTAAACACAAGGCATAAATAAACAGCATTTTATACTTGTCACGGAGTAGTTCTTAATGGCACTTCAGGTTTCTTTGACATGAATTTCCTGTCTTGTCGCATTTTTATATCATCTAGTAAAACAGACATGCGGATGCCAGGTCTACAAAGGGCAGATGTCTTGTCACGTCTTGTCTGGATGAAACAGAAAGATGACCTATTGCTTCTCACTTTTTTTTTGGTAGTAATCTTATTTTTTGTACTTAGATAAGCCTTTTTGTACAAGTGGCAACTCTTCTGTTTTTACTTTTCCATTCATTTTTTATTCCAGAAGATAAATTGGTTTTACAATTGTTTTGTGATCATGGATAAGTTATAGCTGCTCCTGAATTTTTTAGACCCTTGGTAAATTGCAGTAGTTGTAATATTTCTTCTTAAATTATAATAGTAGAACAAACTGTGTAATTCTTCTAATACCAATGATAATTCAGGACATACAAGACAATTTTGGACAATAAGGTTTAAATTTTATTGGTGAAAGTCTTTGAATAGTTATTATTGCCACTATCAAATATAGCAAGGGAAAGCTGGTTTCATAAAACAATCTATTAAATTGTCTTAGCATGCTATGTGTGAGCAAACACTCCAACCTTAATACGTTTAGAATGTCTTCACAGAAATTAAATGCTCTGTTGAAATCACTGATCTTGCTAAGTTCTTAGCTGCCTATGCATCATTCATTGGCTGAACCATTTCTAAGTTCAAAAGACAGCAACCTTGTAGTCCTTTGAGCTTGTCTTTGTCTGTCTTCCTTAAGCTCTTCCTGTGATCTGTCTAATCAGAAAGTTTTTTAATTGGAAGGGGAAAAAAAAGGGTTACTCTGTGCTAAAAGGATAGATAGATAAAAATATCAGTGGAGTCATACTTCCTTGCTATTGTTCAGTTTGCATTTGAGATTAAAGCAACAGAAGGAACAGAATGTACTTGGGAGCTGCTTGAGCTTTTGGATCTTGGTGGGTGGGATTTAGTGGATGAAGACAAACTACTGTTCATCAATATTCAAAGCTTACAAGAGAGTTCTAACCTTGCTGTAAAGTCTGGATCCTTATTGGTGGCCCTCAGTGAAGGGGGATCCAGAAGGCATTCATTGGATGTTCATTGTTTAGGCTAATGAACTGAGAGCCTCAGACAGGCACTGAAAGCTGATCTTATCTTCTATGGAAAGTATTAGCAACCAGAAATTGTGATCTTTACTTTGGAATATATAATAATATAGGAACTGGGCTGGGAAGAGAATTACCCAGTTTAAGCTGTTTGCCTTATTTTCATGGAAGCTGTCATATGAGCCGGTACTGATAGTAACAATATATATTCGCTTATGATGGAGTTTATGCTCTGTGAAATAAGTGGGATAATTGATGTCAAAAATCTGATGTTCTATGCTTGTAAATACTACGGATTACTAATGACCTTTTTTGGGTGTTTTGGTTTTGTTTTTTTTTTTCTTTTAGATTCTGTAATTGGAGGTGCTGCTGCTTCAAATTATGCAAATTCCACTTGGGGTCCTGGAGCCTCCTCCAACAGCGGCACTAACGCCAACCCAACTCACATCTGGGACAAGGTGATTGTAGACGGGTCTGACATGGAAGAGTGGCCTTGTATTGCCAGCAAAGATGCTGAGTCTTCTTCCGAAAACACCACCGATAACAACAGTGCCTCGAACCCTGGCTTGGAGAAGAACGCTCTGCCAGGAAGCACCACTAGTAACAAAGGAAAAGGAAGCCAGTGCCAGGCTGGAAGCACTGGAAACGAATGTAATCTTGGGGCCTGGAAATCTGATCCCAAGGCTAAATCTGTTCAATCTTCCAACCCTGCTGCCGAGAGTAACAATGGACTAGGTAATTGGAGGAGCTTGAGTGGACAAGACAGAATCAGTCCCGGTTCTGGCTTCAGTAACTTTAACCCAAATAGCAACCCATCTGCTTGGCCAGCACTGGTTCAAGAGGGCAATTCTAGGAAAGGAACTCTGGAATCTGATAGTGGTAGCTCCAATGCACAGATTAGCACAGTAGGTCAGACCTCTAGGGAACAGCAGTCAAAGATGGAAAATGCGGGTGTTAACTTTGTCTCTGGCAGAGAACAGGCTCAAATTCATAACACTGATGGACCAAAAAATGGAAACACTAACTCCTTGAACTTAAGTTCACCAAACCCTATGGAAAATAAGGGAATGCCCTTTGAAATGGGCTTGGGGAACCCTTCCAGGAGCACTGACGCCCATTCTCAAAGCACTGGAGAAAGAAAGACTGGGAGTGTTGGATCTTGGGGTACAGCTAGGGGGTCTTCTGGAACTGACACAGTCTCTGGGCAGAGCAATTCTGGGAACCATGGGAGCAATGGAAAGGATAGAGAAGACTCCTGGAAAGGAGCTTCTGTTCAAAAACCTAATGGATCAAGAAGTGATTCTTGGGATAACAGTAACCGGTCTACGGGTGGTGGGTCTTGGAACTTTGGCCCTCAGCATGCAAATGAAAGCAAATGGGGTGAAGGGAACAAATTAACAACTGGGGTCTCTCAGGGAGAATGGAAACAGCTGTCTGGGTCTGATGAACTGAAGATTGGAGAGTGGAGTGGTCCAAACCAACCAAATTCTAGCACTGGAGCATGGGACAATCAAAAAGGCCACCCTCTTCCTGAAAACCAAGGCAACTCCCAGGCTCCCTGTTGGGGAAGATCTTCCAGCTCTGCGGGAAGTGAGGTTGGAGGTCAAAGCACTGGAAGCAACCACAAAGCAGGAAGTAGTGACAGTCACAATTCTGGACGCCGATCATACAGGCCTACGCATCCTGATTGCCAGGCAGTCCTGCAGACTTTGCTGAGCAGGACTGACTTGGACCCCCGAGTGCTTTCAAACACCGGCTGGGGCCAGACTCAAATTAAGCAAGATACCGTGTGGGATATAGAAGAGATGCCACGGCCCGAGGGGAAGTCTGATAAAGGAACTGAGGGGTGGGAGAGCTCTGCCACACAGACAAAGAACTCAGGGGGCTGGGGCGATGTACCCAGCCAAAGCAATCAAAACAAGTCTGGATGGGGTGAGCTCTCAACCCCAACAGAGTGGAAGGACCCCAAAAATACTGGAGGATGGAATGACTATAAGAACTCCAATTCTTCTAATTGGGGAGGAGGAAGGCAAGAAGAAAAATCATCTTCCTCTTGGAATGACAGCTCTAGTAAGGATCAGGGTTGGGGTGGACGGCAAACTAATCAAGGATGGTCTTCTGGAAAGAACGGTTGGGGAGAGGAAGTTGACCAAACAAAAACCAGTAACTGGGAAAGTGCAGGAAACAAGCCAGTGTCTGGATGGGGTGACGGTGGGCAAAATGAGATTGGAACTTGGGGTAATGGTGCAAATACAAGCTCTGCTTCAAAGGGTGGATGGGACGATTGTAAAAGAACTTCAACGTGGAATGAGACGGGTCGACAGCCCAACTCCTGGAACAAGCAGCAGCAACAGCACCAGCAGCAACAGCAGGAGTCTTCTGGTTCCTGGGGTCCACCGCCCCAAACTCCAGGTAATGGGCGGCCTCCAAACCCAAACTGGAACAGTGGACCACAGCCAGCTGCCCCCAAAGAGGAGGAGCCTAGTGGCTGGGAAGAACCTTCTCCACAGTCAATCAGTCGAAAAATGGATATTGATGATGGCACTTCAGCATGGGGAGATCCTAGCAGTTATAACTACAAGAATGTGAATCTGTGGGACAAGAACTCACAAGGAGGACAGGCCCCACGGGAGCAGAGCCTGCCTACTCCAATGACTAGCAAATCACAAGCATCAGGTACTAGTCTTGTTCCTTTCTTCAGCAAGCTCCTATGTATGACTGTAGCCTTAATGTATAAGAGAGATGTTGTAGCCTCCAATTCCTGATAGTTCTATTCTATAAAGAAAACCAAATTCTTATTTGAATATTTGGTTCTGTATTTAAAGTGTCTTTAAAATTTGAATCAGTCAGTCCCATGCTTGTCGTGCCTCATTAACTGATCTGAATACTGGTCAGCTTGCCAGGAAGAGAAAATATTTGTTACCTGACAAATATGCATATTCAATTTGAGCTCTGAAGAACAGGTTGAATTACAAAATCAAAAACCTGAGTCCGACCATAAACTTAATAAGCCCACCACTGCTTAGTCCATGGCTAAACTATGTTCCTCAGTGCAACATCTGCAGTTCTTTTAAATACCTCCAGGGATGGTGACTCAACCACTTTACTGGGAAGCCTCTCCCAGTGCTGGACAATCCTTTTAGTGAAAAGTTTTTCCTAATATCCAATTGAAACCTGCCCTGGTGCAACTTGAGGTCATTTCCTCTTGTCCTATTTCTTGTTACTTGGGAAAAGAGACTGCCCCCAACATGGCTACAGCCTGCTTTCACATGGTTGTAGAGAGCAGCAAGGTCTCCTCTGAGCTTCCCTTTCGCTGGACTAAATAGCATTTTTTATATTTAATTATTTGAGAACTGGGGAGAAAAATCTTTACTTATCTTTAGTCAAAAACCTTTTGCTCTGAGACACTTAGTTAACGCCTGAAATTGAGCACCCCTCTGACTTAGTTTTTGAGTCAAGTTTGGCTTTGCTGTATGATAAAGAATACTTAGAAAAATACTTTCTTCTTTGGAATAAGGACAAGAAAAAGATACATAGCCTGGAAATACATTAAGAAATTATTGTTATGTAATCTTTTCCTCTGTTTCAAAGATGCTTTAAAGAATACTGTCTTGGTTTAATATGTACTGCAAATATGTCCTTTCTCTTTATTCAGCATATAAAACCCCTAAGTTAGATGCTTGTAATTAGTCACAGATAAGAGGACAGTATTAGATGTGGGGTTCATGTTTAACCTGGGAGAAGAGTATTACTCATCATAGCATTTTTCCATCTCATCCCTGGAGGTCAGTGCCCACTCTAAATTTGTTGTGATTGATTGTCAATTCTATTGCACCCATGCTACTGAGAACCTGAATTCTCAACAAGAAGAACGAAGCAGTAGATGAATGACGTGGTGCTGCACTGCAGTAAACAGTTCATTGTCTAAATGGTCTGTAATGAAACCTCTTTCTCCTTTGTGCAGTCTGGAGCAAAAGCACTCCCCCTGCTCCAGATAATGGTACGTCCGCCTGGGGTGAGCCAAATGAAACCAGTCCCGGGTGGGGTGAAGTAGATGATACAGGAGCATCGACTACAGGCTGGGGGAATGCACCTTCCAACGCCCCGAATGCCATGAAATCTAGTGAGTATAGGCCAGATACCAGTTTCTTTGCAATTGCCCTGGAGATTTTTTGTGTTTGGCCTTTTGACATAGGTCATCTGTGGAGGAATTGTTATCTGAGGCCTAAAAGCAGTGCTGAATGTTATTATAGGATTTTGATGGATGAGTATTAAGTTCTTGTAAATGACTGAAAGTTTGTGCTTTAAGGTAGTAAAAAAATTTCCTAACTAAGCAGTTAAATGGGCAGCTCTGATTCTGGAAGTTCTGAAACACAATAAGGAAATGTGTGGTTTTCTCTTTCTCTGGTTGCCTACTTATTACATGATCAGTCACTTTCTGATCATATCAGGAAAAGGAAAGCACAGTACTGATAAATTTTACTGTGGAGGCCATTACATGGTCATCTATGCTTTGATAATGCAACTTGGCTTTGAGTGGATTTTTTTTAAATTGTATAAGTGAGAAAAATTATAACTCTTAAGAACTACACTTTGTGGTCAAACCTAGATGCCTACAGAAGTGTCTTTCATGAATGAGATGTTGAAATATTTTGAAAATTTACTTCAAAGTTAAAATTTTGCTATATTAAGAGTTTTTGTGGATATTATTCATGATGTAAATTGTTTGTGTAATTTTTATTTTCGTCTTTTTAAGGAAAAAACAACAAACAAAAGCAGTGTTATTGCCAAAGTCGGTAACATTTGGATGTGAAGTTTCCTATAGAAACTACTGATGATACACAAGTGTTACTGAACTTGACTGGTGATGCCCACTGTAAAACTGTTTCCAGCCCAGAAGTTGCTTTTGCAACATGTAGTTGTTTGAAATTACATGCTGTGTAGATACTATGCTGTTGGGTCATTCTCCCTTCCTCCCGCCCCAATTAAGTCATTTGGCCATTTCTGAAACAAAAAGGCTTTGCTTCCTTAATGTTATCATCATAGCAGGCTTTTGTGGAAGACAGGCTTCCTGTGCCTGCCACACAAACTTGGCACTTTAAGGATGCTAAGCTGATTTTAGATGGATGTCTTCATTTATCTGTAAGAAGACATCTCAATATGACCAAAATTAGAACTTCTGAAATTGAGCTGTTGAAAATTCTGTTCATTTCTTAATGCTTAATACAGTCTTTTAAGACTATACATGATCACTCACCGTGACTGGTCTGTGTATGTGTGGTGTAAGCAAAGAACTGCAATGTACATGTGCTGTTCTGTATGTGAGCTGGCCCCAGCTCTAGAGCAAAATCTAGGAACAGGATACAGACTAGCTGTGATTGGAAAAGAAAAAAAAACCAGCTTGGAGCCAAAACAGGAAGCATAGATCAGTGTCCACCTGTTTAAAAAAGTAGATTTATGTAGTTCTACCAGCATTGCATAAGAATATTCTGGCAAAAGTAGGAACAAATCCAGTTTTCTGTAAATTTTTTTTTCTTTGCATCTTGAAAATTTCATTTGCGTTCTATAGCTATTTGTACCTCTTTACTCAATAAATGCAGAAAATTAAGCAGGTGTCTTACAGACAAGTCATCTTTATGTTGCTGTCCAGACTCACGTTCAAGAGTCCAAGAGAGTTGTCAATGCAGAAAAACAATCTATGGTCATGCAGTTAAAATCAGTATCACAGTATATATTTAAGTGCTGTCACCAGAAATAAATTAAAGCTGCAGGGACTACGCAGTATGACACTTCCAGATTGTGTTCTTGACTCTGCCATCATAATACTTAAATGCAGCCTTTTCTGTGTAAGTAGCATGATTAAAGGGTCAAGAGGTAGATTTGTTGCACTTGGACCAGTATGTTTCATAAGCAGCCCTCACTTTTAGTACCAAATTGAACAGACCTTAAAAAGCTGTTTCCTGTGAAATATCTGAGGGTGTATTTAGGATGCATTTTAAGGTATCTCTTAAACCACCATAAAATGCTGCTGTACTTATTTTCATTATGATCAGGGTAGACATCTCCATGGTAGACTAATTGCAATGCCTGACTTTTTTTATATTCAGAATTTCTGCTGTGTATGTTCATGTCCTTATTCCTGATTTCCACACTCAAACCCCAGACAATTGAAAAATCAGTTATTATAAAGTTGATAATGATGATGATGGAAATATTTTTTAAAGTAGATAAATGCTAAATAAAAAAATACGGGAATAAATATGCAGAATGCAGAGTTAGAGCCGGAAGAACAGTTGAATAGTAGACAGGATGAGGACTTGGGCTCCTGATGGCTTGTCAGTGAAGATTAGAATTCCAAGTTGCATGAGAATGCTAGAGAGTAACAGCAAGAAAACAAGACGACAGAGAAAAGTCTGAACTGATACAGTGAAGTGGTTGTAGCTTTGATATACGTAAATGGCTCTGTTAGTAAGTCTCTTCAGTGACATTGTTAGGAACAGAATTTGTAAGTAGAGGGTTTGGGTTTTTTTGCATTAAACTACTCTTAGTGTTGCTTGTACCAGAGGACAATGTCAGGTCCTTGCCTTCAGATTCTACTTAGTTGTTGTTTCTAAAAGTTGGTTGTTTCTGTAATTTTGTGGAAGAGTGTAGGGCAAGAGGAGTACTAAGGTTTTGAAGTGAGAGAGGAAATAATTGATAACACACCTGAACCAGAGTCTTCAGCACCCCTGGTTTTTGAGTGTGCTTTGAAGGCTTTCGTTTACACTTGAAAATAATAGCTTGTCTTTTAAATGCAGCTGTATATATATAAGAGGTCCCTATTGCTATTATATCTTTAAAATAGTTGCAAAACATGACATGCAAATATGCCACCAAATCTCTTGGGTTTTGGGATTCGTGCACAAGTTTTTACAGCTGCTAAGAGTGAAGACACATTTTTGAATTTTTTTTTCTTTAGATCCTTTGGGATTCTGATGATCTCAGCTAATGTTGCAGTGTCGCATCACCAGATGCATGATGTTGTAGACTGCTTTTGAGCTTTTTTTCTTTTTCTAAAGGTTCTAAATCTATGCAAGATGGCTGGGGAGAAAGTGATGGGCCAGTGACAGGAACACGTCATTCCAGCTGGGAAGAGGAGGAAGAGGGAGGAGTCTGGAACACAGCAGGCTCTCAGGGAAGCAGTTCCTCCCACAACTCAACAAGCTGGGGGCAAGGAGGAAAGAAAACACAAATGAAGGTAAAATGCTTGAATGATTCATTACTACTGTGTTGTCTGAAAACAGTCTGGCTGATATGTTAGAGCATTATGTAATTATTTTTTAAGAAGGTTTTGCAGAGTTGCAGAACAGTGCCTCTTAAAGTAGTGTAAAAAAATGGGAGGTTTTGGACTTGCTTTAATACATTACACCTGTTATGACTAATAAATCTTCCAGTAGGTGTCAAATTCTTCTGGTTTGTAAGCTGCACAGCCATTACTAAATGAAAATAAGTATCCCAAGGCTATTTCTCTTCTCTTGCTGACGGATCTTTCTGTGTTAGGCTGCTGCTGTTCTTGCATAGCCTGCTGAAGTTTGGATTCCACAGTCCCTTTGGCACATGAACTTCTTATTTCTAGCAACTGTTGAATTTGTGTCTGACTTATGTTTGTTGTTGTTGACATTTGGCCTCAAATAGGAGCAGGAGCTTGGCTGTAGTCCTGAGTAAATTTCTTTCTAATGCTTGTTTGCGTTAAAGTTCTCTAGTACTATAACACTTGTTACTGTATTAATATAAGAAGGACTATGCTGTGTCTGTTTCTCATAAAATAGGTAGGGCAGACTCAAAAGACAAGGCAGAACAGTTTCCTAGGACTTAGAAATACTATTGTGACATGGTAGGGAGTTTTGCAATTCCTGTTTTGCAGAAATTATTCTCAGGGACTTTTTTCTCCCTTAAAGCTTTTTTATTTTAATCAGCAAAACAACTGAAAATTCTTTCGCTGTTGAACTCTGTTACTGTTGGTTTTGATCATCTGTAAATTACATTAAGGCCAAAGAGAGAGCCTGGTCAGCACAGGCAATGCCTGTACAAGAGATACCATGCTAAAGGGAAGAAAGGCAAGGAAGAAATCTGCCTCTCTATGCACTGGATTAAAGAATATATTAAACTGTAGCAGAGGAAAAAATAAACAATGTTCACAAAGCTTTCCATATTGCTGAATGAAACTGAAGGTGTGATAAACATTCTACATGACAACTTTCAACCAGTTCGGAATCCCTAACAGTGAGCAATTGTACAAGACAGAATATTTGGTAAATGTTTCCAAACATGTAAATGCTGTAAGTAATTTTTTCAGGAGATTAATTTCTCTGATACCAGAATTTTCATTTTAAATATGCACATCTCAAGAATAAAAGAGAATTTAAGGAATCAAGAAGTTCCTTAAAAATATTTTTGTCTTTTTTTTTTCAGTGCGCATTAAAAGGAGGAAATAGTGATTCATGGATGAACCCTTTATCCAAACAGTTTTCAAATATGGGCTTGCTAGTAAGTAATTTTTTTAAAAAAGAAAGTCCAACTTCGTGAAAAAGCTGTAAGCTTTAAATAAGTCAAAAGATCAGCTGTTTCACAGTTACTTTTCTGCATCTGCTATGCTGGGATGTTGATTATAGTACCTGTAGTAGCTGGCTCAGAATGGCTTCTCAGAAAAACCCCAAATCTACTTTGATTCCTAAAGTTACTTTACGATAGCTCCTGTTCTGAGGTGGCAATTTCCTTGCCAGTAATAGATTTGGGAGGGGGATGTCTGTTTTCTTTTTTCGTTTGTTTGTTTTTGAGGGGAGGTGTTTCTTTTTGGTGTGTGGGATGTTTTTTCGTTGCTTTGTTTTTCTGTTGGGGTTTTTAAAATTTTATTTTCATAACATGCTGTTTAGAGCACTTAAGATAGGGGGTCCTGCCTGTAGTGTCAGACATCTGTGATAAGTCCAAGGTATTCACTCTGAATCTCAGCCACCTATCAGAAAAGGAGATTTACAGCCCTGTGTCTGTCTTGGCTGAATTTACATTTGAAGTACAGCACGGTCTTTTAAGAACAAAAAGGGCTCATTATGAATCCACAGGTAGAGATTGTTTGGTAAAGTGCATAAATAAATACGACATCATCGAGAAAAAGAGCTGTAGGGAAGTATTTCAAAAATAGTTATATATAATTTTTTTTTGAACTTCTGACATGCTAATTTGTAAAATATTTTGCAGAATATTGTTTCAGTTGTCATCCTGTGAAGCAGGAATACTCTGTAATGCTGACCAGCAAAAGATAACAATACAGAGTTTATGTGAGAAGTCCAGAGCTGCACAAGCTGTCACTGACATGCTTAGGATTAGTTTGCAATGTCTTTTGGCTCCCAAGCTCTAATTCAGCTTGCTAGACTGTAGATGCTTCTGAAAGCTATGGGAACACCCTGTCCCACACTGCCAACTGAAGAATCCCATGGCAGCACATTTCAGGCTTTGATGGCGTGACAGCTCATGAGGATGAGCTATCATTTTGGCCACTATGTTCAGTGTTTTGCCACTCGACTGCTGGAACACAGGGTTCATTTATGGAGCAGCTCCATGTCCATCTTTCTCCCTCGCTGCATTCATGTGTCTGGTTTCATACGGGTAAAACTGCCACGCACAGCATTTGGGGGTTGAGGCAAGGTGTGTCCAGGGTGATATCAGAAATCCTTGTGTTCAAATTTCGTTTAAAGTGACACTGTCATTGGCACAAGTGTGTTCTCCCTGCATTCCACCTTTCTGAAATATTTCTCAGCATTGCATAGAAGTCAGAACTGAATTGTTGTTTTGTGTTTTTTTTTTTTTTTCCCCAGAGTCAAACTGATGACATTCCAGGCAGTAAGATGGACTTGTCTGTAGGTGCGTATATTTTAATTTCAGTGCATTTGAAATGAGATCACGTGTAGTATTTTTACAAGGATGTCATGCTGTACTCCAGAAGGGTTTGATCCTTACTTTTTGCACTCCTCATAAGCGTAGAGTAAAAAGCATCCTCTCTTGTCTGTAAGCTTTGACTCTGGTGTGCAAGATGGAGATGTATGCCTGTACAGAGCAGAGCTATAACTTGGGGCAGAGACATCTTTTAAGACTGTTTTAATCTTTGTAGTTTGTATTCATTATTACTGTTTCAAGAAAGTGAAAATCTTTTCCATTTGGTGGAAGAGTACTATTTTCCCTTTATGCCAGTGGGACATCTCATTTACTACAGCTTCCTGGAGGTGATGTGAGGGGAAAAAAATTCTTCTATCATTGATTTCTTCAGCTGCATGCCCCAGGTTATTACAAATTACTTCTCAGTAGAAGTATATTTTATGTTCTGGATAGCTTCACCACAATTGCTACACAGCTTAAGCACCATGGGCTGTATGGTACCAAAGGTAGAGCTATAGTAGTCAAGACTGACTTGCATTTAATACCAACTCTGGATTTGGTATTCTAATACAATCCAGACAGATGCAGTGTCTCTCACCTTAGAATCCATTGTATTCTTAAAATGTCTGTCACATTTCATAGAGGATTCAGTTGTTCATTTTTCCCAAAATTGCTGTCTTTCTGTGAAGTAGTTAAGGATCTCAGTAAGAGATTATAAAAATGTTTATTTATATGGTGCAACACAGTTTTGTGGAAGGTAACAATTTTTTGATCTCTCCAGTTTGGCCTCGTGCATCCTCTCTAGAATTTAGGCTCTGATTGTATCGGGCTTCTCTAAAGAATGTCTAGGTGGAGATCAGTCATCTTCATGGATGTTCAGTTCTCACCTGCCTTCAGATGCTGCTGGTAAAAAACAGATGTAAGCATATACAAATGAAGGGGATGGTAGCCTGGATTATTGTGATTATAGCTCTCTTAGTTCTTTTCTCCAAATTAAGGATTCTTTGTAACTTTCAAGGACCCTAAGGCCATCAGAGCTGCTGAGGAGATGGCTGCTGCTAAGTATATCCTGTGAAAGGGTGTAGAAAGGCTGCATCGTTTACCTTGATATGTTGCACTTCTTTAAGTTTAGTGTGCCCATTAATGGTGGAATCCTTTGATCTTAGGTAGAGCCATCTATTATGGCTTGTATTCAGTTTCAAAAAACTAAAATGTATCAGATCTTCGTAGGCTTTTCTGTTACATCTGTATTTAGCAATTTTGTCCTTGTTGCTTATGGCAGTTGTTTGTGGAAAGCTATAAGCTATTTTCCTCTGCCCAAGTCTATTTCTAAACTTTAAAAGTTGGACTTATTTATGAGGTAGGCTTGTTCTTCAATTGGTTTTCAGTGAAGATTACAATATACGAGGTTTTTCTGATAGATAACTGCCAGCATGATGTTTTTCTAATTTATGGATAAATGCACAGAGTTAAATGTGTGCTTGGAGACCACCTATGTCAGAGAAAACTTTGGCTTTGGTATGCTTGAAGCACCTTGGCTCTGATCATCATGCACTGTCAGTTATTCTTACTATGTTGGTCTCTGTCTCCTTGTTTGAAAAGTGTGTTCCCTTTATTTCAAGTGCTAGAGCAATACTTTTATTTACTGACCAAGACAGAAAAGAGATGGATCGATAACATGCCTGAGGCAGATGTACTTCTTTTCTTTTCCTATCAAATCTCTTTAATGGGTAACTTGTCTTCTTTAAAAATAGGATATAAATTTTTTTTTCCCCATTGAAATATCTCCTATTCTCTAAGTTCTGACATACGAAGTTTGCTATGGTAAAGTAGCTTGACAGAACCACTTAATATTTTGTATTTTCTTTTCCCATTTGGCAATCATCTTTGTCTATTTTTTAAATATATTAGTTAAAACCTCTGCAGATCAGGATATTCCCAAATCACCTGTAAATACTGAGAAATTAATTTAAAATTTCTGTTGACTCAAATATAGTTCATGTGGCTGGCTACTCTAAATATGTTAGAAAGCTGTAACTTACATAACATTCAGATTAAACACCTCAATATCTTAAGTGCATGTGCTTGCTCAACAGGCTTGGATGATGTAAATTTATGGTAAAGGTTTAAAATCAGTATCTTTTAAACATCTCTGTGGTCAAGCAGTGAATGTTTCAAATGTTTTTCTCCATTTGGGTTACCTCCCTGCGTGTATCTATTTTCACCATGTTGAGTCTCTTGTTGGCAAATGTTTTGGGTTACTCTTATTTAGCAGCAGTTTGTCTCCTACTTCCCAGTGCAGGATCATGTTATATAATTTTGCATGGAATTCAGATTTCTTCTTTTTTTTTTTAAGCTCTGTGCATGTGGTGGGGGAGATGTACATAATAGAGGTTTTTTCCCACACTAGGGAGTGAACATCATCTTCCAAATCCTTGTTTGATTTTGCATTTTTAACATTTTTTCTCAGCTCTTAATAGTGGGAAAAATCCAAGAACTAGTAGGGTCTGTTTTTATGAAGATGGTTTAACTTTTAACCTGTTCTATGTTTCTGCGTGTAGGGAATTCAGAGCTTCATATTTATTCATACACAAGTGTTTTTGCCTACTATAGAGGGTAATTCAAACTTTTCACATTTTGACAGTTGTCTTGTACTACATAAGGTAAAGCTATTCTTTAGCCACCTGCATTATTTATAGCCTTAGTTGACAAGTTCAAAAGACAAGACAGGTTTCAAGGTTTCATTAGAATTTTCTATGAATGGGATAAAGGAATGCAGTCATCTCTCAGTGCGACCTTGTTTATACTGAATTTTGAGCAGCTGCCTCAGCACTAAGTGGCATGCAAATCTCTGCTTCAGGCCTTCAGAGGTGCTCTTTTAATGCTCTGTGTATTTCACAAGGCATCATTCAGTAATGTTTGAGGAGTTGATTGGATCATCAGGATAACCGGAGAGGCAGAAGGGTGTTTCTGTGGCTTAGTCATCTTGTGTTGGCATTGACCCAGTTTCATTTCAGACAGTGATGCAACTATGCCTCGCTTTCAGTTTCTTTTCAAGCAACTAATGGCCAGGGCTTCCTGTGTGGAATTAAAGCACACAAGCCTTTTGGTGGCACATTGCTGGCATTGTGTGCGGTGATTTGATGTAGGTATTGACACCACTGAGCTGTGCGTGACACTTTGTGACTGCTTTTGCAGAGCTGGTGGTAGCTTTTCAGGATATGTTAGAAAGGGATCAGAGAATTACGTGCTCATCCAGGTTAGTATGACACCAGTTACAAGCTAAGATATGTAGGTGATTTGCCAACTGTTTCATGATAAATGATGTTGGAGGCATCTGAGGGGATGAAGCTGATCACCTTTGAAAACTGTGCGGGTAAGAAAAACCCACGCAATTAGTGGTCAGTTTCATAGCTTCTTGGCAGTAGCATAGCTGTGAATAGAATAGATTGGGATTGGGCATCAAGAAGAGTTGCTGGATTTGAGAAGCTTTTTCAAGGAACACTGTCTTGAACGTGTTAAAGTGATTAGCTGTCTGCTCTGATAAAGGTTTAGTGTTTTGTCAGTGGTTGGTAGGGTAGGTTATCCATCACCAACTTCCTTTGGAAAAGTCATAGATTTTCTGGTTAATTATATTGACATGTTTTTAAAATGGTTCTTGGAAAGACCATCTGTGCTACTAACTAAACAGTATTCTTTAAAACTAAAAGTACCAGTAAAGCTCATTTCTATCACATCCGTATTTTAAAATGACAGTGTTTTCCATCTACTTCAACATAGCAATATGCATCTGATAGCTTACAGGTGGCACATATGACCAAAAAATTGTTCCTTGGCAACAGTTCAATGTGTAAGGTAAAAAGCTTCTTCCAGTCAGCTCTTTGGCTGATGATAAAGCTTTTAGAGAAAGTCAATGTCTTGTTCACCATGTATGTTTCAGTTTGGTCATTTGTTATTGACATCATCTCATACTCCACCAGGTTACTCACAAAACAATGGCAGGAGACTTTGACGGGAGTGTTTGAGAAGTGTCTGTTACTGGCTGTGTTATCGTGTAGAGGCTGAGGGAGATGGTTGTCTGTCTGAAGTTACAATATACTGGTTGATCTCTGGTGTTGAAGAGTTAAGTTCACATGACTGTAGGAGAGTGTTGACCAAACTATGTGCATGTGACCACATTTTTCAAAGCATCTCAAAGAATTTCTCAATGTCAAACCCAGTAAAGGCTAAGTAGAATGCATGGAGAACTTAAATAGCGGTCTTTCTACATACTGAATACCAACAAATAACAGTGCAGATTTTGGAAGACATAGAGAACTAGGTATTAATTAATATAATTAGTTGAAATGTATATATCTGTACATAAATTGTGAGAGATTTTTCACATTAAACTCTATAAAGTGAATTGGCACGTTCAGTGTTAAATGAAACTCCCTACATTAATTTTTCAACACTTTTAATACCAACTGTAGCTATGCTAAATTATAAGACAGATGTCATTTATACTCTGATCTTAAAGATTATTTCTTTGGCTATGAACCTGCTGTCATGAAACATGGTAGAGATTATTTGCACTAATTGCTTTTTTTTTTACAGGTGGTCTCCCAGATAAGAAGTTTGAGGTAGATAAACGAGCCATGAATCTCGGGGATTTTAATGACATGATGAGAAAGGATCGATCTGGGTTCCGTCCACCTAATTCCAAAGACATGGGAACCACAGATAGTGGGCCTTATTTTGAGAAGGTGAGAGAAATATCTTTAGATAAATTAATATCGACCTCTATGTGCAAGGTCCCAGTTTCTACCCTCCTTCTCCAAAGGTGCTAAAAGTTCAATAACCCTGAATGAGCTCAGTAGTAAAAGGTGTGAGGTATTTACATTGCTAGAATGAATATGTGTATAAAACAGGTGTCAGGTGTGCATAGACAAACTAAATTGGGGAGAGTGAGGCTTTTTATTCTAGAATAGATTGCTTTTGATGTAGATAGAAATTCCTTTTTTTTTTTTTTTTTT
>WEKY01023030.1:96562-127403 GCA_013390045.1 Picathartes gymnocephalus | reverse complement strand
AGACTGCTGGTAGTAATGAAATTCATTATAGGTTTCATCATGATTTTTCTTTTGGCTACTAACTACAGTCATCTACTGTAAAAAAATTAGTTGAGATCTAAGTAAATATAAGTAATCACAGTCTTCCAGATTTTTTTCTTCTTTCATGTCTGGCATTTATTAGAAACACCCTTTCTAAATTCCACAACCCCTTATGCTATGTGTCCGTGTACTGTAAGCTTCTGTATGGCTTCTGTTTCTCTGTGACATCTGTTGTATGTTATGGTAGTGTTTCTTTCATATTCTTGCCTATTTTAAACAGAAGCTTTCACTGTTATTATCAAATATTAATTGCTTCACATTATGAATTGGAGAGTGTCCAATAGATTCAGAATGCTCTAAGGCTGGTCTTTTTTTTAGATATAGTTTATCACATGTGAAATGGAAAATAAATTTGGTTTAAAAATTCTGAAGGCATGTTAACTGTCTAGGAATTTTTTAACTCCTCCATTTTGGTATAACAAGCCAAAAAGCAGTTTTGTCAACTCCCTCTGGTGGCGTAATTAATAATTGCCATGAGCAAAGCTAATGCGTTTCCTAACAAATTGTGCTGGTAGGTGTGTGCTAACATTAGGAATTCATTCAAAATTTATGTGTTTCTGTAGGGGTAATAGCCACTATCAGAAACAAATTTTATGAGAGTTCAAAATGTATTTTTAAAAAGAAAACATAGGAATTTATCGATTATCTCCTTGGACCAAACTCCTAATTGTCAAGTGATCATTTGAATCAGAAGTTTTGTCCTTGTAACTGCTATTACGAATTAACTTTGCTTCTTCCTAGTCACTCACCATCCCTCTTTCTTTCCTCTTGCGTTCTGTTGCTTCACTAACCAACTCCTGCTGTTGGCTAACTACTGCTTCAGCTGACTTTGCCTTTCTCCAATCAAGATGGGTGCCTTGGGGATGAGGCTCCCTGCTCTCCCTTCTCCCCTTCTCCCAGCTACAAGCTGTCTCCCTCTGGTTCCACACTATCCAACGTCGGCCTTGGGGCAATCGGCTCAGGGCTCAGTCCCCAAAACTTCGCTGCTAGACAAGTAAGCAGGCCACCTTGTAAGATGCATTGTTATAAGGCTGCAACCTGGGCTTAATCCTGGTTAGTTGGTTGCTTGCATTTGTTTTTCTGCTGAATAGATTAAAATTGTTAATGGATATTTCAGCTGTATCAGGCCACTGTGAATCAGTCCACTTTGGTTCCTAGAATCAGAACATACTCTCGTTTTGTTGGCCTCGTCGCAAATCACAGTGCAACAGCAGGTAGATGTACTTTTCAGAAGTCATGAAGTTATTGGTATCCTTTATTTTAATTGCTGGCTTAAAACCCAGTTAGAGGCTGTTGATTTGCCTCATCAAACCCAACACTGAATTTTTTCAGACTCCACTCAAAAACCTTGTAGAAATGTGCCTGTAAAAAGTTGCAGTGATTTAGCATTGTGCCTGTTCCCTTCTCCCTTCCTCACAGTTCAAAGTAAGGATTGAGCTAGTAGCCTTTAAAAATTCTTGAAGCAGCAATATTTTTGTGTGCATGAAAATGGTGGGGAAGGAATTAAGTGATTAACTGCAATTTGGAAGAATTTCTGGCTATTGTGTTTTGCATTATTCTAGAAGAAAATATTTTAGGAATACTAGGAAATGAAAGAATAGTACCTAATTAGTGCAGCTGGTCTGGCTTATGTAGTCACATGCCTAACATGATGGTGTTTCTTTGTGTTGTCTTTCCGTTTCTGTGTGACACAGCGTTGACCATCAGATTAACTCCAAAATTTGCAGGCATGTTGTTGATCTCAGTGTGCAGAACTCTGTAGAATTACAGAGGGCTGAAAGTAACTGCAGCTTCAAGGCCTCTCAAAAATTTTAATGTGTAGTTTACTCCAGCTGGCTCTTTCTAGAACAAAACCTCTTGTCTCTTGGAGTTTTTTGTTTGTCTTCCTGCATGCTTAGGAATTGCTTCTGAAGGAGAAGATACTTTAAGTGGAGGGGGATGCAGGTGAATGAGGCAATCCATAGTGCTGCCAGTGTAGAAGCAGGAAGAGACTTGTGTTTGAGCAAAAGGATAGCAGAGGATGCACAGTATTACGGTAGGAGTATTATGCACAGTGTTATGGTAGGATTTATGAAATCCTGGTATATAAGGGAAGGAAAGGTTTTAGTGAGGGCCTGCACAATCTCAGTTTGGAAGATGGTGAACTTATGTTGCGTGCAGCAATGCTGGCATGGACAAGCAGAATGGGGAATGTTGGCTGAGGAGTGGAAATACACTCTTTAGAACCCGAGGAATCTGAGGGTCACAGACATCCTGATGGACAGCAGGAGATGGGAAATTCTGAGGGTCTTGAAACTGAAAGGACAAAAATATGCCACGTAAGGGTGCTTTCGAGTATGAGCTTCAGCTTTTAGAAGCAAGAGAGTGTAGCTGTCTTAGTGTAGGAGACTGTTCATAACATTTCTTGTCACTTTTTTTGAAAAATGTTACAAAAAAAGTCTTCTCAAGAGGCTGAAATCGTGAAACATAATCACATTTTCTTTTGTCTTTTTCATGCATTAGGGTTTCTTACAGAAGTTGTTTATAAATTAGTAAATACTTCTCATTAAAAAACTCAAACAGCAAGCGTTCTTGTGTTAGAAAATAAATCACTGAAAGAAAAGAAAAAACCACAATTCTTTTTCTCACCTGAAAATTTTCTTCAGATTTAGTGGGAGAAAAGGAGAAGGAAAATACCCAAATCCTGAATTTGTAAGTTTTCATGGCAGAAGGAAAATTCTTAACACTATTTTAGAATTCAAATTTCATTTAATGAAAGGCCTGCAGAGGAAATAATAGCTTTGTGAGTGATATCTCAGCAACCTACTCAGGAAAAGTATCTGTCCTCTCTAAAATGGGAGACTAGAATTCTTTTTGACACAGTCCTGCCATACCTTTAAGCCAGTGGAATGGAGCTTTTAGTTTGTCAATTGTACTCCAAGTTTCCACTTCCCAGCACTTAAAGTGCAAAATATTGAAACATTCAATTTGTCATGTTTTTAAGTAAGTAGATAAGCATGACCCTTCAGTGTTAGAGGAGAAACAACCTCCCTCTCAAAAATATAGTACACTGGTTTTAACCCAGGTAGAATATTACTGATTTTAGGCAAATGTCTGTAATTCTAAGGGAACACTGTTTAAGTCAGTACTTGGCTCACTGTTACTGATATGTAGTTACTAGCATAGAAATCCATTATCCTGCAAGATTCATCTTCTCACTACTGCTTTAATTTTATAGGGTGGCAATCATGGTTTGTTTGGAAACAGCACAGCACAATCGAGGGGCATGCACACACCAGTGCAGCCACTAAATCCTTCCCCCAATATCCGGGCGCAAGTGCCTCCCCAATTCCTTTCTCCCCAGGTAAGGAATTTATAGCAACTGATTATTTGTAAATGTAGAGCTACAGCCTTCAGAACATGTCACTGAGGTTGCTTATACACCTATCTTAGTCTCAACTTGATGTTAAGAAATGGAAAAATTAAATAAGATAAAACCGTTAAAATTTGTAGTGAAAATACTTAAAACTCAGTGCAGAAGCGTTAGTGTTCTATCGTATTCCAAGGCAGTTGATGGTAAATGCTTGCTACCAGTATTTTTAAACCTCAAAAGTGGATTTGGGAATCCTATGTCTTATATAGGCTTTTGCAAAGTATTTTAAAAAGAACAAATAAACGTGAAAGCTTAAATTGTTTCTGAAATGTGACAGGTTGCTCAATTTTAAGTAGTCTTGTCCTGTGCTTCCTGTCCTCCCCAAAAGAGAGGTCTAATGAAGAGCTACGTGTTACATTTACACTACAGATCTTAATCCTAAGACCTCAGGGTCTCCAAATGTACAAGTTTACCTTTTACATTGGACTTCATGAATAATTCTTCCGATTCTCTTGAATTGTACTTGTGTAGCTCTCAAATAATGCAGGGAGAAATGGGGGGATTCTTCTCCACCTACTCCTGTCTTTTACTGTATCTTATTCAATGTACAAAAAAATTAACTCTTCCTGTGAGGCACTGTTTCTTTGTTCCAGTGACTGCCTGAATGCCTTTCTTTTCCCTTGTCAAACAGTACGTTTTTAATGTGATAATGCAGTACTGTGATTACTGGTTAGCTGCATATATATCAGCATTTAAATTTAGTGGAGTCTCTAACACCTGATTGGTTCGGGGAGGAACCTTTGTGTGTGTGTCTGCATCTGCACATGTAATACTGTATACTGTCAATCAAGTGAGGTATTCACTCTCCCCAGGTTATAGATTGTGCATGTTTAAATGTGATGTGTTAATAAAACTGTAATGTCTTTCCCAGAACACCATTGAAGATTGGTGTCATACTTGTTCTTTTATAGAAATACTTTGTCATCTTTTCCTCATAGCAGTGCATTCAGGATATATAACTGGTTTCCGTGCAGGTTTCGGCCTCCATGCTCAAACAGTTTCCCAACAGTGGCTTGAATCCTGGTCTTTTCAATATGGGCCCCCAGCTTTCTCCACAACAGCTTGCCATGCTGAGCCAGCTTCCACAGATTCCCCAGTTTCAATTAGTAAGTAGCTAGTAATCTTGTGAGACAAGACTGTTTACAAATTGTCTACTGAAAGAGTTTTCTTTTTATGCTTATTCTAATTCTGTTTTGTTCTACTGATGTTATTTTGTACAAGTATTCCCTCTTTGTTATATTGGGTAGTAAAGCCCTGCTAGAAGGCAGCTGATAAACTAAATAGGCATATATAATTATTGTGGATTGCAGTGGGTTAATAATGACTCTAAGCCATGTTTTTGTAGAGAAAGCAGTTGTTTGTTGATTTTTAATGAAGTTTTCTTCAGACTTGTAGTCATAGTGATGGTAATAAAGCAGGTACAAGTAATTCTGTTGCACAATGTTAAATTAGAAACAAGTGAAAGATGTGATATTCTTCTAATGCATTCATTGTCATTTTATTTGAGTGAATGGAATGAGAAACAGTTTACCTAAGTTCTGAGCAAGACGATTGCTGGTGAATACCTCCTGGCAATTATATTTCTCTTGATGAGCTGTGTATTTTCACTCTTCCCACCCCCACTTATCTTGTAGGCTTGTCAGCTCCTTCTTCAGCAGCAGCAGCAGCAACAGCTGATACAGAGCCAGAGAAAGTTATCTCAAGCTGTGCGACAACAGCAGGAGCAACAGGTGTGTGGCACTGTTTTTGTCAATCATATGAAGTATGAAGTGTGCTGGGGAAATGCAAACTGCAGTAGAGATGGTGCTGGCTTCAGTAAAGTCATCTGCTCTCTTCATATTGGAGGTTATGGAGAGGGTCTTTTGGATCTCTTCTAAGTCACTGTTTCTTTATGTTTACTGGAATTTTATGTTCCAGTATAGCACAGATGAACCGGTTTTTTCTTCCATTTGCAGATTGCTCGTATGGTGAGTGCCCTCCAGCAGCAGCAGCAGAGACAACCTGGCATGAAGCATTCGCCATCCCACCCTGTTGGGCCTAAGCCACATTTAGACAGCATGGTACCCAATCCTTTGAATGTGGGTCTCTCAGATTTACAGACCAAAGGGCAAATACCTGGATACAGTTCAGGTGGTAAGTGCTCTGTGGAAGGAGGTTTGGTGCACTGCCTGTAGTTTACCTATTATTACTATGGTAATTGTGTTAGTCACTTATGTCTGGATCCAGGAATGAGTAATTTATGTATAAGCATTAGAGCGAAGGTTATGACAAGTGTCAACTTTGACTTAAATTGCATTATTTTTCATTTCATGAGAAGACAAACGTAAGAAGAAAGCATACCATGGCATACTGACCTAACACACTTATTTGAAGGATGCCCCTTGAACTTGAACATACCCTTTGCTGTTGTTGAATTTTTTTTCCACCTTTTCCTGACGATCACAATGACTCCCTGTTTAAAGATACTTAAAACAGGAAATGACAATGGAACTTTGTTTTTTTCACAGGCTTTGGCTCAAGTGGCATGGATTATGGCATGGTGGGAGGGAAAGAGGCTGGAACAGAATCCCGCTTTAAGCAGTGGACTATGATGGAAGGGCTGCCCTCTGTAGCTTCACAAGATGCCAATATGCACAAAAATGGTGAGAAGGGGAATTTTGGGAATGCCCTTGTAGGATCATCTTGCCAGAAGTGAAATAGCTTAGATGAAACTATGTCTTGTCTCACCAATATGCATCTTAAATATTTTTGGTTTCATATATCATACTTCTAAAGATCCCAACCTTTCCCGAGTATAAATGTATGTTTTTAATGCTTCAGGTGCAATAGTGCCCCCTGGAAAGGCTCGCGGAGGATCGCCCTACAACCAGTTTGACATAATCCAGGGCGACCCACTCAGCAGCCATGCAGGCCCTGCTGGTGATAGTTGGTTACCTGCCAAATCTCCACCAACAAACAAGATCGGAAGTAAATCCAGCAATGCCAGCTGGCCTCCAGGTATTATAAGGGCAGGGGTTGTGTCCTCACTTTAGGATAGATGTGCTGGACCTTTCCTCATCATACTTACTTAAATAACGGTTGCAAAGAACATACTTGCGCAGCCTGGCCTGTCTTGGTTTTGAAATTTCTTCCACATTAGGTCAGAACATAAATGCTGGGCTAAATATGAACTAACTGCAGAATTGCCTGGATAGTGTTTGGTTTTTGTTATGTGAACTCATATCTTCTGTGGTTTTGTGATTTTACATTTACAGAAATTTTCATGAAAACATGTGTTCATAGAATACAGAACACCATCTCCATTTTTTTGTAGTCATTCCTTATTTGTGCTGTGTTAGGCTGACTCAGAGTGTAAAAATTCTTACTGATACTGTGGTGTCAGAAAAAAATGTGAAGTAGGGGTTTTTTTGTGATGGTGGGAGCATCACACTGTTGTGGTTCACCTTTGTTCGTGTCGCATGAAGGGTAGAAGAGTGTTGCAATGCTTCAGCTATGCTCAAGAATCTTGTGGCTTGGGTAGAAGTCTCTTGCTTTTGGGATGACAGGCTGGTGCACATTTTTTAGTTTTCTAGTTTCACTGGCAGAATTCTATGTTTCTGCTGGAAAACTCTCTAGGAAAAGTACATATGTATTTGAATACACACAATAGTTTTTAATATAAAACATTCATTTAAATAGAGTGGTGTCCTTGAAGTTGCACAGATTAACCACTGATGCTGTTCAGCAGATAATGGATGCTGTGATTTTTCTCTTGTCTGGAAGACAGTTGCATTCCAGGAAAACATTGCTAACTGCAAACTCTCTGCTGTGTATACCATCAAGCACAAAAAAAGTAAAAGTAAAAGTCCAGGTACATCTCTTGGGTAAAGCAGTAGCACAGACCTTGCATCAGGAAGCCTAGGAATCTGTGTGACAGATACAACTGCAGGAAACCTAGAAAATGTAGGTGAAGATTTTTACGAGGGAAGCCATCAGTGTCTAACTCCAGCAAGAAAACATTTTCTGATGAGCTAACAGAGCTAAAGAATTAGTTATCTCAAAAGCATCTGCCCATCCACAAATTTTCATACTGCCCACTGTATTCTGTACATGTGTATTTGTTTTAAACTTTTGTTAGCCTGGTTGTTAACTATGGAGCTTTTTGGACTGGAGTTCCTGTTCATAATGCCAGAAACTCCCAAAATGTAGTCTTTTACCAGACTTTACTCACAGACTTGTTGCTGAACTTGTTTCCTTCATCACCATTCTCCTGTATAATATTGAGAAACACTGTACTGCTAGGAATGTTACAAGAGACACACGAGGATCAGCTCTGCCATGTTTCCAAGTTTTGGAGCAGCCACTGGCTTTGACAAGATTCTTGGTACCAAAACTGTTAGAGAAGTGAGAAACTGGATAGCTGCTCTTTGCTCCTTGTTGATGTAGTAGAGCTTCCCTAGTGATAACTGTAGTCCCACTGTCAGTGATTAAGTAAAATTTTTCGTTGCTGACTGCCTCACCACTGTGAGAGGATAACTGAACTTCACAAATTCTGAACATAAAATTTCACTGAGGTCCTCTGTACCATCCCTCATTTCTTATGTGAGTACCCTGAGACTATGATTGCAAGCCTCATGTAACAGATCCTGGGTTTTGGCAGGTGGCATTTATTCAGTTATTGCTGTATTCCTGTTCCACTCTTACAAGCTCCATAGGCTGCTGGGACAAGTTACTGTTCCATAACCATCAGCCAGTTGAGCGCTCTCATAATCTAACTTATGGACTTCATTGACAAGGAAAACTGAAACCATGATCTACCTTATCAACACAACACCCTTGATGAAGAATGAAGACCTAAAATCACTTTATGCTCTATAGATCCTTCGCTACAAGCTTGTAGATGAGGTCCACTGTCAGTTCCTGGCGTGGTGATAGAATTCTTCCTGCCAGTGCTGGAAAACAAGTCGCTAACAAAAATGAGTTTACAGGAGAAAACCTCTTGAAATAGGTGCATTTTTCCTTTGAATGAAAACAGTGGTCACTCAGCACTCACCCTGACTACACCTTTTACATTTTCCTCCTAAATGCCATCTGCTGCAGAAATTCTGCCGTTCAAGAGAGCAGTATTGTTCGGCACAAAGGTAAATGAAGTGATGCCAAATCAAACTGATATCACAGCTGGAGGTGAGAGCAAGTTTTGCTGCATTGGTGAGAACTATGTCTTTTGGTTATGTTGCACAGACTTGCATACTTAGGTAATACTTGGACTGTAATTTTCCCATTCAAGATCAGTCATACTTCAGGCAAACTGGCCTGGTCTGTCATGGTTTTCACAACAATCTTATGTTTGAACTTTTTGAGAGGACCTTTCAAATATCAGTGGAGAAACACATTTCACATCCTCTTTACTGCCTAGAAATAAGAGCATGTCTGTAGACAAGAGTTGGTGAATGTGCATGATAATTACTATCAGCCCCAAAGGAGAGTTTGGAAATTTGTCAGTGTGGTGAAGTTCAAGGAAATGCTTTTCCACACCAGGGTTACATTGATGAGTGAATGTGTTCATAAACAATAATACGCCTGATCCTTGGAGCCTTGTTTGTACATTCATTAACCTTTTGATTGGAGCTTTCTGTGCGCTTGATTTTCAGTCTCAACAATTCTCAGAATCTTTGCAGATAGAAGACTTGGCTTGGACTTCCCTTTTTTTTTTTTTTTTTTTTCTTCTCTCCAAACAAGTTCTAATTTCCAGGTTCTCACCTGTGTTCGTGGATTCTTTGTCTCAGAACAGAGAAGATATTTTGAGGACACTCCAGAGCTGTATTGCTTCTTCCTTAACAAAAAGGAGGTCCTGCTTGTCAGGGAATGCAGTATTTTGGTAGTAGCTGAGCAGAGTCCTTCCATGATGCAGTGCTGATTTCTCATAAAGTGTTGATACCTAGATTATTTTGTTGAGTTACTAAAGATAGGGAGATGTTACTGATGTTTATAAAATCATGAAAGCAGTGAACCAAGACAAATGCAGAATTGTAATTCTGTGACTCCTGCAATGCTAGAACCATGGTGCAAATGCTGGAATTAAGAGGATGTAAATTTTAAATAGATGGGAGCTTTTTTTCCATCAGAAGTGGTGAGCTTTTGGGTTGTGTTGCTTTCATAGCTTCTTGAGACAGATGGTACAGCCAGTTGAAACAGTGATTGGATAAAAGGATGGAAAAACAATTTCACAAGCTGGTGCTAGCAGACAGTGGGTATTTCTGCAATCTTAGATAGGACAGCTGTGGATACTGGAAGACTGTGAGGCATGTAGTCCACAGATAATGGCCAGGTTTGTGTTTTGTCCCTTAATGGTATGTCTCCTACTACTTTTGGCAAAATACTGGACTGGATGGACCACAGTTCTGACCCAGTGGGGCATTTCTTTTGTCTTCTCTCAGATTCTCCCATGTATTATCACAGTCTAATACTGCCCTTGCTGTGGCAATAGTTTGAACCAGTAGTATCATATTTTCTTCTGTATTTGCCTGTGGAAGTCATAGTCTTGACTATACTTCTTCATTACAAAGGTGACTGAAATGAACCCTTCCATGCCAGATTCATCCTACATTGCTGCATTCTAGAAGAGTGCATCTTGGAGTGCATATTAAAAGTGCATCCACTTTTAATAATATATCTTTAATTAGAGTCAAATATTCTATTATTAATTATTTCAACAATTCGGGTTGGGAATTCTGTATCCTGGACTTGTCTCTGCAAGGGATGAATCTGCCAGCTTTGCACTCTTCTCACACTTACACAAATTGTCACATAATGTATGAAGCTTCTTTACTTGTTTCTGTGTTTGTCAGTTTTACTTTTGTACCACTGCTTCCAGAACTGACCACAGCACTTTATTCATTGAAGGAACCAAGTTACTGATATTTCTTACAGTAACTGGAGTCTGTGTGTGTTTATATTTAATTCATCCTCTTGCATGCCTGGAGCTATAGTTGAAACTAAAGCATGATAAGTATATCCCATCTCATTGTGAGGCATGAAAGATGTCAATGAGTATATACATTACTTCTACCACAAGGCATCTCGCCTCAGTATTGATAGGTAATGTATAAAGTGTGTGTGTACAGTGTGATTGTCAAATGTGTTTGCAAACTTCTAAGGTAAGTGGTCTTTCCTTGAGAAAGGCTGCTGCATACACATGAAGTATTTCTACAGAATCTAATCTTACAAAGCTTATATAGAATTCATTAAAACTATTAAAACCTCATCTGAATGTAGCAAAGCAGAAGCAATTAAGGGGATACTGGATCCACTTGTACCACTTTTTTTGTAGTGTAGACTTGCATTCAGACACCAGAGCTAGTGCTGTGGGAGGAATTGTGAAATAGATTACAATTCTAACATGTAGTTTCTTTTGCCCCTGAGGATCAGTGTAGAAGACAGTTGTTTACCCTCTTGAAATACCTTCAGCAATTACTTAGAGTAAATGGCATCTCCCTGATTGCATCTAATTCCTTTTTCTCTCCTGTCCCAGAGTTCCAACCAGGAGTGCCATGGAAAGGTATACAAAACATTGACCCTGAATCTGACCCCTATGTGACCCCTGGAAGTGTGCTGGGGGGGACAGCCACATCTCCCATTGTAGATACTGACCACCAACTTCTGCGGGACAACACCACAGGTAAAACAGTCAACAACTGGTCTGTGATTATCAGAGTTGCTCTGATACTTGGGATTATTGCAATGTTGCGGTCACAGTGGGTGAACAGTCTGTTGCGTTTGTCTGAGAAGGAAGCTGCGTGCCTTTGCACTGTGGCTGGGATCACCTGAAAGCTTTACATTGGTACAGCTGTGGCTCTCTTGAGGTTTAATGGTGTTACAGAAACTCTGTGAACTTCTTTCTCTCTCCTTTTCTCTTTGGTAGGGTCTAATTCTTCCCTCAACACCTCGCTGCCTTCACCTGGTGCCTGGCCCTACAGTGCCTCTGACAATTCCTTCACCAACGTTCATAGCACTTCAGGTATGCAGGCTCCGAAACTTACTCAGACAAAGCATTTTTCACTTAGCACTAGTTCATTGTTGTTCCACTTGGAGTATTTAGTCCATCACGTTTAACAGTGACTTTGGAAGGCAAACACTAGTTCTGAGCATACCCTCCTCCTCCTTCATCTTCGCCAGCCTTTATATGCTGAGCATGACTCCATGTGGTATGGAATATCCCTTTGCACTGTTGGGGTCAGCTGTCCTGGCTGTGTTTCTTCCCATCTTCTTGTGCACCCCCTTCCCTCCTGCTGGTGGGAGGATGTGAGAAACAGAAAAGGTATTGATGCTGTGTAGGCACTGTTCGGCAGTATAACTAAATCATCTGTGTTATCTGCACTGTTCCCAGCACAAATCCAAAACACAGCCCCATACCAGGTACTATGAAGAAAATTGACTCTACCCTGGCCAAAACCAGCATATTATGCAAGTTAAAGAATAGAGTAGTAGGAAGCAGCAGGTGCAAAAGCAAAGGTAAAAAGTATATGTACAATCTGTTGACATGTCATAATTTCTAAAATATACCAGCTTGTGTATGTATTAGTAAAGGTGAGTGACTTTATTTATTTTAACTTCAGAACATGGGAGTGCAGTGAAGGGAATGTTTTTGCCTTGCCTTTTATAGCTCTCATCATTCCCTGAGGTCTGGACAGTGAGGACGTTTAGTCCTCTGCCTTTAATGGTTAGCCTGTAAATATAAACTTAAATATCTGTCTCATATTCTTCATAAGAAGGTCTCCAAAGCTTTCTGGTAAAAAACTGTTTCTGCATACACTTTGGAGTAGAATGCTGGAAATACTTGGTCCAGTTGAACCATTCAGATTTTAAGTTTCTTGCAAATGTCAGAGTGTTTTCTTGAAGACACCATTGTCTTGACAATCACTTAAAAATGAAGAATTGTTTATAAGTAGAAGAGGTTATTAACAGAGCTGAGAGCTACATCTGACCCAAACTTCAGGTTTTTTCATCATACTGAATAAAAGCTATGTTCTGGTGTTACCTCAGCATCTTCACAGAATGTGTTGAAAATGCTCTTTAGTACTTAAGAAAAACTGAGTTCTTGCCACTGATTTTGGTTTGAAGCAGTGTCTGCATATGCAGCATTCTAGTGACATAAAAAATGCCTGTGTTACAGCCTGAGGAAGAGCATGGCGTGTAGCAGCTTCTTGCCTTTGCTTAATCTTTGTCTAGCACAGAAGAAAGACCCAAGGCATATAAAAATATTGATGTCATAGTCAAATTGAGGAAATTAGACCACTGCCACATACCAGTTTCTGTTCGTCTACTAGACATGAGTCTTTTACAGTCAGAAAGCTAATCATCTGAACTGGGAATTTAGAATTCACCTATCTGTAAAGCAGAGTCTGAAAGCAGGTTTTTAAGCACTTTCACACACTTTCAGAGGTTAGTCCTTGAAGCCTGCTTGCAACTGACCGTTTCTGTGTCATGGAAATACAGAAATCCAGCTGTAAATTGAAGCATGCTTAAAGCTGAAAGCTTTATAGTCTTGGTTTCCAGATTTCTGGTGCGCTGTTTTATCATAAATCTGTGTTTTTTCCACTTTGTTTCAAATTACATTCACCACCATCTGTTGGTGACTAAAGTTAAATACTCATATTTGCACACACATACATGAGAGTTACGATTAAGATAATGACTGACACAGCCTTTCGCCCCAGATTGCTATGTCTGTGTTGGCTGGTTCTCATTGCAGGACAGAGGAATTTTCAAGGAATTTTGAAATGTCCCTTGGTGTCAGAAGTTATGGGAGAATTTGCAATCTACCTTTTTTTAAAATCTGGTTTAGGCAGAGCTCACAAATATTCGTGACCAATAGTGGTGTTTTGGGGAGTGCTTTTATTTTGATTGCATTTCTTTATAAAGAGTTCTTGAAATGTGTTAAGGATATCCACTATTGGTCTTCTAATAGGCATCTGGTAATGCTTTCTAGTAAAAAAAAGCACTATCAAGATTGTTTAAAAGTCCAGCTGGCACAGAACTAAGCCGCCTTCTTTATGTGTTACTGCTGTGTCAGCATTGTGTGAGATTTGTGATTCACAGTAAAGCTTTGATCTTGTAGGGAAGACATTTAGGAGGCAGCATTAGCTTAGTAGACCTAGAATGGTAAATGCTGCTTTGAGTTCTCTGCAGGTTTTTTTGCTTGAAGAAGGTTCCGTTTCATTAAAGGTTGGTAGTGCCCAAACTTGTAAGAAATTCTCAGGTTCTCAGATGAAATGTAGTGTGGACATAAAATTTGCTGTACATCGAATTAATGGTGTAACATACTTCAGTCAGCTACATTATCACAAATGATCTAGGTGTATTATATTTTTTTGTCAACATATATAAAATAAGCAAAGATTCACTTACATATAGCATGGGGGGGTTTTGATCTGATAAATTAACTGTTGCATGGTTCTGTGCTTCGTGCTTGTCTCCAATATAAATGCAGTCAAAAGATTTACTGTGATAGAATAGGTACTTAATCTCACAAGTTTCTCTAATACATACAATTTCTTTAATCTTCCAGCAAAATTCAGTGATTACAAATCAACATGGTCCCCAGATCCCATAGGACACAATCCCACTCATCTCTCCAACAAGATGTGGAAAAACCATATTTCCTCAAGGAACACTACAGGGCTGCCCCGCCCACCTCCTGGCCTGACCAACCCCAAACCATCATCTCCATGGAACAGCACAGCACCCCGATCGGTCAGGGGCTGGGGGGCACAGGACTCAAGGCTTGGCTCTGGTGAGAACAATCAGCTGGTAGCACCACTGATCAGACCTGAGCAGTGTATGTTTTACAGCACCAGGAATTTGGAGGAAAGAAAGTTGCAGTTGTCTGATAATAGGAAAAAAAGAGTTCCTTCTTGAAATGGAAATATGCTGTCAGTAATTGGGCTGGGTGGCGAGTGGAATCCCAGATCCTGCTGCAGGGAATGAGTGAAGAAGGACTGAGAGCTGCCCAAAGAGAGTGCCTGCTACATAGGGCCTTTCACGACTAGATCCTTGCTGTGAGTGGGAAACTACTCAAATATAAACTCTAGTAAAATGAATCTTGATGTGAAATGTGAGGAAAGGTGTGGTTTTGTTTTCAGGACTGAAAATTAAACTTTAATGTTTTAAGAGGGCTGGTAATACAGATTTTTGTGAAAGACCTGGCTGTAAAGAAAGATGATTTTTCTTTGTATCAGATCTGTCTTGATTGCTCTGTCTTACAATTTGCAGCATCTACTTGGAGTGATGGTGGCTCAGTTCGTCCTAGCTACTGGCTGGTTCTTCACAATCTCACTCCACAGGTATTTTCTGTGGTTGTTTCTGGGAACTTGATTGCTTTAGCAAGGATTTGTGAATTCTTCTGTTGTTTTTCTTTGAACAAAATCTGACAAAATTATATTTGTCAGCATATTTCTACTAAACCGAGCTCCAGTCTGACTGGTTTTTCTATTGTAATCTCTTCAGCTAACTTTAGGATGTTCAGGTTTTGCTATGTGACTGTTAAAATATTACTTAAGAGTTATAAAAAATAATTGAACAGAAAGATTTTTCTTAGAAGTGAGGGTAAATTTCGTGACTGTAATGTGGAGTGGTTTATGGCTTTTCTTTGGGATGTTGTCAGTAAGAAATTTTGATGTAACTGCCAGTTTTCACTTTAGTGTTTCCATAGTGAAACCACAGAATTTTTCCAGCACTCCTGCCAAAACCAGTCTAGTTAGGTTATTTCTGCAAGTCTTCTCAAAGCTTGCTGCCATTCAGAATGAATTCCGTGGAGATCCAGGTTTCAGCATTCCCAATTAGTCCTGTATTCAAGGGCTAGGAAAAGCCTATATGATTATCAGCAACACTCTGATGTCTAGACAGAGAGTCCCCTGTTCAGCAGAATAATTTACCATGCTTTTACAGTCCACAAAAAAAGGTTGATGTGAAAGGAAAAGCTGAAGTCTCCATCAGATCACCCAAAATGGTGAACCATGCTCCTTTCATAGAGAAGACTGTTTACCTTGATGTGAAGGAAGAAGTGGTTTGAGTAAAAAGCACAGTTCTAAGTCTGGCTTGTGTAAAATGCTTTAATGCTGCTTTAGGAATTTTTTAATGGAAGAAGAATATATTTTGGAGGCATTTAAGTTAGTAGGAAAGAGAAACAGAACATAATTGTCTCATTATGGATTCTCTCTTTATTGCAGATCAGTACACTAGAGAAGTGTAAAAGTTCAGATGGATCCATAATCTCACAGAATGGTTAGGCTTGGAAGGAACAATATGTTCATTTCAAGATTCTCTATTTTAACTTTGACCATATTTGTACCCCCACACAACTTCCTTTTCCCTCATTTGAAGCTGTATTATAAAATAGGGAGGAAAGAGAGAAGAAAGTAGGACTTCTTAAGTATCTGCACATACAGGTCCCATTCATGTGTCCATGTTCCTGTGGCACACCAGGAATGGAGTCTGTCTGTACAGAACACCTGGGAGAACAGCTGTTACTGGAGGTAAGTAACAAGCTGTTACTGCTGCAGAAGGAATGTAGGCAACAGCTGCTGTGACAACATTAGTTCAGACAGAATGGACATTGGTCGGTTTGGCAGCAAGATCACTGACTCTCTCTGTCACTGTTTCATAAACCACATAGACAAAGCACCAAAATAAATTTTCAAAAATTTCATTGTAGAGATATTTCCAGTTTTGAAAAAACCTTTTAAATACTAGTTTATCTAAATTCTACTGAAATCAGAGAGATGGAGACTAAGACATTCTTGTTCCTTTGGTACAAATTCTGATGACTGAAGGTGGTGAGAAGTACAAGTTGTATATAATTATTGGAAAAGCTGTCAATGTAAGGATAGTGACAGTGTAAGAAACTCAGTGAGAGGGAAAACTGGACTGAAGCTGTAAGTGAACAGGAAAGATAAGTCAGATTATTCCATACTAAAGCAAACTCCATGTAATTGTGAGAAGTCAAGGCATGCCAGTTCCTGTTTGAAAATCAGCTTCTGTCACCTTTGCTTTCTTCCCGCTGCTTTCATCTGTTTTTCTTTCTGAGAGCAGAATATCTTTCAATTACTGTGACAAAGTCAGGATTGAAGTATGTTTGGAGATATAATTACAAACATCTGTTTCTTCCTGGCTGCTCTTCCTCAGATTGATGGGTCAACCTTGAGGACGATCTGCATGCAGCATGGCCCACTGCTGACATTCCATCTGAACCTGACCCAGGGCACCGCCCTCATCCGATATAACACCAAACAGGAGGCAGCCAAGGCTCAGACTGCATTGCACATGTAAGCAAGGTTTTGAGACAAAATCTTTGTGGGTGAAGGATTGGTGGTGTGAGCCCCTAAACTCTGTGAAAACTTCTGAATTATACTGATCTCCAGAATTCCAAAGGCTTTTAACTGGTGATTCTTCTGTTTTGTTTGAAAGGTGGCATATGTGCATTTACCTAGGTAGTATAGGCACTTTTGTTGTTCTTGGTGTTAATGTTCAGGACTTGAATTTACATTTATAAAGATTTTGTTCAGGCATAACTGAATGTTGGGACAAGGGCACTGGGGTGGTTTTTTTTTGTTTTGTTTTTTCCCTTACAAAATGGAAGTTGTTGTGTTTTGAGTTTCAGTAGCAAGAACATCTGAAGTTTTCCATGTCCAGTCCATTGTAGCAATGTAGCTGATACCTGCTTTGGTTTGGGCACCTAAAAGTGTTGTTCCATGCTTTCTGATTCCCTTGCCCTTACCTTTTGGCTCTAAATGTTTTTGTTCTTATATGTACCTTGCCTTGTAGGTGTGTGTTGGGAAACACTACCATCCTGGCTGAGTTTGCCACAGATGAAGAGGTTAGCCGCTTTTTGGCACAAGCTCAGCCCCCTACACCCGCAGCAACCCCGAGTGCACCTGCAGCGGGCTGGCAATCCCTGGAGACAGGACAGAACCAGACAGATCCAGTTGGACCTGCTTTGAATCTCTTTGGTGGGTCAACAGGGCTTGGGCAGTGGAGCAGTGGTAGCGGCGGCAGCAGCAGTGGGGGCGATCTCACTGGCGCTTCATTGTGGGGGCCCCCAAACTATTCTTCAAGCTTGTGGGGGGTCCCAAGTGTAGAGGATCCACACAGAATGGGCAGCCCTGCTCCCTTACTACCTGGAGACCTTCTGGGAGGAGGGTCGGATTCAATCTGAACTTAGAACTTTCAACTCTGACCTCGTGACCTTTTTTGGAACAGCAACAGCACTAACTTGACCTTTTCGTTTTTTTCAACTTGCAATAAATACATTTATAAAAGGAAAAAAGAAAACGGAGAAAGAAAAAAAGGTGGGTCATTGACGGACTGTCTGAGCACATAGTTGCCTCCCTTATATAACTTCAGTTTTTTCGTTTGGAATATGAATCCAAAAAGAGAACATATCACTCTTGAAATACTTGAATCGTGAACGCCAACTTAGAAAGACAATGTGAAGCAAGTACACGTACCATTTAAATTTAAACAGAAAAAATTAAAAAAATTAGTTTCTAGTTTTTCACTTTTTCATGTTATACGGAAGTTGTTGCTAAGAAACATATATACTGAAAAAATAGCTTTTTAACTTTGTTTGCACTGGGTGTGTTTCCGTCCTTAGGTCTACCATGTTGGGTTGGGGTTGGGGAGGGGTTCAAACGAATAAGGGGAGGGAGGGGAAGACTTGACGGAGCCTCACTTTAAAAACAACAACAAAAAAAAAAAAAATTAAAAAAAATTTAAAAATTAAAAACCCACAAAAAAAACCAAAACAGAAAAAACAAACAAAACAAAAAAACCAACACTTTGTGATTGGCTGGTTGATAAGTACCAGTGTGTTCTGGCACATGTAACTGCCCACGTGTGCTTGTTTCTGTGTGAGTGCGTGTGCACATGTTTGTGTGTGTGCATTTTTTTCTCTATATATATAATCTTGAAACGCTGCATTGCTGATGGTCTATGGGCTGGCTGGCCATCTGCACGTCTTGATTCTGAAAGCAAGACAGGCATGGCGGAGTCCCTGTGGCTGAAGCAAAATCCAGTCGGGCTGGATTAAAATTTGTCAGTTGGTTTTTTTAAATTCATTTTAGCAGGGTGCTATCTCAAATCTGCAGATCATACAGAGTGGATAGTTGCTTCCTAGCCCTTGTTCCAACCCTGTGGTAGAGCAGAACACTGCCGTATCCAAAGGATTTGGTGACAGGTGAGACAATGTTGTCTTTTGAGTAACAGTGTCTTTACTTATGTCTGCTTGTGGGGTTTTTGTGCGGAATGAACCCTAGAGTGTTATATAATGCAAGCCATGTATTTCTTCCAACAAGGGGAAAAGAGGAGGAAAGAAGACATTGCCATTTTTTGTGCAGCTGGACAAACGTTCTTTTTCAGTCTTTTGCAAGCTTCAGTACCTTTAAAAAAAGTGTTTCTTTTCTCCCCCAAATCTAAATAAGCACCTGTACTCATTCTAGTGGAATCCATCAAAAGCTTGAAAATCCAGCCCAACCAAATTAGCCTTTTAGTTGATTTACTGCTTCTATTAAAACTGACAAAAAAGTGAATGGTGTCAGCAAAAATGCTGGCCGGCCTGCCTCATCTCCTGAAAGTACATGCAGCTAACTCCTTCCTGCGTCCTTCATGGTGAGCGTTACCTGTGCCAGGCCATGGTGTCATTGCAGCGCCAGACCATCACTGACAGAAACGTTTACTTACGAATGTTCTTAAACCAGTGTGTACTTCAAAGGTTTCCTTTTGTTTCTCTGTGTTGTGTTTTTTCCTGTGTATGTGGTTTTGCTTAGGGAGGTATATAACTAGCAAAGACTTTTTTTTTTTTAAGAAGTATTGCACCTTTTTGTTTTTAGTTTTTTCTGTACTGTTGCTTTTTAATTTCTGTATTTAAGGAAAGGTTTGGGGTTTTTTTAGCATCAGTGTAGTAGTTCTCTGGGCAGGATAGAGGTGACCTATAATCCACAGTGATAGCCAGTGTGTGTGTGCATGTGTGCGCTGGGAACAAAACTTTTAAGACCTGTTGTTGTGAAAGAGTTGTAGCAGACTTGAAGGAACATCCCTTGACACGAATCAGGAAGTCTTTTGTGGGAATGGGGCCGGGGGAAGAGGAAAGAGAGATGCTGGTACTTTTTACATAAGTGCTAGGACTTCCATGTGGCATTGTCCAGCTGTTATACTGTCTAACAAAGTGCCGACCTTCTGTACCAGCATACACCTGTCCATTCCAGCCCTCAGAGGGAGCAGTGCTTTATCACCTGGCAGAGGGGGGCAGATAGGGGAGTCTGTTTCTTCAGCATTTTCATTGAAGGATATAACCATATCTAATACATTTAACTCGTGGATTTGGTGGGCAGAAGCAAAAACAGATGCAAGTCATGGCATGGGAGGTTGGTGCACGTGTGTGTGTTTGTGTGTGTGCCTGTGTGCTGGGGGTGGGAGGGGAAGGGCTAGGGAATTACATGGCTGTTTTATTTAATTCGCCCTTTCTATGTAAACCTAATGTCACAAGGAAGACTGACTGAGGGAAATGCTGCATATACACATGCCTGTAGATTTGTATGCAGAGCGTTATGTGGTAAAAAAGTATGAGTAGGTTTATATTTGTTAAGTAAACTGGAGCGTGCAGCATACTCTGGCCCCTTTGGAAAATACTTCCCTGTCATGTCTCCTCCATCTATCCCACCATGCACAAAGAAACAAAATGCTGTCTTTCAGCTCCTGCTAGCTGGCTGGTGCCCCTCGTGTGCAGGCATCTGTACAGCTTTGTTTTTGCTCAAAGACCAAGCACGCTTGGACACTCAGAGCAGGTTCTTAAAAGTCCTGTGCCAGCAGTACTTCCTAGTGAAGCACCTTTGGCCTGAGCAAGCCAGTATCTGTTCTGTCACATGATTTGCTATACATGCTGGTTCATTGCTGTGTTCCACCCTCACTTCTCTCTCCCAACCTGCCCTAAGGTCCCTTTTCCTGCACTTTGGGCTAGTTGAGTTCATTGCGATACTACGGTGAAAGCCGGGTGCTAGAGCCCCTCTTGTTTACAAGACATAATGAGGGATTTGAAATATTTAAAAAGAAAAGCTAAATTGTTCTTCCATTGTAAGCTTAAAGGGAAAAAATTAAAACGTACAAAAAAAATAAAAAAAGACCAAAAAGTGCATATATATATTTTAGATGAAGACTAACTCTGGGAGCATTTAACAGTGTTTTTGTTTTTATTTTAACATTTTATTTTCCTGCTTTAAATTTGCAAGCATTCTCAGGAATTCTAGGGTAGGAAGCCAGTTTTTTGAAGATGGTTTATTTAACCTTATCCTAGATAGATGGCTGTTTCTTGTTGATAAACTTTTACAAGTTCCTGATCTTCAAAATGTTTGAAAGTTTTTACTTTAAAATAAAAATGCTAAAAAAAAAAAATAAAGAAAAAGAAAAAAGAAAAAAAATCTCCAAATGTTACTGTCAAGCGAGGGATCAAGAATTTTAAAGACTTTCTAAATTAAGATACATTAAGAAAGCTTCTCAATATCAGCAACAGGAATTCATTGCAATCTTAAACAATTTGTGGGAGAAGGGTTATCATTTATTGTGCTTTGTTACTCATGCAGACGTGTGCAGTTGCATGGAGAAGAGAAGTGTGTGAATGGAAACCTACTATTCCCTCTCGATTGAAACTAAACAAAAATATTCTTCCAAGCACCTTTTTAAAAGCAGAGTGAAAGTATAAACCTTATTAAAATGCAGTAGAGTTTAACTGAAAGAATCCTGGGTTAGGACGACTAGCAGGAAATGCATGATGGTGCTTTTTTGAACCACTTCTGAGCAGTGCTAAAGAAAACCAGTGCTGACAGAATACTCAGTAATGAAGTAGTTCTACTAACCTGCCTTTTTCAGTACAGGGAAAAAAAAAATAATATAGAAAAACTCCACAAAAATGTACATTGGAAATCAACTTTTCTATTTTCAGCTACTTGGTCAATTTAATTCCCCACTTGGAGATTTGCTGCTTGCTTTTCTTCATTTACCCCACCTCCCAGTCTTTCTGTTTCATTTTGTATGAGGGAAATAGCTGTTAAACTCCTCTGTTCACCCTGTTGCTGCTGGCTGTCAGGGCTTACAGTCTTGAACTTAAGAGTTCGGTGTTGGGATGGCCAACTTCTGCCTCCCAGCTCTAGGAGTCAGGGGCTTACTGCGCCTGAAATGGCTCGGCTCAAACCACAAAAACCGCGCTAGTGCCTTGTTACATGCACCCACATGCCCTACAGTAGGGGAGAGGAGGGAAGATGAGGCAAAGTGAGGCAGTGTAGCCACTTCATGGAAATAGATGTGCCCGTTCTTAAGGGAAGCAGAGCATGCTGCGTGAGCAAGTCGTGCAATGAGTTACTTTATAGTAGTTGAGATAAGTTGTTATTATTATTAATAAAAGAAATCAGATGCCAAATTCTTTCTCATAGCAGTTGCCCAGTGTTTTCATATTGTGGTGCGTGTGCATGTGAGTCTATTGAAAATAATGCATTAGTAGTAATAATAGTGTGCTTTAAAAGTCCTGTCGTGGGCCAGTAGAAGGAGGGTTTACTTAGAAAGTTTAGGATTTCTATTTCATTGTTTGTTTTAATGAGAGAATTTGAGTGCTTTGCCAGAAGCTGTGTTTTATCAAATCAGCAGTGTCTTAAAAGAAAGGAAACCACAGCATTTAGTTAGTAAAGCTGACAGACTTGACGTTCACTTGGAAGTGGATTGTGACTGACTGCTGAATGGTTGACAGTCTTAAGTTTCAGCAGTCCGCTGGGTCCAAACCTATTGTAGTACAACAGTCTGCTCCTCATTTCCTGAGTGTGCATCTTGTAAGCGTTAGTGACTGTCTCTTCAGTGACAGTTTCCCTGCATTGACAAAGTAACAATTACCTATTTTCCAGCTACAGTTGACAGATCTGTATGGCTTAGTCATGGCACTCCCAACCATTGCAAGTGGTGTCTGAGAATCGTGCTAACCAGACTCAACTGCTAGGGACACCCATTGCTTAATGTTGTAAAAATTCTGCTACCATTTGAGCTCCTAACAGCAAAAATTTAGCAGGAATTGATGTTAGGGTAATTCTGGGCTTTTGCAAAACTGTTCCTGGGAGTCATTGGCAGCATCTTGTTTAAACCATGGCAAGGCAGGGAGAAGAGGCTGGGGAAAGCGCAGCTTGGAATAGACTAAAGGCATCTCTTTCCAGATAAAAATCCAGCCACTTTGCTTACCCTACCTTGCAATGTCTGTCAGTCTCAGAGCTTTTAATCTGGTAATTCTTTGTTCCATTTGAGGATTTCGTCTTAGCAGTGACAACAGAGTCTAGCAAGCAAAACAAAGTGTGGTACAGTTCAGGAACCTTTGTTTAGACTTCTGACATTTACTTTGGAATACTTGCCATCCTTTCCCAGTGTTTTTATGTTTCTACCTGGACACTTGCTTAGCAGTCTTGAGAATGGGATTTTTTACAATCACAGCGTGTCAGGTTTTTCTTACAATTTTTTTTTATTATGCTTCACATTAAGTGGCTTTTGTAACGAGTAAGAATGTTAAGCCAAGTATGTTTTTACCTCTGCAATATAAAGAGGTTGCTTTCAAAAAACTGGGTGGGATAACCTCCTCAAAGATTAAATAACAATTAAACATTTATATTAAGTTGGCTTCTTTTTTTACTATGAAATTTTTGAGCATTTATTCCTTAGAATTTTTGCCCTATTTTTTCTTCCTAAAAATGCTGCCACATCTTCCACTGTGTCCTAATAGTGCATCCAAATAGTACTGTAAGTTTTTTGGGGGAAATTTTTGTTAGGTTGGGTTTTTTGGTTCATTCTTTATTATGTTTTAACTCTCAGGTTGCTGATTTTGTTTGTGCATATTGTTATCCTGTTGACTTTAAGAGGAGCACTGTTTGTATTTCTGAGGTACCCAAATTTGAACAAGCCTGATCAAGGAAATCAACATAGCAGATGAGGACCAGTTGTGTTTCCAGTGTGTGTTGCATACATCACTTTCACTCTAAATCATGTGACCTTAGTATCCAGGTTCTCAAGTGGACTGAAATGCAGGTTTTGTGGAGGCTGGATAACATCTCAGGGTAATAGTCCTGACTGAATAGAACGTAGGGGTTTTTTTCTAAATGTTCTGTAAGGTTCACTTAATAGAAGCAGCTTTCTTAATTGTAAATATGCATGCATGTTTTGTGGGCAGGAAAGTAATACAAGACAACTACGTTGAAATTAATTCCAAAAAAAACCCCAATAAACAAATGCTGTTGAAGTGCAACTTTGGTCCTGAATCTGAAGCAAAACACATAGAATCTGTTGGTTTGTCTAAATTGATATTGCTCACAATATCATTTCAGTTCTGTAGTTTATTTACCACTGTTTTGCAGTTTTAGGAACTGATACTGTTAGATCATATCAGTCATTCCCACTGTGATCAAAATACAGATACCTAAAACCTAAACTCTGTTTCCCTTTACCTCCAGTACTAGGCTTCCACCTGTGGCAGAAGGATGTTAACAGTAATGGGGAGAAATACGTGAAGTTTGCCAATGTAGACAGAGCTGGTAGTCCCTGTTGTCCTGAATTCACATCCAGACCTAAACCACAAAGCAACAGTTAGGCTGTAGCAGACCTGTTGGTTGGACTAAACAACAGGAGCCAAGCTGGAGATTTTTAGCAGCCTTGCTAGTCCATGTCCTTCACAATGTTTTGCATAAGTGTCCCATCACCGTAAATACCAGTGTTGCTGAATTTTACCAAAGTTCCCTTGCAGTAGATAATAGGAAACAGGTCCATTTTGTAGTGTCTCACCAAGCAGAGCTTTTCCTACAGTAGACTTTAAGGGTCTGTCTACATTGCTGTTAAAATTGAGTCAGGGTCCTGTTTAAAATTATAGCTCTCTATTTTGTGGTGTTACGTGACTTTAAACTTTGTGATGTAGTAACTACAGCTTCTGATCCTTGTATGAAAAGTGATTTCAGGTTTCATCTGTGCTCTGAAAAGCGCCACACCTCCTGGTGGGTTGGAGGCTACTTTTAAAACTTGTCAGGCCACAATAAGATGCAGTTTCATCTGTAACTTGCAGCAGACAACATCTGTTTGCATCCACAGTTTGCCTGCGCATTGCTTTTCATCGAGCTATTCAGGAAAGCTTTTCTCTAGAAGTCTCCCAGAGTCCTAGCAAGCTTCTAACAAATCAAGTGCCCTCTGCAAAAGAGCCATTTTTGCCCTGTATGTGTGATAGTTGGGACTGGTAACATTCAGCAGTGTTAGGGTTCTTGTAAACTTTGTAGTGAGAAAGGGAGTTTTTTGACTTGACTCTGACAGCCTTTCTGTAAAGTAATACACAGCACTCCAGGGAAAAAGAAAGAGAAAAAAAAAAAGGGAAGAATGCATTGTGCCAGCCAGCGTTAAGTACTTTAGCAGCAAACATTCTTGACTGTGGTGGGCAGAGGGGAAGGGACTGGAGAATTTTGCATGAGTGTGCAATACAAGGAGGCCAAAATGTTTCCTTGAGCGCTAAATGCCTCTTCTTGGCTATTGGTGTGTGTTGTTACATTCACAAAACTAACTTCCTCATTTTTTTATGTTTGTTTTTATTAATTGAGACAAAGTGGAAGCTCCTCCTGTTTCAGGTGAAACACAACCAACCATAAGTGATCATTTTTTTCATCATTTACTGTTGAGCAGGTTGCACAGCTTGTTAGAGTAGCTATTTTAGTGACATGGTTATGATATTACGTGCTTTCTTTTCCCTCCCTCTCCCTGCCAGATATGGCTTACCCTTTCTATATAAGGCACTGTGTGGGTTTTTTTGTTTTGTTTTGGGGACGTGTGGAGAAGAAGCGAAGTGAAGTAAAAATGCAAGCCAAGGTAGAACAGCCTTACTTTAGGGGGTAGCCTTACAACAGAGCTTTATAGTGAGTGTGCTGTATTCCAGTGTATGTAAGCCAAAAACAAAAAAAAGCATTCATGTATGCAAAAAAATTAAAAGAGGTGTTGGAAGACTTCTTTAATATGTACCTTCTAAAGGTGGAGTAAGGTCTCACCAAGTGATACGTTATTGTGATACTTCTTGCTGGGTCAGTAGGAATGTGTTGGGGTATAAGCGCTTAACGTTTCCTCCTATGTTTTTACAAGCAGTAAGTTAAATGTGGTATTTATGAATGTGCCTTTGTGAGTATAGTGACTGTCTAATTGAGGAGACGGCTTGGGCTGAAGGGGAGACAATGGTCAATTTATTCTTTCAAGAGGTCAGACATTGAGACTGCAGCCCACTGGTCCCTTTTGACAAGCAGCATCATTGGCTGGTCTCTACACTGCACAATACGTATTCATATGTGGTAGAGATTGGAGTGGGGGGTGCGAAGGGATGTCGTGTGATGCACAGAAGCTGTTGATAGTTCTAGGCTAGTCTGCCATTGCTGGTTGAGTTTGTATATGTATTATGTGGCTTCTCTTTATGTTTGTGTGCATGAGTATGAGTGCGTGTGGCTTTGGTTTTTTGTAAGCACTGGAGAATTGAAACACAGTGATGTTTGAGACAAATTTATACATGTAGAGAAGATGATGTTTTGTAGCTTCTGTTAAATAGTGGGTGCAGGCACACTTTCACCCTCTCTGCCCGTGTCCTGATAAGCAAAACAGGAATTTTTTTTTTTTCAACCCTTCAACTTCCAGCACACTTAATGTTGCCATTTAAATGAACAGGGTATTACACAAGAAGAAAAAAAAAAGAGTTTTTGAAATGGTGAGGTAGAAGTGTTTAAAAGGAAAAAAATCTGAAGTAATTTTTTGTTTCTTCGAAGCTGTTTGTAGCTAAACATGGGAATCTGCAGTGTCTCCTTCCATTTGTTTTTTTTTCCCTAATAATTCACCTCTTCGTCCCACCCAAAACGTGAGGTGTACAAGATCAAGAGCTGTTGTTGTAGCGCTTTGTAATTCCCACCCTGACAAGAAACTCCAGTGGGATCCCTCAGCTCTATTCAGGAAGACAAAGAGAGGAGAGACTCTGCAGTTTTCTTTGCTTCGCTCTCATTCCTCTCTAATGGCCTTGAAATGTATTATTATGCAAATGTGAATTTTGATACTGAACTTAAGAAGAGGTTGTTTGTTCTTTTTTCAAAAAAAAAAAAGGTCCCATATGTGGTCAGCATTGCTTCTTTATTTTGTAAGTGAATTGTAAACTATGCATTCTGCAAAGGGGGTGTAGGGGACAAAGATACTTTGCTAAACTGTTCAGGAGTTTCTGTGTCCATGGCATATCCCTTATAGTTTGGTGAAGTGGAGAAGTGATAACTTTGTATTAAGAAGGAATTGATAAGAGCATTTCTTTTGTCAGAAGCTAGCCAATGGATAACTGGGCAGAGATTTGAATAACCAATGTTGGCTGCAAAACAAAATCAATTCTCAGCCTTGCACAGGGCTATGAATTCAGCCACACAGTGTTAACCCAGGGCCAAGATGGTGAATGGGACACCAGGTCTACCTGGGGAATATCTACCACCTCCTGTGCTCTGGCCCTTGTTAAGCTCAGGAAACCCACTGCCACAGGCACTGGCTTTTTTGGATTTACTATTCGTTTTCCATTTCAGCAGTCCTTGTGCTCTTCCAGGAGAATTGGAACATGGCTGGTCCTCAATATCTACACTTCCTTATCCCTAACATTTTCTCTGCTGCTGTTTCTGGCGCAGTTCGTACAGTCACAGTGTAGCTGTGGACAAGATGGTGGAGATGGTACTTACTTTCTAGTGCTGATCAAAGCCCATCTGTGACGACTGTTTTTTCAGCGTCAGCAGTTACTGGTGTTTTGTTGTCTGGTGTCGCTGCCAGTGACTTAGCACTAATGTTGACAGTTGGTGGAATTTCAGGGAAAGTAGACTGATACGTAGACCAGGTCCTCTCTATTTAAAAGGAACTATCCTATTTTTATTATAAGGTGGTATCGTAATGGTCATTAAAAAGGATTTACTTCCTCACATCTCCGAAATGCAATCATTGTGAATTATGTGCATTCCTTGAAGCTTGCTGGGCTTCTGGGAAGAGTCTTCTCAGAAAAAAATGTAGATCTCACTGCTCTCTCCATTATTATGATAGGGACCTTTTGACTTGACTTTTTCCTTTGTCCATGGTGAACCATGGTACTGGCATTATCTTAGGTGTAATATCATAAACTGAGAGATTATCCTGCCTGTATTCAGTGTTTTCATGCAGCAATTTTATTTTTGTTGACATTCACAGTACTGTAATAAGTAATAGACTTGATGATCGCTCTCGCATCTGTGCCTGCCTTGCAGATGTGATCTTATCAGGGTTCCACTCTGTCAGAATGCCTTTAAGAAAAAAGGAGGAAAAAAAAAAAAAAAGAAAAATCAGAAGCCTAAACTCATTCACAAAAATACCTCATGGTACATTTCCCCTTCTGATGTAAACTTTTAAATCTTAGCTTTTCTTCTGAACTTGATGGTCTTTTATTTCTATCTGTTATCTCCTTTGTGAAAAGATATTTGAACTAGTGGTTTTGAGCACAGATTGGGAAGCCTGAAACTCCTGAATTTTAACATTGGCCATTACTATTCCCTTGCCTTGGGCAAGTCATTTAACTACTTTGCCTTTGTTTTTTCACCTGTAAAGCGGGGTTGTTAATAATACTTACCTACCTCACAGGGGTTTTGTGAGGATCAACTAGTAATGTTTGTGAAGTGCTTTAAAATAAAAAGCATGATAGAAGTATTATGAGGTTTTCACAGCAAGATCGCTAGTTCTTTTTACATTGTTTGCTTGTGTGGAGGGAGATAACCCTTTTTTTAATTACTGAAGCCATCAGATGCTCAGATCCTAAATGATAGAAGTTGATAAGAGGTTCAGTTACTCGTGCTCCTCAGTCTTTATGCCTGTTTCTGTCGTCTTCTTCTCTTCTTTATAGTTATGCCAGTGTTGCTACAGGTCACATGTCTGCAGTACTTTTAGATAAGCTTCAAAATTGAAGTACCTTGAGCTTGCTGCTTCTTTCACCAGACTACCAAATCAGAGTAAGTTTGTGTACTTCTCCCTGCCGTTAAATGGCAGTTTTTGTAATGTCATCTTTCAAGTAGACACATTTTCCTGCCATCAGGAAGGGGAGGTGGTGGTGTGTCGTTCCAGAGAGGGGACTGTAAGATGACGAACCTGGCCACTTTATTCTGCTGCTCCAGGGATAAAGGGCAGAGTAGCTTCCTATGTCCTTCCCTGAGTTAATTTCAGTGTGTTACCAGTCACACTTCAAATGCAGTGTCTCTTCTTGTCCACAATATACAGAGCCATCACCTGCCAACAGAACGTAGCAATGGAGAGAATGACAGTAGATGCTGCTTGTGTATATGCCTTACAGCTCTCCCAGAATGTCTCTGGGAGGGTGGTGGGGGAAGAGGTCTTCATTGGGTAAATCCCACAACTGTCAGGGAACTCCTGCTACTTTCTCCCCTCTCAATCACGTGGTCACTGTTTCTTCTTTCTTGGATGTGCGTCTCAGGAATGTGCATATGAGCCCATGCCTCTTGGAATTTGGCATTTGAAATATCAAGAACATGGTTTCTGTACCTGAAACCTTTCTGTCTGGCGCTCCCTGGTCCTCTCTGTCCTGCATTGCTCCCCGTGGCCTTAGGAACACCTCTCCTCTGTTGCCCTATGCCACTTTCTCCATCTCTGCCAGTAATCAAGGTGATGTGTATACAGTGATTCTGCAGAGAAAGAAGCTGAAGTGATGCAAGTGCACCTATGGGATTTACACACAGAAGTGTCTTGGTTTTCTGCCACATCTGTTCTAAAGACTGCAGAACATCTGATGCACAGTGCTTTTTCTTTCTCATCTAGAAAGCAGAACAAACAGCAGTATAACTCTGATGATGGTAATTCTGTAATGTTTACCTTGAACTAAATGCTGAGTATTTTCCTCAAAGAACCAAAAAAACCCCCACCTTCTAACAAAAGTAACCAAATGTAATTTTACTGGGTGCGGAAGAGGAAAGGGGAGAAGGAAAAGCAGTTCACAGGGGAGCGTTCTGATCTATTTTCATCTCCACTGCTCAGCTGGAGGTGTGAAATGCTGCTTTGAGTTCCACAAACATAAGGGATTATGTTTACAAAGGTAAATGCCTTCTACCTGTTCAGGAAACTGGCTACTGGTGGGCGTCCTGAGTTTGGCAAGTTTCTCTTCATTGAAAACAAGTAATGGGAGAAGGGTGTGTCTGGAAGAGGAATGGAGAAACAGATTCATTTCATCTTGTCTTCTTGGTAAAATAATGCCACCTTCTTCTCTCCTTATGAAATGGAAGGATGAGGTGGTAGAAAATCAGTGATGTCCAATATGGCTGGATTAGAAAAGGCAGCTTTTCTACTTTGCACATAAATAGGTAACAGGAAGGTACAGCTGAAGTCCTCTTGCCTGAAACACTGTCCCCAAGAAGCAGACATTGTAATAATAAAAATAGTGGCTGTGTGTATATTGATGCTATTTGCAAGTTACCTGTAAGTGTTTTATTTTTTTTCTTATACTTGAAATGGCTTCCTTTACTAACCCTTACTGTAGTTCTGGTTTCTCCCCTCCTTCTATAGTGTGCGGTAAGGAAAATTACAGGACAAATGGGGAGAATGTAGATGAGATGACACAGTGTCTTGCATATCCAGGTTTCATCTTAATTTCCATCCCATATTCTCAGAAATGTTTGAACTTACTAAGGGTTTTCCATGGACACAGAAACTCAGCACTTTAGAAGGTGCTCTTGTAAGGCTGGCTGCCCCCTTTTCCTCCTTTTCTATATTTTTATTTTACTTTTAGTATAGTGGTACTTAAGATCACTGGTTCACTTAAAAAGAAAAAAAAACAATAAAATGTTTAAACTCTACTAATGTACAAATAAGCTGAAATGTTGCATTTTATGTGTATTTTTGCCATAGCAGGTACTGTATTTCTCATGCTGGATTTAGAAAAAAAAGAAAAAAAAACAAAAAAGAAAAAAAAACAAACAAAAGGGTGATGTTTTATTGGAGTGTGGCAAGTTAAGAGTAATAAGGAATTAAGTCGTCGTCATTTCATTGAAACTGAGAGATGGTGTAATACTTATATGTTTTCTGAAGGTTGGGGGGGGCTTTTAAACAGCTTTTTTCGGTTTTTTGGTTTTTTTGTTGTTTTTTTTTTTCTTTTTTTTTGTTTTGTTTTGTTTGGTTTTGTTTTGGGGTTTTTTTTGTTTGTTGTTTTTTTGGGGGTTTTTTTGAAAGATATGATTGTATTATGTGCAACTCAGTTGCTTACATTATAACTACAAACTATTTTTGGGTTCCTGGCAAAAAAAA
>WEKY01023030.1:81173-96523 GCA_013390045.1 Picathartes gymnocephalus | reverse complement strand
AAAAAAAAAAAAAAAAAAAAAAAAAAAAAAAGACTAATAAATGTGTTTGGCTGCTAAGCATTTAAAGCTGGTGTTATGTTGACGTTTTGTGTCCCGCGGCCGTGTCGGGGCCCCTCGGGCCGCGTTGGCCTCCGGGCGCGGGGGGGCGCCGGGCCCTCCGTGGGCTCGGGGCGGGGCCTCTGCCCGCCCTTACCCCGCGGGCCCCGAGCGCTGCTCGCCACTGCGCTGCTGCTGCTGCTGCTGCTGCTGCCGCCGCTGCCGCCATGGCGGCCCCCGGAGAGGAGGAGGACGTAATGGCGCGGTACCGCTCCCCGCTGGTGTCGCGGTACGCCAGCGCCGAGATGGCCTACAACTTCAGCGAGAGGAAGAAGTTCGGCACCTGGCGCCGCCTCTGGCTCTACCTCGCCCAAGCTGAGAAGGTAACGGTGGGACGGGCGCTGAGGGCAGGGCGGCCCGCGGCGAGGGGAGAGTGCTGCCGGGGCGTCTTCACGTACCGATTCCCTTAAGGGCTCTGGCGGATGAGGGCCCGGGAATCGGCCGTACCTTCCCGGAGCTGTCTTCGGGAAACCGTCCAGAGCAACTTTCCAGGCGCCCCTTGGCGCGTTCCGGGCAGGAAAGGTGCGCGGGTTCAGCGTTACCCAACCCTCTGTACACAATCTTTCGCGTACCTGTCGCCCCTCAGCAAATCACTTTTGCTCGCCTCATACCCTCCCCCTTGCACTTTTGCCTGCCCTGTAAAATTGGTTTTGTAAAAGCTCTGCTAAGCAATCTATGGTGAGGGGTTGCGTTAGCGCAAACATCGGTGTCCTTCCCAAGCGCTCGGCTGTTTGCTTTCCAGGAGGTGTGACGGATGAGGTCCACTGTCCCGTTCAATCCGATGGCTGTGAGTCCATGCCAACTGGACCACCCCCTGCATCTGCAGCCAGTTGTTTTTTTAGATAGCCCTTTTTTTCCGAGATAAGTTTACTTTTAGCCAAAGTGAGCAGGACATTTACCCTACAAGTAGCTGTGATGTTTCTAGTAGGCTGAGTGCCACAAAAAAAAAAACAACCCAAAAAAACCCCACAAAAGACTGGGTATTGTGTATTATTAATTCAACTATTAGGAAGCAGTAACTGAGATTATGTCCATATGATTGCAAGCTGTTGTTGTCAGTAGAGGATATGAAGTTAACTTTTTTAACATGAGGTTTTAGCTAAACCCTTCTGACTTTGACTCTGGTCCTAATTAGGGATACATGTACAGCCATTATTACATCTTAATTGAGACACAGTTTCTAAAATGCACTGACTTGATTCCTTGTGACTCTTACCAGGTGTTTGACAGTGAAAAAGCTGTAATGTGTTCCCAAAAAAAAGCTAAAGAAAAAACAGGCACAAAACCACCCCACTTTCTGACAGAATGGCTTTAGCTTTCAGTCTCAAGAGGAGCCTGTTTGTTTTGTACAGAGTCCAGTTTCTGTTTTCAAAGCCCTGGGATTGTTAGAAGCAATCCAGGCACTTGGTCTGGCTGTTACTATGAATGCAAGGACAGAGAAGCACCATGCTGGAGAATGAACACCCAGTGCACAGTGTCATTACCGTGTTCCTTCTCTGTGCAAGGATCATATCGCTACAGCAGCTTTGTCAACAATGTGCTGGACCCAGTGTGATGTTGGAGAAGCTGAAGATGCAATTATACAGCTGTGCTAAACAGGAGTCACCTTCTGAAGTACCACATGGCTGATTTTGTCACAGTTCAGATGCTGGAGTGAGAAAGTTGCAGATCTCATCTAGTGTAGAAAGTGCTGATACCATGAATGCATGCTTGAGGAGCTTTGCATCTTCAAAGCATAACAATTCAAACATTGTTGTATCAATTCCAGCAGATAATCATCACTTTTACTTCTGTTCAAGAACAGAATACATGAGTTGCCCAATACGAGACAACAATCTGCTTGAAAGAACCAGTTTGAGGCTTCTAGGTTTCCACTCTCAAGCCCTGAACTCCAGGCTACCTCATCTCTTGACCCTTGCTTTGCCTCCCATTGCCACCCCAGAGTTTTGTTCCCAAAAAGTAGAGACAGGTCTTACAACTTCTTGAGCTCTCTTTTCATAGTGGGAAGAGGAAGACTACTATTTTTATCTGGCTCCCCATACCAGAGCAGTTTGTAATCTAATGTCAGCTCTGGACTAAAGGAGGAAGAGTCAGCTACTTCCAGCACCTGTTATCTCTGTCAGTGATCAGTTAATTACACACACAAGCAGTTTCTGTAGGTTCCTTACAGAAGATACATAGTATTTCTATGAAAAAGAACACCAACCTAAATACCAGGTAATAAATGAATTATGGCAATTTACTGCAGCACATTTCCTCACTTTCAAGACATTCATATGTTGCTTCTTCAGTCATTCTTATAGAAGATACATAGCATATCTTTTCAGATACATTGAAAACCAAACAGTAATGAATGAACTGTGGGCAATACTTACTTTTGTTTTCTGCTAAATCAGATCTAGGAAGGTCTCATCGTAGGTTTTCTGAAAGTTGCAGGGAGTAGTAAGAGAGAAGACATGCAATTTAGCGATAAAATTTTAGGTAAAGTACAGGGCCAGGTAGATGGCTTCAATAGTCACTCTAATTAATAGATGAAATTTTCAAGTGGTCCACTTGGAATATGTGAGATACAAATGGAAGAATTATTTCAATAGAAACTGAATTTGGCAGAAAGTCTATACAGTGTTTTGCTCCTTTCAGCAGTCAATAGCAGGAGTTTGAAAGAGCAGGCTTAGCAAAGTGTGTGCTTAGTAAGAAAACCTTATCTTTTCCCAACTGACAGTATTTAAAGTTTGGGTTAAGAGCTGAAGTGTCTGAATTTATACCCATTCCGAAACCATAGTTTAATTTTTTTGCATAAATTCCTTCATATCATGATTCTTCTGTTAACACTTTTTATCTTGAACTCTTGACTTAATTATATTTGAAAGTCAAGTACAAATTTCTTGGAGCTCTCCCTTCTCGTAGAAGTAGCTTTGACATCCTGCAGCATCAAGCTGACTTACAATATGTTTTGCACACATGAAATACAAATGTTTTCTCTCTATCTTTCTATAGTAACCCTCTATATATTTTTTTCTCTCCAGTTTAAGTTTCATTATTTTTCTGTTGTATGTTCTTTATACAATGAGCAGCCCGGCGTTCTCATTCTGTGTGCAGGAGCTGTGCCATGGCATCCACCTGTTCTGCCCTGTCCTTTAGGTAAAGTGAACAGTCATAGCTGTCAGAGTGGCACATCAAAATACTGGTGCAGTCTCGGAGGAATAACACCCTAAAAGCATAGTCCAGAGAGCTCATCACTAACCTCATTGACCTGCGGTGTTTTGGGGGAAACCTTGTGTTCTCCCTCGTGTACTTTTCCTACTTGGTTTTCTTAGGTACATGGGTTTGAAGGACGTTCAATTGTTTTCTTTCCAAGGTACTGCCAATATCAGCAAAAGCTCATAGGGAAGAAGCCCCACACGTTTGTGGGCAGATGAGAACATCATTTGTCTTGGCACTACCCTACCTTGCACATGTTCTACATCAGGTCATCCATTTTTGGAGGGTTATTTCTTTCCTCTGTGTATGAATGTGTACTATGGTCAGCTTTTCCCAAAGGATTGCAGATGTCTGAGCAAGGCATGAGATTTTAATCTTGGCACAAGAGTGTATTGCCTCCTGAGCTGCCTGTGCTTTGAGGCAGTTGCAGTCTGTATCAGTGTACCTCAAAGGCAGCGGTCTGGGGCCAGGTGCTTTTCCTCATTTAGCTGGACACTCATGGTCATGTATATGCTTACAACAGCATAAGTTTGGGTACTAATTATCTGATGAGGACCTTGAGGACACATCTGCTTCACTTGCTGTCTTCTTCAGTTCCAAGTTCCACATCTGCAAAACATTTTTCAGTCAGTTTGATTCTGAACAGAATCATTTTTTGAAATACTTTGAATCCTGGAAACCCCCTGGTTGGTGATTTCTCATTACTAATGCACAGGACAATAGCATTTAAATTTGGAAAAGGCAGTAATGCCAAGTTCATTGTGAGACTTTTAATTTCTCAGTATCAGGAAAAGATATTTTTCTCATCTTCGTGGGTGCAAGAATTACTCCAGTGTATAATCTTGTGGTTGGATATCTTTAAGTCAGCTTGCTGAAAAGCTCTAGCAATTAGTTTTGAATATGAACTAGGAGCATTCATCTCCATCCAGATCAAGTAACTGATTTCACAAAGTTTCATATTGAGTCTGAGATGAAGTGCTTCAGGACTTTTGAAAAATACAAACATATAAAACATACATACCTTTCTATATGTTCTAAGCCCCCTGTTTACAGTTGTGTTTTTATAGTTGTGGAGCAGAGAGTTTTTCCTAACACAAGCTATTTAGTCACATGGTAGCTGGGTTTTTTTTTCTTTACCCAAAGGGTAAACTTTATTAAAAGAAACTATACTATTTTTATATCACTTTCCCCCATGTATTTTAATTTTTGTAGTTTTCACAGGAATGTTACATGATTGAGGAAAGTACGAAGCCCAAGAGGAACATCTAAGAATGAACACTGTCCTATCCTATGGGAAAAGGCTGGCGAGCTCTAGAATGAAAGCATTTGCTCTTACAGCTCAATTATACCAAATTGTCACGCTTCTGGGAGATGTGAGATGGGAGTAAATTATTTAAACATCTTCTGTCTCAGTTTCTTCATAAAGAGAAAAAGCAATAAAAGTTCTTTTACCCTTGCAGTCACTTGGGCTTCCTATCACAGATGAGCAGATACAGGAGATGGAAGCAAATCTGGACAACATTGACTTCAAGATGGCAGCAGAGGAGGAGAAGAAGCTGCGTCACGATGTGATGGCCCACGTGCACACCTTTGCCAACTGCTGTCCAAAAGCTGCAGCCATCATTCACCTTGGAGCAACTTCCTGCTATGTAGGGGATAACACGGTAATATAATGTTTCCCATTCCCTGCCTCCAGAGCTGGGCAAAACAGAGCTACAGTTGTTTATTTTATAGCTTGTTATAAAATTTTCTTTTTAAAATATTAAGTGGATTTTTGAGACATTTTTGTTAATTTTACTGTTGAAGTTAATTCAGTTTTCAACCTGGCTACTTTAGGAAGGCAAGCTCCACTTGCCTCCTTTCTTCTGATGTGAAGCAAGATCTATCTGGAAACTGTTCCCTAACTTCTGCTTGTGTGTTAACTATTCAAGGAGATAAGAGAGGAGTTGCAAACACATGAACAAACATGTGAACTGTGTGATTTTTCAGTTACACCACTGTGACAAGAGTTCACTGACTTACAAAACAATCCATGAGCTTTCAGTTGCTACTTGGAACCCCTGCGTAATTCAGGGGAAAACAAGCTTTTCAGCAGCCAAGAGAATGGATCAGTGTGTTAAGTGAAGAAGAAAGTACTACTGTTCTACAGACCTGTAAAATATTTGTGAAAAACCTTGTCTAAAACAGAGTGCTGACTGAAGACTTATTTCCCAGTATGTGTTGCTGTTCCACTGTTCAAGCTGTTGCAACTTCACAGCTATTTTTGTCACATGAGAAGCTGCTGTGTGATTATTTTTTCTCTACTCCTTTGCAAACCTGTTTAGCTTTTGGGTAATATCACCTTCCTTGTGCCACTTGTGCCCAGCTGTACCTCAGTCACAAAAGAAGGAGTAGAGATGACTGGTGCCTCATTCATCCATTTACTTTCCTGCTGTCTTTAGCCTACAGTGCCTGTATTTTCCACTTGGGACCATATGATTTAGTTTGTCATTCCATGGGCAGTCCCATGAACTTTAAAATAATCATTCCTAGACACTTTGTGGAAGCAGGTCTTCCACCACTCATTATACCTTTCCATGGACAGTGTAAAAGGAGCAATGGTGGATCCAGCATTTTTGTCATAAGCAAGTTCAGTGCCAGTTCTGTTGCAAGAAGGAAAGCAAAGCATTTGTTTTAGGAGGAGAATTCTAAGTCAACAAAGCATAATCTGTGTCTTCTCTGAGAGAAACAGTTATGTGTGGTACTTTAGACATGGCCCAAAGTTCCTTTCTTTGCTTCTTTCAGGATCTGATTGTCCTCCGTGATGGGTTTAACCTGCTGCTACCCAAGGTGAGAAGTTGGTTCTGCAGTGTCTCAGAATTGGGGAGCACTCATGTCCTGTGCGTAGCCTGTGTTTAACTTGGATTTTCCTAAACATTTGTGGGAAGGAGTTGTCTGTCTGGATTCTTCTCAAAAAAGTAAACAGTTCCTTTCCTTTCTCAAGTCTTCTCCCAGAGCCTTTTTTGCTCACGTTGGGAATTATAAGCAGCTCCTTGTTTATCTGTGCCATGGGTACTAGCTTCAGAAAGCAACTGTATTGCTTTCAGGATTATCTTAGCTATATTCCTAGGAGTGTGTCAGCATTCAAAAAACTATATAATACAATTTTCTGAGGTCAAAATAGCAGGAGGGCAGTGCAGTGGTATCTTTCTGACCTGAATGAGTTGGCATCCAATTTGCCCTGGACTGAACATGTGTCAATTATACCCCAAGCAGCTTTATTTCTGACCAGTTTCAGGAATAAAGAAAATACCCAAGGATGAACTAACTGCACGATTGGGTTGGGCATGAAGATTAGATTAGTTTGAGCTCAAGTCTAATGACTTCTGTTAGCTCTTGCTTGAGTTTTGTGCAAGCAGAAATTGCATGCATGCCCTGAAAAAGTGAAACATGCCATATTCTACAGTTAGAGGGAGCTGCACAGTTGCCCCTCAAGGTCCCTCCTTGCCCAGTTGTTTCCCTCCCCTTTTTCTCACAATGTTGTGCTTAAGCATGCTAACTTCTGCTGTGTTGTTTGGGGGTTTTTTTTCTCTCTCATTCCACCTCTTTTCTATCCTTCCTGCTTCCCCCAGCTCGCAAGGGTGATCAGCCGGCTGGCCGACTTTGCTGAGAAGTATGCTGACATGCCTGCTTTGGGCTTCACTCACTACCAGTAAGTAGCCATCAGCCTTTGCTTTCTTTTTGTTGTCTGTGCTTTGATTAAATTGACCTGCTACAGCTCTTTTGTCATCCTTTTTCCAATCTCTGACCAGTGGCAGTTGGTGGTTCAGAAAAGGCGTATGTGCCTGACTCCAGGCTTGTCTCAGGAAATTGGACTCTTGCTTTTACTAGCTGTCAGCAGTTGCTTCAACACAGCTTCATAAAGGATGACTTCCAGGCAAACACAGATGTGCATATTCTGGACTGTTTCAAAAAAGTGTGACTGAGAATTGCACTAAGCCTGTCTTCCAGTCACATTTTCTTTGTTTTTCTTTAAGTTATTTTCTGCTGCAGCATAGAAAGTTTCGTTAATGGCTACTTGTTACTACAGATACTGAGTCAAAGGGCAATGAGATCTGTTCTTGGGGTAGTTTAATCTCCTGCTTCGTGAAGACTGTTTTTAGAAGCATTAAACTACACCATGAGGTAAGCCTGGATCTTCCACCTCAGTGATGCCCAGGAACAGCAGAGGCAGGAAAATTAAGCACAGGTCATGTCAGACTTGGTGTCTGGCACCTGAACATTTTTCCCAAAAGAGAATGAAAGCATCAGGTCAGGTCTCTGATTTATTGTCTTGCTGTATATGCGATGTCAATTCCATCAGCTCTAGTCCTACAGCCCTCTTCATCTACAGCTTTTTGGAGGAGTACCTGTGTTTGTTTTATTTGGGCTTTTGGAAAGAGGACAGAAGCATTTTCAAGAAGTGTATACAAGGTGAAATCATAATTGATGCCTTAGCTCACCTGTCCCTGCTTCCAGGTCTTACAAGCTCCCTTTTTTTGTCCCCAAGGAGCACCTTGTTCATGTGTGTATGTTTTTGAAAGAGTATAGAGGTTTTCTTTGGCATTCATGTGGCTAATTTGAAATATTTCAATTTCTGGGTTCTACATAACACCCCTGTTTTCACCTCAAAGCATTTGCAGGGGGACTGAAGTGTAGCTGAAGCTTGTAGTTAATTATTCCAAGGCAGAGGTCTTACAAGAAGTGTTGGCTGACAGCATTGTTGAAGTGTGTTTGTCTAGAGGCTGAGGAACACATTTTTATAAATAAGAAGGAATGGTTCCTGAGAGGAATCATTTAAAATCACAAAGTGAATGCAGATGTCTCTGTGCTGAGAAGTTCACACCAGTGCTGTAAGTCAGCCAGGGTGCCCCCCGTGCCCTGGGTGAGGGGAATTGGAGTGGGGGACAGATGCACCCCCAGTTTGTCACAGCCCCTGCAGGCCAGCAGGGGGCACCCGCCTGGCACATAGAATTGCTGTTTTCCGGTAATGTAATACCATCTAATTCCTGAAAAGGAATGATTACATCTTCAGTGCCATTTACTGCTGACATTGATACATCCTTCTGCCTAAGACAAATCCTGTTAATTTCTGCTCAAATGAGTCAAGAGAGATGAATCTGTAGGGAGCTCTTAATGGCAGACTCAGCAGTGAAGTGTGGTGCTTGTGCAAATCCTCAATGAGTCATGTTGTGTTCTTGATTGTTTTCAGACCTGCCCAGCTCACCACTGTGGGGAAACGCTGCTGCTTGTGGATTCAGGACTTGTGCATGGACCTGCAGAACCTGGAGCGGGCTCGGGATGACCTGCGCTTCCGGGGTGTGAAAGGCACCACTGGCACTCAAGCCAGCTTCTTGCAGCTCTTTGAAGGAGATCACAGTAAAGTACGTCAGACAGCCCAGGGTGCAGGCATACAGTCTTAGCAATTTTCCTTTCTGGAATGCTGTTTCCTTTGACGGAACACTGAGATTCTGGCATTAAATTTACAAGGTCACTGTGATCCCTCTTGGGCTCACTGACAAGGCTCCGTGTGAAAGTGAGCAGCATTTGGGAAGGGATGTTTCACAGAAAGTAAAGGATTTTTTTGACAATAAACTGAGAAGAGCAAAGGATTGGTTTTGCTCTTGCTGAACCTTACTGAGTTGTGTTTTGAACTCTGTTTTATTTTTCACTTCACCCCAAGGTTGAAGAACTGGACAGATTAGTGACTGCCAAGGCAGGATTTAAGCGGTACGTAGCCAGCATTCTTAGCAGTGTGTCACTCCTGCTGGTGAGGTTGGCCAGATTCCCCTGGTTGCCAGACTGACATCTGTGCTGCTGTTCACTTACTCCCCCTTGCCATCTTCCATTCCCAGTTGCATTTTCCCGCATGAAACTTCACCTCCTAAGTAGGCCACTTCTGCTTGTCTCCCTGTCAAAGCACAGCTGTCCATTTTCCTCTGTTTACCTCTCTCCCATCTGCATGCTACCCCAAGAAATTGGCAGCCTGAATCCAAAGTTGTTCTCATCAGAGCAGAATGACAGCCCTCCACTTCAAGAGTCATGTTTCTCCTTGCTCAAAGTCTTGCAGTAGTGTTGTGTCTGGCTGGAACGGTCAGCTTCTGTGCTTATTTCTAGGGCTTACATGGTCACAGGGCAGACCTACAGTCGCAAGGTGGATATTGGAGTCCTGGCTGTGCTGGCCAGCCTGGGGGCTTCTATACACAAGGTAAGCACCCTACTTGTATACACTGGGAAGGGGGAGAAATGTTTCAGATCTTGAAGAGAAGGTGCTCATGGTGCAGAATACTCTGCTCAAGAAATATTGATGTTCCTTGTTCAGCTGTCTTCTTTGTGATCATGTAAATTCACCACTGGGTACACGCCTGGCACTTAGATCTCAAAGATCTTAAGACCAGTGACAAATAAAGCAAGTTAACTGAGCAGATTCTAAGATGGGTTAACAACTCACGCACCAGATATTAGTTTAACGTATATTAAATTTATCCAGTTAGAGTAAATGTCTTCCCTAGTGGTTTATGAGTTCTTAAATTTCACCATTTCCTCCTAGTTAATTGCCATTCTGATAATGGTGTTATTCTCTCTGTCCTTGTGGATTCGTTTCATTGATTTATCTCTGTTCCCTCCCTCTTCCTCCTTTGGGCTAAAGTGATCTGTGGTATTTTCTTCTGTTTTGGTTTTTTCCCAGTTCAGTGAGCACACATTATCTGTGTTTGCAAATCACTGTGCAATTTTGTTATGCATTTTCAGTGTTCTCTTCTGATCTGTCTTCCATTCCCTACAAACATTTGCCCTTGTTGGAGTCCTGTTCTCATCTAATACAGTGAACGTGCTGTTCTCTTTGTTTTCTTGAAAAACATTTTTAGGCCAGGAAGTACACTTGCAGTGTCAATTTTTTGGTCAAATTTTTCGCTGCCCCTAGTTTACTTATTGCACATAGATGCAAAGATTCTGCAAGAGCACTAACAGTAAGATATATTGGTGGGTGTCAGTTTGGTTCTGTTTTGTTAATTTCTCATGCTTTCTTTCTAGATTTGCACTGACATTCGTCTTTTGGCCAACCTGAAGGAGATAGAGGAGCCTTTTGAGAAAGACCAGATTGGTAAGGGATGAGAGAGTTTTCCTGGACTGATGTATGTGTGTTTTCATTTATGTTAGTGTGGCCTTTTAAACAAACTTAGAAATGTCAGTGACAGAAGTTGCTTTAAATTAACTGGAGTTGACATTGTTAGTATTTTGGATTCTTTTAAAAGAAAAAGAAAGCGGGGGGCAGGGGGGGAAGATAAAAACACCTTACCTGAAGGTTTCTGGATATTAAGTAATTAAAATCAGATTTGTATTTTTGTGCTTCCTGTGTTTGGGGGGAGAGCAGAAGTAGCTATGTATGTCCCATTGAGAGGAAGACGTGGGTCTCAGGAATGCTTAACATTTTCCAGTCCTCATGAAGCTGACTGGAAAGTAGGTTTTCAGCTCAACTCAGCATTTTGATCTTTATAAGCAGACAAATTAGGAACAATGAAACTAGGTGGATCCTTGTGCCCTTGCCAGAAGAATACCAGTGATGTGATTTTGATATTGCTGGAAAGGGAAAAGGAAATGTAGTGTTATGGTTCTTGGCCAAAAGACAGTTCAGGTCCTCTAAATAGTTGTATAGAATTGAATCAGCAAATTAAGCCTTAGTCTTGTCTGTTCCTTGCACCATTCTACATTCTGTGGATTATTGTAATACCCATTCACTAGAACAACAGGCAGCAGTGTAAGCATCTGACTTTGAAGGACAGTGTTATTGAGCAGATGGAGGCTTGAACACTGCTGAAATTGCCATGGGTAGCCTAGAGAGATGGTGCTAAATACTACATTAAAAAGTAAGACTATCTGTCCTTTCTATGTGGTAGTACCTCTGTTTTGCAGAACTGCAAAAATGTCTTCTCACTTTTTCTGTGCCCACATTTGGATGTTTCTGATCTGAAGGGGAAAGTGGTGATTTCGTTATTACATATTGCCCTTAGAAAATGGTTGTGTTTTGAGGCTTTAGTCAAAACTATGATTCCTGACGCATTTTTCTTTCCTGGAAGAGGACCTTCCTGTCTTCTTCCCGAATGCAGCACTCCTTCTGGTGCCCTGTTAGCATCCCTTTTCCTCCTTTAACAGGCTCAAGTGCAATGCCTTACAAGAGGAACCCAATGCGTTCGGAGCGCTGCTGCAGCCTGGCTCGGCACCTGATGACGCTGGTGATGGATCCCCTCCAAACGGCTGCCGTGCAGTGGTTTGAGCGAACGCTGGATGACAGTGCCAATAGGTCTGATTAGATTGTGCACGCAGCAACTGCAGATGGCCTTGTGCAGAAAGGTTCTCTGCTCTGTTTAGAAAATACTACCTTTAAATTAAACCCACGAGATACCACCTTGACAAAAAGTGGTCTCAATAGAACCTAGAGGCTACAAACTGGCTTCCCCTGTACCATCAGATAAAAACTGTTAAGTTTTTTTTAATGTCAAGATCATCTGCAAAGTAAACCAGCACTGAAAAGGAGGGATACAGAAGCCAGGGTAATAAATTGCTTCCACAGTCTTCCTGTTTCAACACCACAGTATTGCAGTACTCACATTTCTCAAATTCTCCTCATTGTTTTGAATGCGTTTTTTTGACCCGGCGTTTTTTCGCTTCTTAAAGAATAATTCCATACCTTAAACCTCCAAATAATCTAAACAAACATACTTTATTTTTGAAAAGTGTTGTTCTTTACAAGAAGTAGTTCAGATCCTGGAGAAAGAGCACAATTGCTCTAATTTTTAAAAAAATGTTTCATGAAAATCTGTGGAGGTCTTTAGGATATTGCTCAGCAAATTTTGCTTTGTTTTATAATTCTTCATTACACTATTTTGAGCTGAGCAGAAGTTATCTACTATTATTATCAAGTAAATAACAGCAATTAAATTCAATGCTTCCAGCTTTTATGTAGTACTAAATCTGCATAAAGGTCACTGAAACATCTTAGTTTCAAAGTCATATTCTGATGCAGAATTTGATCTCTTAGAATCTTAGAAATCCCTAGACTTTGAAGGTATGACACCTGTGAAACAACGAACAGCAGCAGTTTTGGCTGTAGATTAGCATTAAGATTGCTGATGAGAATGTTAGTTTTAAAATGTCTCCAGAAACGTAATACCTGCATAAAATGTCGTGAAAAAATAGAAGATTTTTCCCAAAGGGACTTTACTCCACAGCTCCTAGTCTCATTAAAAAAACGAGCTGCATAGGCAGCAGAAAACAATGTAAATTTAAGAAATTGCACACTGGTTGATATGGTGTGTTTCTTTCCCAATAGCTACCAAGTGTTGAGAGAGATACTGGAATGTTTAAAATTTTATTTTCATCTCATCTAATAGAAAGACTCATTTGTCCACTTCATTAATCAATTATAAAAATCTGTGCCTTGGATTTTTCTTGTTAAAGCTATAGTCTTTTGGAAGGAGAACAAGCCAGAGAAAGTTCAATCAATCTACAATCCAGCAAGGTTGTTTTAAGACATTGTGACAGAATTGGAGGGCTTAGATGTAGCACAAGGCTCAAGACCTAAGATATTTTAAAAGATCCCAGTTTAGGACTGGGCAAGGCCCCGCTGTCACAGATGGATGATGCTATGTTTGCTGCACTGCGATGCAGAGCATTTTGCTTGATACAGTTCAGTCCCCACTACTCCTCTTGTTTCCCTCCTCTCATTTTTGTCAGGAGCCTCCTTTGTGACCAGGAGCTGGTTTCTTGGAGGAAGCCCTCACCACATGCATGCATCCTCTTGGAAATTCCCCACTGAGCACAGCCAGGCACAGCATGAGCATGCAGCATGTCTTACTGCTGGAGGGTAGGGTCAGTAGTAGACAGTGCAACATAGGACACTTAGGGGAAGATACTGTAGATTGCTGCCCTGTTTCCTATCTGTGTAACCAGTGAATTATCTTGGAGTTTTCTATGTGTGCCTTCACCCTTTTCTCTCTCCCTCTCTACGGACTGAAAAGAAAAAAAAAAAAAAGAAAACAGCTCCAGTGTTAGGCCACAGTAATGCTATTTAGAGCATTATTTACAGAAGCTGAAGGATCTGAAGTGGACTGGAACATGGCTTTGTTGCTAACCAGCTCTGGGTATGTGTGTTTCATAGGCGTGTGTGTCTGGCCGAGGCCTTCCTCACAGCTGACATCATTCTGAGTACACTGCAGAATGTCTCTGAGGGACTCGTGGTGTATCCAAAGGTAAAGCAGGAGATAATGGACTTCCTTGGTAATGCTACAACTATGCCAAAGTGTACAAAAATGCTCCCAGTCCAAGGATTACATTTTGATCTGTTAGTTCAAATGGTTTCTGCGTTTTGCTCTGTTCTTGCTGTATTCTCACTGTTGTAGGGCATACATGAAAGGCCTCCTGTGAGATCAATAAGAGAGTAAATACAAAACTTCTCACAAATTATATTTTCCCCTGAATTACGGAATTAATCTGTAGAACTTAGCAGCAAAAGCTACTGTCTAGACAGATCTCTTCCAGTGCTGTAACTTACTACTACAGGTTAGAAAAAAAAATTACATCTTTTCCAAAGTAATGTCTCTTACAAGATATGGCTTCTAAGTATTACCAACTTCAATATCTGGATTTCCAGAGCTAAGTTCAAAATGAGAATTTATCTTTGCATGATGGGGACAAACTTTTTATCACGGCCTGTTATAACAGGACAAGGGGTAACGGTTTTAAACTGACAGAGGGACAATTTTGATGATATAGGAAAGATGTTTTAATACAAAGAGGGTGGTGAAACACTTGAATAAGTTGCCCAGAGAGGTGGTGGATGCCCCATCCGTGGAAACATTCAGCATCAGGTTGGACAGAGCTCTGAGCAACCTAATCTAGTTGAAGATGTCCTTGCTCATTGTAGGGGGGTTGGACTAGATGGCCTTTAAAGATCCCTTCCAACCCAAACTTTTCTGTGATTCTGTGACCATTGTCCAGTCGTACAGATTCAAGGCGAGAGGAAAAAAGACTTCACTGCAAAGTTTTCACAGGCGTCTATAGAATTTTTGTAATGCTGTTTCTTTTTTCCTGTTTTTTTTTTTTTTTTTTTGTTTAAGGTGATTGAGAGAAGGATCCGGCAGGAGCTGCCATTCATGGCCACAGAGAATATAATCATGGCAATGGTGAAGGCTGGGGGCAATCGTCAGGTACAAATGAAGTGTCCAAAACACCTTTGTTCATGGCCTGGCGTTTGTGTCCTGAGAAACAAATGTATCTGGGCTCTTGTCCTGTCTCGCCTTTCTCTGCTCTTCACCTGCTCCCACAGAGTTAATAGTATTGCACTGGTCCTGCAAAGCTGGACTCTGCTCTCTGAAGGGAGAGCACTTGTGGAGATCCCTGTTTTCTGTTAGGAACACTGTGTGTTTGGGCTAATCTGGCTGGCTGTGCTGGAGAAGAGGGAGACCTATTTTTATATTTGATACTAGTAGGTGTTTTCCTTTTTTAAGTGTTTGAAGGAACTTGGAACACAGGCCAGGCTTCTTTAAATGGTTTTTGTTGGCAGTTGCTACCTTATAAATTAAGAGGATGAATCAGTACTCTTAACAAAAAAGCAAGACCATTCTGAACCATTCATCCATGTGTCATTCTTCCCTAACTCAGTATAATATATTAACCACTTTGCTTATAGTCCTTCCTTCAGCTTCCTGTGTTCAAGCAAACTGTAATTAAATATTTTCTTTAAATAAACTCAGACACAATTAGATTATATTTCCTTATTTAATTTCATAATTCAGGTCAAAATTGATTATCAAATTTCCATCTTAATAAAACACCTTATTTTCACTTACCTTTTAGATAGTAATTTTCCCTTCTATGATTATTTCCACATCTAGGACAGAAGTGAAACTTGCAAGAATAACGAAAGGGTTTGATAGAGGCTTTGAGCAGAATATATGTGGTTCTGGTTTTCTGAAACACTTGTGGCAAATCACCTATTATATTAGTCAGGAAACATCCTTTTTTCCTTTTTTTTTTTT
>WEKY01023030.1:0-76972 GCA_013390045.1 Picathartes gymnocephalus | reverse complement strand
CAGCCCTGCGCCTTCCCCCCCCCCCGCGCCGGAGGGGGCTCCCCAGGAGCGGTTGTGCCCCCGCGCACACCTCAGCCCGGTTCTCCCCTGCCCTGCTGCTCCCTCGGGCAGAGCGGGGGCCGAGGCCGCTGGGGCGGCCCCGCTGCTGGGGCTCCTTGCGGGGCGGGGGTGCGCGGCGGCGGATCCCCTTGCCAGGCTGGGGCCGGTGTGCAGGAGGGACCCCCGGCCCTAGGAAGGCTCCGCGCACCGGCCGCGCTGACGCAGGGTCTGGCTCCAGCGAGTGACTCACGCTGTGCTTCACCGTCAGGGCTGCCCGGTGCATGTTCTCCCTGCGCCCCGCTTCCCCCGGCTGGGCTGCCCGTGCTCCCCGGGACGTGCCTCTCCTCTAATCCCCCTCTTCTCCTGCCCATGGCTGCAAGTCCCGGGGGTCCTGCTCTGCCATACTCATCTGCTCTCCACGCCTGCGCCTTTTCGGAGGTGCCCCGGAGGAGAGACAGTCTGTCTCCTGTCTGGCTGGGGGGAAGGAACAGTCACGAAACACAAATGGAAATATGGCAGTATCCTCTAGGCAATGGGCACAAATAGACGTGCTGCAGGCCCTGTGATTGTCAACTGTAATAAATGTTAGAAGGAGAGCGGGAGACAGATGTAATTCTTCGTACCTGGTGATGTAAATCCAACGAAGGAAAGAGCCACAGTCACGCGGATTTAAATCTCGTTGCTGTCAGTGGCTGTGGGCTCCGGGACGGCTCTTGATGTCTCTTCACAGAACTGGTAAGGCCGGGACAGAAAAAATTTTCTCTGTGTGGCTTTGCTTCCTTCCTAATTTTTTGAGGGATGCCTGAATTTAAGCAGGTAATTCCCTTCTAAACAAGTCAGTTTCAGTATTGGTGTGTGGGGTTTTATATGATGTCATAGCTTCCTACTTCGTGATGTCTCAGCCCTACTCTGCATGGCTTGCTGTGATTTTTTTGGTTTTGTTTTTAGGGGGTTTATTTTTGTTTGGTTTTGTTTTGGGGTGGTTTTTTTTGGTGGTTGTCTTTTTTTTTTTTTTTTTGAAGGGGGAAGTGGGAACAAAGTAAGAACAGTGCCTTGAGGAAATGGAGGATCCTTTAGTGCAAATGAATTCCAGTCTTACTGGAATTAAGATCAGTGGGTTTTTAGTAGTCCAAGACTGGATTTTAAAATCACACAGGAAGGAATTGTCAGCCTAGCAGGAGTGGGGCACTGCTGTGCTTTTGCTGAGCTGTTGATCAGAATAGAGTTGCTGGATAATCTGAATTCTAGAATAGTTTTTCAGCTGCTATGGAGTCTGGAGTGGTGGCCTGAAAAAAGAAAAAAACAACCACTGGAACAAAATTCAATTTCGTGATTCATTTCTGGATCCACACAATGAGGTGTGGCTGTCCCTATGCAGAAACAAAGGCTGAATTCCTACGCTGGAGAATCCATAAAGTAAAAGGGAAGGAAGGGGGTGAGAAGAGGCATGACATGTAATTAAAGAGATCAGGGTGGGGACTGGTTATGTCATGTTAATACAATGTTCATTCTGTATTTAACGATTAAAATGACAAGTACTGCCTATCTTAATTCCTGTTCATGATAATATTTTGATAATGTGGTTTGATATTCTTAGGGAGATGTCATTCATAGTGACTCTTCTGAAGAAGAAGGATGAAGGGAATCCCTGAGGGGCAGCAGACAGGAGGGGTATATTTCTGGAGGAATTGCACTGGTCAGGGGATGATAGAGTTGAGGTGAGAAAAGTACTGCTCAGGACTGAAATAATTCTCCAATTTTAGGAGTCTGCTAATGTTGTTTAGGTTTTTCTTCTTTGCTGTGCTGTCACTTTCCCACAAGGTGGGATCTTTTGCCAATCTCAGTGTTCTAAAGCATCTTGACAATCTTAAAAGACAGGCAATAATCAAAATATTTGGCTTTTAAAAAGTAATGTGTGACATAGTAACAGTAGAGATTATTGGTTAAGAGATCTGTGTGAGAGCTGCTAGTCTTGGTCCCATTCTTGGTGAATTGATTTGTGTGTTGCAAAATTGTTTCCCATGTTTCGTATTTGTCACACTTTGACAAAGGAATTGGTTTTGCCACGTTTGAGGCAGCCACTGTTTGAGGCAGTAAATGGTTAGAATGATGCCTCTTCCTGGCTGTTAATTGCAAACTTCTCACCAACACATCAGAAGTAACAAAAACTTTTCAAAAATAAATCCTAAGGAGTATTGCAACTTTATCTGCAGTGGTAAAGTTAAGGTGCTTTATATTTTGGTGTATGTGGTCGTACAGCTCTTCTAGCTAACAGCAATGACCCTTGCTGGTGATCTGTATCACACTGGTTATTCTAGATCCTACCCTAATTCAAATGACTAAGATACAGAGAATTTGCAACTGTCCAGTAGGAGGAGGTAAACAAACAGCTTCATTCTGTGTTGTGAGTGCGGTGTCCTAAGTGTCCCTTAAGAGATGGAGAAATCCTGGTACTTCAGGTTTGTATCCCCAGCCACACAAAAACTTTCCCAAACTTCTTTCTCTGCCACTTTTTATCACAGGGTCAAGGGTTTTGATACATAAAAGGGTCAAGGGTTTTGATACAGTGTATCTGGGAGTGCTAGGGAAAATCTCACTTGTCAGCTGTGGTACTGTTGACATGGGTAGGGAAGAGAAGGATGTTGTCTTGCCACATTTGTTTTGTCTTTGAGGAAGTCTCAGACTTTTTTACACTGGAGTGCAACAAGTTACATTGGTAACAGAGCAATTTTGTTTCTGACTTAAGAAAAACACCCTGGAAGAAAAGAAAGCAAACACGCTTTTTTTATGAGATAAGTGAAGAGAAGAGAGTATATTGGTATTAGTATGACTACAGGAACTGTTGTTACTGCCCAGTCAGTGCTGGCTGGCAAGTATTTGATGATTCAGTGATGAGAGAAAAAGTCCATAACCTGACAGTCCTTTTTTTTTTTCCAGAGAAGAAACCTTCCTGATCCCCAGGATCAGGAAACGTCAGAGGTTTTGTCTTGTTTTGTTACAAATGTTAACAATCATTGTATATTTTGCTTTTTTTCCTCTTGAGTTATCTGTGTGTATAAATTTCTGCAGGAGCAAGATCTAAGTAGTCCAACATAACATGCTAGATAAGAGCTTTGCAAACAGTCCTGAGAGGTCTCTTCAGAAAGTTGAGTCCTGTAAAGACAGAGGCCTGAAGGAGAAAAGTTTTGAATGCTGTGGGATATACTTGCCTTAAAGCCATTTTCTGGAGCCAAATGAAGTGAGACTTGCTTAGAGTCCTGCAAAGTGAATCTGAATTTTTTTGCGAATACTGGAACAAATAGTAACAAAACAGCTCCAGGAGAGAGACCTGAATCAGCCTTTCCTGTGTCTCACCAAGGTAACAGCAAACTCCAACAGCTAAATCTCTGCAAATCCTCTGAGATTTTTTTAAGGAAGAGCCATTCTTCAGGCCCTTGTTTCATTGTCACTGAGAGCAGTATGAGGAGACCAGCTGGAGAATCAAACTTCCACCTGGATGAGCTTACAGGGCTGGTGATGGAGAGAGCCTTGGATGGCACTGTTTGTCACTGCTCAGGACAGGAGTGTGATATAAAAGACTTCCTAATAACTGACTTTAAATAACTGTCGGTAGTGTCTTTAAACTTCTCTTTGATTGGTACAACCCTGCATCTCTAACAGAAATATTTTCTTGCAAGCTTCTGTGTCCTAAGGAAACTGGACAGTTGTGATTGCTTTCCACAGACATCTCATAAATAGTTTGCAGTCTTGCAATGGACCAGAAGGTAAACAACTCTTCTGAAAATTGTTTGGGAAAACAAATTTCCGTAGAAATGTCCTGATCCTGCACTGTGCTTATTTGGGTGAAAACGCCCATTTATTGTACAGTACTTGACTTTCGTGGAACATATGTTTGGAGTCTCCTTAGACACTAATCAGAAGCCTTTTTTTTATATTTGCATAGTGGTGTCCAACATGGAATTGCTTTTACCCTAAGCCTTGAAGACTAGTGTGGCTGCAGGCCTGCCTTTTTTGGCACATACAGGTTTTCTTGCCTCTGTGTTGGAAGCAAGGAGAATTTTGCTGTGCAGAAAGGGTGTTAATTTGTATCCTGGCCTCATTTTCTAACTCCATTTGATGCAGATAGAAGACTCCAAAAACAGGTGTTCCTGCACTCGATTGTAATACTCCTGTGTGAGTTGCAAGGAGCACTCTGTATTCCTGTCACGTATCTTTTAACCACTCAAATAATGGGAATACTGGGTAAGGGGAAACTCCTCCTCCTCCTCTGATCCCAAGGGTCTTGGCTAACAAGAGGTTCTCCACAGAGGTGCAGTTCATGCTTAGCTGGCATGCTGCTTGCTTTGGAGCCAGGTGAATAAAACAGTGCGTTTTACTTCCAGTGCAGTTCTGCTCTGGAAGTAAAATATCTGTTGATGTGTGGGACATCTGCATTCTACATAAGTAGGTGCTATGTAGGGGTTTTTCTGGGACAAGTTTGACACATTGAACTGTGATCAGGAAGTCCATCTGTGGTCTCTGTCCAATGCATAAGCAATAGGAAGCAGTATTCCTCTTTTTCACATCCTTATTTTCAAAATGGAGATGCAATGGGAACAAAACTGCAAGTTACTTGTTTTGTTCCTTTTGTGTAAACTGTCCATGGTTCAACAGCTTCAGCTCCACTGGGGCTCTCTCTGTCATTGCAGCAGGCTTTGCTGGACACCAAGCAGTGCAAGGAACTGTTGCATGGAAGTACCTTATAGTTACATTTCTGCACGGAATTACATTTCCAGTGAGGCCAGCAGTCTACAAGGTACTTTATGGCAGGAGACACAGAGTTCCAGTTTACCTTTTGTTGTCTCTGTTGCTCTAATAGTGCCCTGAGGCAGCTGGGAGGAGCCACTTTGCCCTGCTACATTCCTGCTGTCAGTATGTGATCCCAGTTGGTGACTGGGCAGCACTGGAGTCCTGGGTGGTGCCTCTGCAGTCGGTGGCATAACCTCTCAGCAGCTTCCCTGCCTGCCCACCTGGCTCTGAAAGCCTCCCCCTCACTGCTCTCCAGGTCTCTCATCCCCTTTTTGAGACCTGCCCTAGGCTTTTGGTGCATCTCTGGTTCACTTCCAGTGCCACAAGTACTGGGCTGAGGGCAGTTAAAGTTTCTAGGTCTTCATTCGCAGTCATGTTGTCAAGAGGAAGCCTGAAGGCCACCTCAGCACCTCCAGCCTGAATTTGTGTGTGTTGCTCAACACTCAAAGCACTGTGAGGCTGGTCGGGCTTTGTAAGCCTTGGACAGAAAGTTTGGGATGAGCCAGGTTCACAACACCATATTGACTCCTTAACCAGGAGCTGGGGTGTGTCAGTGTCTGTGTGGGATTCTGCATTTTTTTTATGAAGCCAGGGTGTCAGGGTGCAAGGGACAGGAACTCTCTGCATCTTGTCTGCCCCTTGGTCAGGTGTATGGCTGTGCTTTGCTCACTTATGTATTTGTTTGTGAAGCTGGAGTTTTCTTCTGACTCTGTGTGCAAAGCAAATATTGACTTGTGGACTAATGGCATTTGTGCAGCTCCGGGATATGCCTTTGCCTGACCTGAGGGAGACACTGATGGGGGAAGGGAAGGAAGGCCGAGGGCATCCTGCTGAAAGTTTCCCTTGGACATTTCATTGAGCAAGTCAGGATTTTAATTTGGAAAATATAAGTTTTCTGGTTGTGAGAGGATGAAACTGATCTGCCTGATTCATGAAGAGCTTTTGTCTGATTCCTGGGAGAGGGAGATGTTAAAGTACATCCAATCTACTTGGGCTATCAAAAGCTGAGCTGGAAGAGGCTTCTAGAACTACACCTAAGTGCATAGCCTCCTGATGGATACTGTGACTTTTCTCTCTTCCAAAGCTTTTTTTCTTAATAAAGGAAGAGAATAGAGATCTGTGGAAACCAGCAGACAGTCCAGAGGTGGCAGCAGGATTTACTGCATACACTGTTGCTTTCTGTTCACTAAACATAAAGGAAAAGAGAGTTTTTCCCATGCTAGCTTACTGTCAGAAGAGGTGTTGTAACCGTCAGAACAGAGGTGCAGTTCTTGCAACAGTGAATGAAAATTATTCTAGAAAGAATTGTTATGCTTGTTCTGCTCCTGATGATACTCAGTGAAGGCTCCTGCATAGTTACTGGTTTTAAAGATTTCAGGATACAAAAACATTGCTTGATAAAATGTTTGTCTTCTGCACAGTCTGCTAGAGGTATGTCTGGAAGTAAGTTTGTAGGACTCTTTTGCAAACTTCAATTTCGAAATGACACCTGCACTGGAAAATAAACAAATTGGACATAAACCTGCATGGTGTGTGTTTGCAACTCCAGTAAAGATGTTGCAGCTGGAGTTCTTCAAATGGCTGTACCTGATGCTGACTGCGTGCTTCCCTTGCAGCCTTCTTTTTCAGGTACATCACACCTGTGTTCTAGCAGTCTGGAACCAGTGGTGGTGTGATTTGTTTTGGACTCTGAATTCAAAAATTAGATCTCTGATTAACAGGTACTATTTCCATTTTAGCAAAAAGTACATTTCTTTCAAACTGTGAAGACTACCCTTTGTGTGACCAAAATTGCTTCATATAAGAAACTTAAATTGCCTTTAAACTTGTGAGATGCTTCTTAATGTGTGGACGAAACTGGTTTTAATCTTGTAGTACTGAGGGTTTGGGAGATGCCATTAATATTTGTTGGATCTGATGTGTTTTTTCCTTTATATTTCTTACTGTTGCTTGTTTTCAGAAGTGTGTTTATTGCAAATAACACAGCCATTTCACACTTGTGGTTTCATAAGCTTTGTGGAGCCCCTTCTGTTACTTGCTATCTCCTGGCTAGGAGAGCTTGAGAGTTGCTTTAGGTTTATATCCCTCAGTCAAAGGAAAGAACTTACTATGTCAATCCCGTATACCAGATATCCTCCTCGCACTAGGTGGTGCCTGACTGTGTCAGGGAACCTTCTTCCCAGTTCCTATGGTGCTGGAAGGGCTGATGCAGTGGCCTCAGCACTTTCTCTTGGTGACACCTGGCTCAGTGGGCAGTGACCAGGTCAGTGTCTCCATGTGCCACAGCAGGAGCCTTCCCTTGGTGTGATTCCTGCTGCTCACCCTGCCCTTCTGCACAACCACGCCAGCAGCAAGGTGAGCCTCACGCTCTCTCTGGGCTCTGTCCCAGATGGGTGATTGCAGGAAGGTTTCTATGGGAACCAGGGGCAGGAAAAACCTGCCCACCAAGTTCTGTGCTCTAATGTCAGGGACAGGAGAGCAGGCAGGGGAGTGTTCCCCAGCGAGGCGGAGGCCAGCGTGTGATGACGTGGACAAGGGATGGTGTTCTGTCTGCTACACCCATCTTGGGACAAGGAGAGTCTCACTCAGCACTCTCCTGCCCTGTTTCCAAGCACTGTGGTTAATTCCCTTATTATGCATTTTTTTCTCAGCCACATGCCTGTCACCCTGGCCTGGCTCCTCCACAGCAGGTTGGGTCAGCAGTGAAGGTTAGTAATGGTTGAGGGGATTCCCTACTCACAAGCTTGAGGCACTGAGGATGGATTCAGAGCACAGGCAATGAGAAGCATGGCAGATGTACCACGTGGTGACTGCATTCCTAATAAAAGCCATTGGAAACAGGGTTACCTGGGCTGAGAGAAGGCAGGGGAGAAGGACACCTTGCTGGCTCAGGAACAGAGCAGCCACGGTTGCAAGACAGTCAAAAAAGCATCAAAATACATTCACAGCGATGTTGAAGGGGAAGTAGGTATTGTCAGCTGATTTACCTGCTTGGGGTGCATATGTGTGTGTTCCTGTGTAATATGAGCATGCAGATGCTCGTTTTGTAACTGTTGTTGTGTCTTCAACTGCTAAGAGAAGAGTTGGTGCTAAAGGAACAAATGGGACTAGAGTAATGGGAAGAACAGACAAACGTTTACAGAACTGGTGGATATGCAGCTGACCATCCTGTGGACAACATTACTTCTCAGGAAAAAAAGCTGGATTTTTTTGTTTGTTTGTTATTCTTTTTGCCCTAAGAGTTGGTGTCAGAATGCATCATAGTGTCTGTTCATTCATGCTGGCCTTTCTCAGCCAGAGGGCTGTTTAAATCTGTGAGGAGGAAACCTTATCATTTGTGTTCCCAGACACAGATGTTTTTTATGCTTTTGCAGTGTTGTACAGCTGCTTATCTTGGAGTGCTGTAGCAAGTCGCTTCCTGGCTGCAGGTGCTCACTGGAAAGCTCACTGAGATGCAAAGGCAGTATAACCTTGTACTAATCAGCACTGTGAAACAACTTGGATAGGGCCTGTGGGATGAATCCCTGGGGTTCCTCCTTTTTGCAGCTTACAGTCGTAAGTAGATTTACTGGAAGGAGAAGCTGGAAAAGCCATCCTAGATGTGCAAATGTTGCATTTCTCCCAGGTTCTTTCCCAAGGAAGTGTGAGTGGCTGACCTATCCCAGCACTGGCTTTATCTGCTTGGTAGAGGTGGCTCTTGCTGTCTCCCACACATGAATTGTAAGGTTAATCTTAAAGTCCAAAACCTCTCTCTCTGATTACTGAACTATTCCACTGTGTTTCTGGAAATCCCCATAAAAATCTGCTGTTAACTAGTGTCAGGAAAGCAAGGAGGGGAGCTCTATCGCCTGATTTACTTCTGAGGAGCCTGGTTCCTGACTCCTTCCAGAGGTGCTTGATAGCATCTTGTCCACATCTACATCCTTCAGATAGTCATATTCTGCAGCACTACACACTTTACTTCTGTGGTTTGTGCTACTCCTAAAATCTCTTTTGGACTTTTTGCATCTAATGATAACCCGTTAAACCCTTTTCACTCTTCCTGTCCTGTCTCTATGGTGAGTGTCTTCAGATAACAGTGATATATGGTGTGTTTTTATAGTTTACATAATTAAATATAGGACTCACAATATGCAATGGAAAAGGTGTTAAAAATTGACTTTCTGACAAAAAGTTGGTTTTTGACATTCTTTCAACCAGCAATACTGTTATTTTCACAAAAAATTTGGCAAATGGCAGTGTGCTCTTTCTAGCTGGTCAGTAGGTATGAAACCAAAAGGAAATTCCAGTCTCTGGAATTTATTTCTTGTGGGAGTGGAACTTAAATATAAAGGAATTTAATGAGGAAGCTATGTGTGAGGGGTCTGTCAGTCCCCCACCATGTTCTTATATGCTAATTGAATTCTCTCATCACCCTTTTCTTCTTTTTATAATAGGACTGTAACATCTCACCTCCACAGACAGCATTCCTGGACCTGCTGACACCTGTGCCACTCAGCCTTGCCTAGTGCAATGTCAGGTGAGCACACAGAAATGGCCACAGTATCTTCTCATTTGGTTGTTTGCTCTGTCTTCAGCTGAAACTTTATAACAAAGGTTTCTGATTCCAAGAGCCGTTCTTTACATGAACATGCTTTCTGGTCAGATTGAGAGAGAGGAAACTTTGTGACCCAGCAGCCTTTTCACTTAGGGTGAACTCCGTTCCTTCTTTTACCATGCAGAAGGTTTTTCAGCCATTGAGCAGAGAGGAAGAAGGAGGTTGAAATGTAGTCTGTCTTCCCCATTTTTCCTTAAGATTTGTTTGATTCTGTTCTCCTCCCAAGATTTTTCCAAAAGTGAGTGGCTCACAATGACTGTGAGAGATTTTTGCTGTACAACGATAGCTCTAGGACAGGCAGAATACTGAAGAATAACTGGGGTTCACTTGTGGACTTCTGAGATACAAGCTTTACTAAAACTAGGTCTTCTTCTTAGAGAAGCCAACTTTCCCACCCTGTACTTTTTTTCTAAACCTTCCTTCCTGGTCCAGCTGGTTATTTCGGGGCACATAACCCTGGGGGAGACTATGCTTCAAAGCCAAGTAAACCTTTTTCTTGCTGGTAGAACAATAGAACATGGGACATGTTTGTCTGCTTCAGTGGCAAGACTTGATGTCTGCTTGTATTCCAAGGGAAGCTGTTCACTAGGAGTCTACCTGAGACTGGAAGGGTGCTTGTCTTGAACACAAAAGACCAAGATTATAGGCATACTTTCATTGCTGCTGCTCTCTATACATGGTGTGACAATATCCCAACCTGCTGGGAAGAAGGGGAGCGGCTGAGCATCTTTCTGAGAGCTCTGATTTTCCATTCTGGTGCCTGAGTGACAGAGTTTCAGGGAGCTCTGGAGTGCTCCTGGTGCCAGTCCATAGGAGGCATTTACTTCTGCAAAATAATATTTATTTGGTGATGATTCCCCTGGCTTGTTGCTGATCACACAGCTTTTCCAAGCAGGTGAGTGATCATATGATGCCATGCAACTATTTCTCTTCCCTAAGAATCACTTTCTTAGAGGAAACTCCATTTGGCCACTTTGCCTCTTTTGCTCAATAGTAAGGAGCAAAACCATCTGAAATTACTGGCTTCCTTGGTGAAGTGGGAACTGTCTCAGTGTTTAGAGTAGCAGTAGCAACAAACTGAGGAGTGAGTCCTTCCCATGCTGGCATAGTCTGTGTTGAGTGTGTATCTTCCAAGGGTGTTCTTCTAGGTTTTCACTGCTATGTGTTGATCTCTTTCTGTTTAGGCCATCACACTCCCTCTGCTGGGGGTCCCTTCTCAGCACTCACACCCAGCATCTGGCCTCAGGAGATCCTGGCAAAGTACACACAGGTACAGTGTGGGGCGGGGTGGGGATGTTCTCTGGCTCTGCAAAAGTAGAGGGACCCTGATGTTTTCTGGTGCTTCTGAAAGGCACAGGGAAAGAGGGAGAAGTGCACTTTTCCTCCAATGCTTTGGTTGTGGACTTCACGTTTTGTGGTTGCATCCTGGCTCTTGCAAGAGGATCTTGCAGAGTACAAAGAAACTTCTGTGAATTATTTCCCTGCTGTTTTGCAACTATTGCTCCACTCTAAAATGTTGACATCCTCAGGGAGCCTGTGTCATCATCAAGCTACTCTGGATGGCTTGTGCATGGCAGGAAATGCTAGCCTCAAGCTTGTCACCAGGTGGGTAGAGCAGGAAGGAAGGAAGCAGCTGTGGAATTTCATAATTTAGCCACAGTGTTTGCTGAAAGCAGATTAAAGCTTTTTGGGGAGGTATGTGGGCAGTGCTTCGTGGGTATTGCCTGGGTGCAGTGCTTGCGAGAGTCCCCACAGGAAGCACAGAGGGGGTTGCAGGAAAGGGGAGAGAGCAGTAGATTTTTACTCCTAAAAAAGCATGGTTGTAACCTCGGTGCGTATCCCCCAGCATCCCCCAATGCCAACCATGAGCACAAATGAGGAAGGTTGAGATTTGGGTCGTGGACCTTAAGTTTTTTCGGCCTATAATTTGGACTTGCATCACAGGTGCAAATCCCAGTTTTGCCTGCTGCCTTTCAAAGGAAATTTGAGAGCAACAGGCAGGAGATAGAATGGTGTGGGGAGCTGAATTTGCAGTGTGTGTGCAGAGGTAACAGGAAGGATGGCTGTGTTTTAGTGATGCGGACAGTAGAGGCCACTTTAGCTGGTGTGTTTATATTCCTCAGTTCATGAGGAGGGCTGTGTGTCCCTCCAGGTGGGCAGTTCTGATCTTGATAAGATGCTGGGCTCAAGTCCTGCTGGGAAATCTGTACAGTTTTTTTCTGTGGAGAAGTCAAAATAGAATGGCATGCAATATCTCCTCAGCTGGGAATCGTGGTGGGAGGCTTTAAAAATTAAAGGGCAAGGGGTCTAGTTGCTCAAAGGGCACAGAGTGGATAGTGATAGGATGGAGCAATATCCAAGTGTCTGTGTTCAGTTATTCAGTGATAAACTGCTGAAAATGTCTTGTTTTCCTTCCTCACATCACCCAGAAAGAAGAATCTGTCGAGCAGCCAGAGTTCCGCTATGATGAATTTGGTTTCCGAGTTGACAAGGAAGGTAAAACCAGTCCTGTCCCTTCTACTTGCATTGTGTCCAGCCCTTCCCGTGTTTTCAGGTGTGGCAGGATTTTGCAACCATTCTGGGCCTTAGCAAAGAGGAAGAGAAAGGACTGGGAGATGTAGGAATTGTTTCATGTGCTCTGAGGATCATTCCCAGGGCTCAGGCTATATAATGTAAGGGCAGAAGTTGTTCACATGTGTGCCCTGAGGCACCTTGAGTCACAGAGGATCCTCTTTGAAGCAGTGACCTGAAGATGAGGACAGAACACTTGATAGACTTGTGCATTATAAAATCAGTAGAAAGATTTGGAGTGCATTGTTGGGATGTATTATATGATGAAGGACAGAGTGCTTTATGTCAAACCTGTCCTTGTGCTAAAGTATCTATTTTAGGAAGCCAGCCTCAGGTTAAGGTGCTCTCTCATTGTGAATTTGGAAGTGTCCTTATTAAAGCTTTTTTGGTGATTAAATATTCTCAAAGTTAACATTTTGTGCCTCATCACTTCCATGAGCATATAGCTTCTGCTTTCCAGCTCTGAGGCTCGCTATGCTTTTGTCAGCCTGATTTACAGATCTTACAAAACCCAGCAGGATGCCTGCTGCCAGGATCTTGTTTAATTCCAGCCACACTGTGCTCTAAATCAAAAGTAGAGACTAGAAGCCTGCTGACAGCTTCTTAGTTCTCCAAGCCTTTTGCTTATGACCGTAAAATTTGCTGCATGGAATAGGCAGTTAGAAACCAACCTTTGCCTTTCTATGCTCTGACTGGAGCACATGAATGTTTTGAATGTGCTTTTTTCAGATGGCCATCCTATTCCCCACCCTGCCATGTGTTCATTTCCTCTCCTGTTCCCTCGCTCACTTGTCTTCCTTCCTTTCCCTTCCCTTTGCTGAAGCAGATGGTGCTGAGCCAAACTCCAGCAAGCTTCTGGGAGTCCCACTGACGGAGGAGCCACAGCAGAGGCTCAAGTGGCAGGCTCATCTGGAATTCACACACAACCATGATGTGGGTGACCTCACCTGGGACAAAATTGAGGTCACCCTGCCACATTCAGACAAGCTGCGCTCCCTGGTGCTGGCTGGCATCCCTCATAGCATGAGGCCACAGGTGAGAGTGCTGCCTGTTCTGGGCAGGCACTCCTGCCTGGAGTATGAGATCATGGAATGGGATCTCTTGGTTGAGAGGGTACCAGACTATGGCTTTCTGTGGCTGCCTGAGTGACTTCTGTCTCTGTTCACCCTGTCCCCCCAGCTGTGGATGCGCCTTTCAGGGGCTTTGCAGAAGAAGAGGAACTCGGAGATGTCATATCGGGATATCGTGAAAAACAGCTCTAACGATGAAACCATTGCTGCCAAACAGGTAGGAGATACTTCTTAGTGCTGAGTGGGAGGAAGGGCAAGATTTGTGTGAGAAGGAAGGGGTGTCTGCCTCACAGCTGCAGCAGGGACTGTTGAGAGGATGTATGGTTAAATCCTGCTAAAGCTTAATCCTGTGGGGCATATTTCTCCTTTGTTTTGTTGGAATAGCAATTGTTTAGCTCTGCTCTTTCCTAGGACAATGGGGAAAAGTTTTGATCCATGCTACTTCCAGACTAGAAAATAATGCTGCAGTTGTGTCTCAGCTAACACCCTGATACTCATTGAGGGAAGGGAAGGCTGAAAGGCTGACAGATGCACCTCTTTTGAGGTTGTGACAGCTGCTTCCAGGACTTGTCCTTGTTCCCCCAAACACAAAGTTTCCAAACACCAACAAGACTATTAAACGGTGTTTTCCCTCTTCCTTTGACCTCACAGATTTAGCCAGGTTGTCAGTTTTTATCTGAAATACATTTGCTGGGAAGCCATGCTTGAAATCCAAGCAGATGTAATTCCCAACTAGTATATGTTTCCTATTGTCAGTGGTGAAACTAGGGTCTGTATTTAGACAAGTATTTCTAGGGATTCAGCAAGTCACTGTCTGCACTGGCATTTTCCCACATGTCAGTGAAGACTGTTAAACTGACCCCAGATGCTTGGACAGGGCCACCCTCTTTGATGCCTGAGGACTTAGGGGTGGGTGTGGGAAGGCAGAGTTCCCTGAGGCAAGGGGCCAGGGGGAAGTGCAGGGAGCTGAAGGCAGTTTTTCAGATGCTGCAAGCTGACTCTGCCCTTGTTTGTGGCTGTCTGACAGATTGAAAAGGACTTGCTACGCACAATGCCCAGCAACGCCTGCTTCTCCAACATGAACAGCATCGGGGTGCCACGGCTGCGCAGGATACTACGGGGACTTGCCTGGCTCTACCCAGACATTGGATATTGTCAAGGCACTGGCATGGTAACCTGCTTTCATAGTCTTTGTGATAGGGATCAGTTTGTCTCTGGTTGTTAACATCAGAGCAAATGACTTGAGGTAGTGCTGCCAGATACTGCGGCCTCCAGACGAACTGAAGAGAAATCCCTTCCACCTGGAATACTTTTCCTGAGGAAGGGAAAGCTGAGTAGCACCACATGTCCAAAGATACGGAAGACTTTGGTCTATCTGTTGGGGAGGGGCAGTCATTATAGTGAGGAGAAATCCCTTCAATGGAGACTGCAGGAGAGCTCCTGCAGTAGTAGATTTTTGTCACCTAGATACTGGTCCATCTCTCCATGTGAGAAAGTGGGGAAAGAGTTCTGCTCCTCTTAGGACATGCAGCTTTTCTTCCTTCAAAATCCTAGGTGGCTGCCTCTCTGCTGCTCTTCTTGGAGGAGGAAGATGCCTTCTGGATGATGTGCGCTATCATCGAGGAATTGGTTCCTGCCTCCTACTTCAGCACCACCCTCATGGGCGTGCAGACAGACCAGCGTGTCCTGAGGCAGCTCATAGTGCAGTACTTGCCCCGCCTGGACAAGCTGCTTCAGGAGCACGACATTGGTAAAAGTGTGCCCTAGAAACCATACCTTTTCTTGCCAGGGTGACATGCAGACAGAGTATTGTTCTTTTTTCACAAGGGGAGCATCAGGGAGAGAAGCAAATCTCCTGACCCTGGAGGCAGTGCATGGAGGAAAGCCCTTAGGAGAGTCCACCTTCACTGATTGACTTGACTTCCTCTATTGTGATTATTTTCCATGTCTCTGTTCACAGAGCTCTCCTTGATAACCTTGCACTGGTTCCTCACCTCTTTCGCTAGTGTTGTCCACATCAAGCTGCTGCTGCGTATTTGGGACCTCTTTTTCTACGAGGGCTCTCTGGTGCTGTTCCAAGTCACTTTGGGCATGCTGAGTATGAAGGTAATTCCCAACTTTACAGTACTTCAGTGTTTAATTCTGAGATTTAGGGGCAAGAAGGTTTTGTATCCACTTGCTGTATGTAGTTTGGGAGTATGTTAGGGAATATGACTTCCTGCTGCCTTCAGAACTGGAGGCTGTGAAAAACTTCTAAGGCACTTCACAGAAATTAGATTGCTGTTTCCTGTGCATACCTCATTTGTTGCCACATAATTAAACCTCATCAGCTGCCACCCTCTAATCAGTCTAGATCCCAACGTGAGGGTCCGTCTTACCTAAACCGAGATACCTATTGATTTTGCACAATCTAGGAGGAGAGAGAAAGCCAAAGTTGTGATCATCTGGGAAGTTCTGGATGGCATTGCTGAATGCTCTAGGAGATGAGCATTGTCCTGACTGCATTTGATTTGGCTGGCCTAATATTTTCCTTTTTTATGTGAAAAACTGTTTTGTATTCAGTTTGCTGTGTGAAGGGCAAGGGTGATCCTGCTGGGAGTAAGGGGAAGGTGGAGCACAGTTTAAGGTGGTAGGTGCTTTATAGTACAGCTTGCATTCTCTTATCCCTAGCACGATCCCTGCTGTGACCAGTCCTGATGGTGTGCAGAATAGGTTTGACTTTGGTTTTCCATGCTGATTTGATTTCATTTCAATGGTGAATGCCGTGATTCAAAAAAAATGCCAGCTAGAATTCTGGGAGGAGAGTGCAGTAGAGCAGTAAAAGATGCTGCTCCTCTCTCAAAAGGAGCTAGGACTTTTCCTGCTGAAAGTTTTTTTTAATGGAATTTTCTCGTTGTACCTGCCCAGGCTGTACACTGAATGTAAAACTGCATCTAGGAGCCTCAGGAGCACAGCTGTCATGTTCACCACTCCATGAGGCAAAAGTGACTGTGTTTTTGCAGGAGGATGAGCTGATCCAGTCCGAGAACTCTGCCTCAATCTTCAACACGCTGTCAGACATCCCAAGCCAGATTGAAGATGCAGATGTGTTGCTGCGGGAGGCCATGCGCGTGGCTGGCTCGCTGACTGATGTGGCGGTGGAGACCCAGCGCCGCAAACACCTGGCCTACCTCATTGCTGAGCAGGGACAGCTGCTCAACTCCAGCACCACTGTCAACAATCTGTCCAAAGTGAGTGCACAGAGCCACACTGCCTCTGCTGCTGCCTTTTTACATTCCCTTACATATTCCCACCCAATTTTGGTTTGTGAGCAAGAGGTCCTCCTGTTTGAGAGAATTTTTGGTTCCAGGATAATTGTTATCCAGTGGAGAAAATATATTAGGAAGTTCTATACCAATTAAATGCTGCCAGATCTGTCCTGGTTGATAAATCCCCAGATGAAAGGGATGTTAGCATTGATTGTAATTAACATTCACGAGAGCGATGATGAAATGTGATGCATTTCATTAATGGAAACTAAAAGAAAAAACATATGCTTTTGGCAGAATTTGCTTGAAGCACACAGAGAGTAGGAACTGGATTTAATCCATTAGTAAGAAACTATTACACTAAAATAACCTTGGAAGGTAGAGTCAGAAAACAGCAGCAGCTGCTTTTGAGAAGCTGAATTAAAAATGTGCCTGTGTTTAATCTTGGACTAAAATCTACAGTTGCAGACAAGACACGCAATTCTAAAATGTAACAGCCATCCAGTTCGAAATTTATCTGCAATTACATGTGGAACTGCTTTTGACAACAAATAGAATTAGAGTTAATTATTTAGATGGATCGTGGTTGATTCTTGAACTTCAGTTATGCTTTTGTAATAATTAAGGTGTAAATAACCTGTTGCAGATGGAGCAGCAGAGCTGATTCAGTGCATTAGGACTAGGACAACTCCTGTCTAAAACTGCCAGTTCTCTGGCCAACGCACTGCCACCCTAGTGGTAGCTGTCAGGACCCCTCGCCCAGAGCTGACTGGTGTGGAGGGCTTTATTTTATTTCTGAAATCTGTCCTAATGCGTGCACTTTGTTCTCTCTCTTCCCTCTCCCTCAGATTGTGCGGCGCAGGACTCAGCACAGGAAATCTGGCATCACCTCTCTGCTTTTTGGTAAGGACCTTGGAAGGAGGGGAGCAGGCAAAGCAGGGAAACATCAGAACAGAGGGATTGGAGAGAAGGGAGTTAGAACTGAAGGATGAGGGGGAAGAATTGCAGTTTACTACTTGCTTGCTTTGATTTGAGCTCAGAAAGTAAATTTTACATTAAATGGTACTTGGATGGTGACCAACAGCAGGTGCAGCTCAGTCCAGCTGTAATGTCCTTCTTGCACTGACCAACAGGTCAAACACACTTTCTGGCAGACCTTATGCCATCCACAGGCTGGATATGGTATTCTTTGATCTTACTCTGCTCAATTCAGGAACATCCCTGAAGACCTGAGACAGGCCAGGATGTCTAGTGTCACCCATCAAAATTATAAATGAAAGCATCATTGTATTTTCCTTACTTATTCTGAGAGTTTGATGTTGTGAATGTTTTTGACTCTTAATCTTCTTCACCTGTGAGCCAAGCCAACATACGTACAAAAAGGACACAGTCAGAATAGCTTTTGCAGGGGGTTAAGAGTAACTTATTTCTTGACTCCATAAGAGCCCTTTCTGCTGTAAGCCTCACTGTCACCACCTTACTTGAAATTGGCTAGCTGTCTTGATATTGCCACATGTCACCACAGGAATTGTTTTTCCGGAAGAAGACAACATAATGAATTTACGGGGCTCAAGCAGTATTCCTGTTGTGGTTGAAATGGCCTGAATAAATCTAAAAATGGGCTTTACTGGTCTTTCCAGAGAGGAGCTTTTCTAATGTTCTCCAGGAAGCAATATATTGTTACAGGCTTCCTACAAGCACATAGAGCATTCCATATAAAAATTGTGGTAGAATACCCACAATGCTGTAAAGTCAAGCATGCAAAAGTGGAGAAATGCAGGAAATTTCTTGTGCAACCTGAACTCAGAGCTTTTGTATGTAATGTTATCATACAGTTGGTACAGACTGAACAGGCAGGGAACTTGGCTGCCACATGCACATTTCTTGTGTCTCAGTCTCCTTGACTATGTTTGAGTATTTTTATGATGGTGATAGTGAGTTATACACATGCACAAAGATAAACTTTAAGTTCAAGCTTCAGAATATAACAGTGGTAGAACAGAGATAAGGTTTTCTCATTTCTCATTTCTCTTCTGTACAATGGCCATCATGTCTTTTATCTAATATTATTCTTAGTATTTAAAGTATTGGTTAAAACTGAGAAGTTGTCATCCTGCAGCAGTTGACCACAATGGAAAAATTCAGCCCAAGTGAGAGGAAGGAAAGCTTGGGTATGATAAATTCACTCTCCACTGGGAACTGACAATCAATCCTAAATGTAAAGTCTGCTGCCTGTGATAGTTACTGTGTAGAACTGGTACTTGGCCCTCATCTGGGAGAGAATGAGAACTTACTCAGAGTTTAATTCCTCTTCCTTAGAGTGAACTCAGATGTGATAGTAACTTGGACAGGAGTCATAGAATCACAAGAGGACTGTTTAGAAGAGACCTCTCAGTGTCTGTATTCCAACATCTCCTGCTTGAAGCAGACTCTTGCTCATGCTACATCAGGTTGGTCAGGGCTTTCTCTAGTTGAGATTCAAGGAGCTGAACCAGATTTACAATCCAGGAAGAGAAAGAAATAACGAAAGGTAATTTGGTGGAGAGCAGAACGTGCAAGAGGTGTTTTCCTGTTGTGTGAGCATTGCACCAAGGGAATGCAGAAGAGCTGTGCAGCTCATCAGCCTTTGCAGGCTCAAAATAGAGCCTCCTCACGTGTGGCTGATCATGCACTGGTTTCCTGTTTGGAAATGTAGCTGCTGAAATTTGAAAGTGTACATGTTGAGTGCAGTGAGGTGAGTCTGGGGGACACGCCAGCTGCTTTCCTCTGTATCATGTCCACTCTAAGGTGAGAGAGTGTGGAACTTGCTTCTCATGTGTCCTGCTTGCATTTGGCTAGGATTGATCTGAGTACTGAGGGAAGAGCATGGTACTTTGGCCAGGTGGGACTGAGAAATAACAGAAAGAATCAATGTATGTAAAAGAGAGCAGCCCACAGAGCTAGTGTGGCTGTGGTTTACTTTCTTCTCTAGTCACATTCTATTTTAGCAGCATGAAATTTCTGGGAATCCCCGACATCTACATGCTCACCTATTTATTTGCAGTCTTTGCATCTCTGAATAGTAAGAGTTCTTTCATGCTCTATGTCTTACCCCTAGAGACAGAGGAGGGGATTTTGTTATTTTTTTATTGCTTGGTCTGGGAGTAACTATGCCCCACAATTTTTCTAGTCCAGAAGCAAAGTTCAGTTTTCTCTTAAGCTCTGTGTATCTGATGTATCTCAAATAATTTAATGTAACAAATAGAAAACAATCATTAAAATAATTTTAAATCTATTTTTGGGCTTCTATTTATGTTCCTAAAGTTTGGGTCTTTTTAATTAGGATCACATGATTAAAAGATACTGTTAATCACTTTTCAATTAGCAGAAGCTTAATGTGTATTTAGCTGTTGCAGGCCAAGCTTTATTCATATTGTTTTCTATAGTGCTGCTAGAGGATAAGCAGAGTGCTAATTTGCTAGCCAGTGATTTACTTGGCTTCTGATTAAAAGTTATGTTTGTATAAACATTGGAGTTCAGTGAAAAATACATTGGTTTAAATGTTAATTTTGTTAATCAAGCTACCACATCTTCATTATATTAGAGAGAGAACAAAAATCGATATATGAAAATACACTTTGGATTTAATACAAAATGATATTTTTAGAAAAAGAAGCAAATGGTTCATTGTTCCCAAACATCATGTACCCAGTATTTAAGGCATTCAGATACATTAACTGTCTAAAGAATCCATTCCAGCAGGTATCTTTCTGCATAAGGTCATAGACATAGGCTGTCAAAACTCCTGGGGAAATTAGTGATAGTTGAAAGATGCTTTGGTAACTTTTACTTTGGGCTCATAACCATTTTTGTACACCCCAAACATTTGAAGTCTGGCTCTTAGGGAGGTTGAGGTCTAAAGCAGGTGGTGGCTTTTCTCTCGTGGCTCTGACTTCATGACTGGCACAGGAAAGTGGGCTGCCTTGGTTTTTCAGATCTTTTCCAAGACTCGGTGAAGAGCGTGCTCTCAGCCTGTGAGTTATACAAATATCAGAAGTAATTCAACTAAAACCTGATTCAGTTTCAGGAAAATTTCAGTTGAAGAGATCTATTGCAAGTTCCCTAGTCTTGTGGCCCACTTTTCAGCTGACTATATATTGTAGACACTTCTCTAAAGTAGTACTTTGGTATACTGATTTTCCCAGATAGATCAAAGATGACATATTCCATTTCCATATGTGGTTTGAAGTACCATCTCCTTAAAATTTGTTGCAGTCAAATTGGTATTTGCTATTTACATTGTTGAACAGATTGGTGCTAAGTACCTGCCTTAGTTTAGGTACTTCTGATGTTAGGCTTTTTTGGTTTCTTCAGAACTAGTAATTTCTAATGGTAACAAAACACTAAATACCACGTGCTTGTTTTCCTTCCCTTGCCTTCCCTCTGGCTGTGTGGTGTTCCACCAGGGGATGATGATCTGGAGGCACTGAAAGCCAAGAACATCAAGCAGACAGAGCTGGTGGCTGACCTGCGTGAGGCCATTCTCCAGGTGGCACGGCACTTCCAGTGTGTGGATCCCAAGAACTGCAGCATTGTGAGTGGAAACTGGTGGATCTGCACTACTGTGTGCTCCAGGCATGGGTTTTGAGTGTCCACCACAGGACAGGGCTGTTCAAATGCTCCCGAAGTGTGGGCTTGAGAAAGAACATGCCAGGTGTAATGGCTGGAGAGTGAGGCTTGCTTAATCCATCCCTGGTGGAGGGGGCTGTGCTGACAGGTTTTCTGCCAGCTAGGAGCAGGAAAAGGTTTGGGAACAGGGGCAGGCAATCTTTGTCAGATAGCTGGGAGTCACCAGTGGCTTTTCATTCCTCTCTGCTTTCATGTGCATGCGTGCTAGGATCTGACCCCAGACTACAGCATGGAGAGCCACCAGCGAGACCACGAGAACTATGTGGCCTGTTCCCGCAACCGGCGCCGCCGAGCCAAGGCACTGCTGGATTTTGAGCGCCACGATGACGATGAGCTGGGCTTCCGCAAGAATGACATCATTACGGTGCGTCAGCCTGGGGACATGCAGACCCAGCTTGTTTGGGACGCTGCACTACCTCTCCTGCAGGGAAAGAAGGGAGGAGATAAGCTCAGAGCCTGGTTAGGAGCCCAAGAGAAGCAGCTGGTGCTCCTGGGGGCTGTCTGGGGATGAGTCAGTATGTTCCTGTGAGTGTTGTCTTGTGGGTCGTTCTTGCTGCCATCATGAAGTCCTTTTCTTGGCTGCCATGCAGTCATGCAAAAGATGGATTTGGTCCAACCCAAGTCCCAGTTTAACACTGCACACTGAATTGTGGTAAGACTGTAAAAGCATCCATTTGCATTTAACTGTGACCATCCCATCAGAAATTGGGGAGAACAGGATGTTTGCAGCAGCTTTGTGCCCTTGAAGGCCCTGGGCCATGTGAGAAGAGAACATTGGCAAAGCAGTTGAGAAGAAAGCAATTCCTCATTGTGTACACACAGCCAGGCAGCTGTACCCCTCCTGCCACTGCAACCTCTTCAACTGGCATTTTCACTCCTTTTTCAGATCATTTCCCAGAAGGATGAGCACTGTTGGGTGGGAGAGCTGAATGGACTGAGAGGTGAGAACAGGATGTGTTGCACTGGGGAGAGTAGGGCCAGATGCAGAGCACCCATTCATCTACAACAACTGCTCTGGCAGCAAAGGCTCTGCCAAGTACCCAGAGTATCTACCAGGGCAAAGGAAACGTGTGTCAGCAGTCATGCAGCAGTGACCTGGTTACTTCTTGCAAATAGCAAGTTTCGGCTCCATCCTCCTGCCACAGGGTGGTTGGGTGCATGTCACCACTGCTATATGTGGGCAGTGTCCTGCAATTGGCTTTCTTGTGCAGCTGCCTTAGTTATTGTGATTTTGACGCTGCTTGCTTCCTTCTTTGGGGTTGGGCCCTATGAACTCTGATTTATTCTCAGCTCCCACTGGGCTTTGTGTAAGGATTTCTCAGTATCTTTGTCAGGCTCATCTCTTTGTTCACTCTTTGTAGGTTGGTTTCCTGCAAAGTTTGTGGAGATCTTGGATGAGCGGAGTAAAGAGGTACTTAAAAAACCCTACAACTACAAAAAAACTACATTAGAAAAAGGGTTATGTCATAACAGTTGAAAAGAGCCATAGATTTCCCTCCTTTATTCTGTTTGCTTTCTCTGGCTACTGAGGGCTTTGTGATGTGATCAGGCAGCTTATTGCTGTTTGCTTAACTTCCTCACGCTGACCAAGTGGAGAATAAGGGGCGCAGAGGGCTGCCAGGGGCACCTGTGTGGGATGCCTGAAGGTTCCAAGGACCCTTAGAGATGAACCTCAAGAAAGCTGAGAAAGCAGCAGGGAGAAAAGCAGGAGGATCCCATGAGCAGTGTTTCTGTCTGCTCCCAACTGTGTTCTTTTATTCCTTTGACACTGTACCTATGGATTCAGCTTGTGCTTTGTGACCATGACAGTAAATTCTCCCCAGGCAGCTGTGCCCAAGGGGTCAGTCTGTCTTAGTTCCTCTTACAGCTGTCAGTGATGAGATGACACTTATCTATAGCAGATACTTCAGTATGTCCTCAAGATTGAGGTAGTGTGTATGAGACAAACAGCAGCAGCTGTTGACCTAAGCAATTTTCAGGGGAAGTGGAGAGGGCCCGGTTCTCTCTCTTCTCAGTATTTGGGGAGTAAGGAAGAGCTCAAAGGCTGACCCAAGACCCCCTAGAGAAACCCCCAGAGAGATGTCACTATTGACATATTGCTTCATTCCCCCTCTCTCAGGGCTGGCTCCTTAGATGCAGATCACCTCTCTGTGCATAAAAATGCCCTGCACTGGTGAACATTTCTCCTCCTAACTGTGGGAACAGAGAGGATCCCACCTACAACTGTGTTAACAGAGTATCAGTGTGATACTTCAAAGTGGTGTACCCCCTGACCTGGAAATTCCTATCTGGTTCTGTTTGTCTTGACTTTCAGCAGCTTACAGAGTCTCAGAGACCCTCAGTGCAAGTTCCTCTCCATACCTTAGCTCAGTCAGCATCACACCATCCCATTTTATGTGCTGAACGCTGCCAGGATGGTACTGGGTTTACCTGTGTGGTCTCCTGGGCACCACCTAAGCACAAAGGTCCCAGGAGATCCCCCACAGTATCACAGAACATGGGGCCTTATGCAAGAGTATGACAGGGTTGTCTTTTGAAGGGGTTCTGGCAGGCACCTGGGAGTGGAATTGGTCTGTGCAGAGGTGTAGGTGAGTGGACCACTTCCATGCTCTGCCTCCTGAGAGCTGGCTCTTCCTGTTCCTCAGTACTCCATCGCCGGAGATGACTCTGTCACAGAGGGGGTGACAGACTTGGTGCGAGGGACACTCTGTCCAGCCTTGAAGTCCATATTTGAACATGGATTAAAGAAGCCATCTCTGCTGGGAGGGGCCTGCCACCCTTGGCTGTTCATTGAAGAGGTGAGATGTCCCAGTTCCTTTCAGGGGGCAGTGTTGCCAGAGGGCTGAGGTGAGCGGTTGTAGGGCAGAGTGTGCTGAGTGTCCCTCTGTTCCTCTAGGCTGCAAGCCGGGAAGTGGAACGGGACTTTGACTCTGTGTATTCTCGCCTCGTGCTCTGCAAGACTTACAGGTCTGTGCCCTGCTCCTCCATGCTCGTCAAACTGATGCTGCTCTGCACCTTGGCAAGGGTCATGGTCTGCCACATCCTCCTGTGTGTGTCAGCAGGCTGCTGTGCCTGTGCTGACCTGGGGCTGGCAGTGGCTCTTGTCCCCTCCCCTGGGCTCCTCTGTTTGCTTCTGGGTCTGTATCTGACTCTCTCATGGCTGCAGTGGCACGTGTGGGCTCAGTAGTAGCATGAGAGCTGTTGGGGCATGAAGCAGGAAAGGCCTGTGTGTGCCCAGGGTGACTGGAGCTAGCTGGGTCTCTGCTGTGATGTTTACAGGCTTGATGAAGATGGCAAAGTCCTCACTCCAGAGGAGCTGCTTTACCGGGTGAGTGCTGCCCCAACCTCAGCCAGAGCCCAGCTCCTACTTTGGGGACGTTTCCTGTGGAGACTGTTGGAGAGAGATGCTCAAGAGTCTCCCAGACCTTCCCCTAGCCCTTCTGGTGCTAGCAGGGGGCACTGGTGAGGGTGGGAGCTCCAGGGAGGGCAGCATTTGGCTGTGTTGCTGAAGAGGCTGCCCAGCAGTAACCACACCTTCCCTGCCTGCAGGCGGTTCAGGCTGTGAACATGACACACGATGCTGCACACGCACAGATGGACGTGAAACTTCGTTCTCTCATCTGTGTTGGACTCAAGTGAGTCATCTGGCCCTCATATCCTCAGCATTGTGGGTGCAAAGGGCTTGGCAAGGGACAGAGTGGGCTTAAGGACAGCAGTGGTTTCAATCTTAAGCCACAACATCATTTTTCCCCCCTCTCCCTGCAGCCACTGAGTGAGACTTGTTCGCTGTGCATTGTGCTAGCCTGATTCCTAGCTGGAAGAAGGAGCTCTTATTGTATAGAGTGGCTCACGCAAGTTTACTGGGTTATCCTGTTCCCACTGGGGACAGGACTGTGGGTAGGGGTCAAGGCTTGGGCTGAAAATAGACTATCCCAGTGGGATGGGGTTTCTTTCCCTGGCTGCAGCTGAGTAACATGCCTTTACCCCATTGTTGCAGTGAGCAGGTGCTGCATTTGTGGCTGGAGGTGCTGTGCTCAAGCCTGCAGACCGTGGAGAAGTGGTTCCATCCCTGGTCATTCCTGCGCAGTCCTGGCTGGGTGCAGATCAAATGTGAGCTGAGGTGAGTGTCCCCATGGCATGTCCCCTTGCCAGTGTCTGGGACAGATTTCCTCCTCCTCTGCAGGAAGTGGCCCTCACTATGGCTGGGTTTGGGACCTCTCCAGGGAGCTGCAGCATGAGCTGCCCAGACATCCCAGCCGCAGAGATTTCCTGCTGTGTGCTGAGGCAGCAACAAATCTCTGGACAGTTTAATGTGAGGCACTGTTCCTGCCTGATCCAGGAGCAGAGCTTGACTCCTGGGGACCTGTTGTAACAAGCAGGCAGCCTTTGCTTGCCAGGAACCTCCTGCTGTACACCTACTCTTATGGAGGGACTGCCTTTTCAAGCCCGCTGCTCTCCATGTCCTTTGCCAGCCACTCTAAGTCCAAGCAGAGAGCAGGGAATGTGCTAAGGAGACAGTTGGACTGTCACTGGCTGGGAAGGAGGCAGTCACCCACTGACTCCCTGGTTAGGTGAGAGACTGGTGTCAGGGGCTGAAAGCAGCTTTAGTGCCTGAGCTCACACAAGGCAGTCACTTGGAGCCCAGGACACACATCCCCGTGGCCCCTGGCCCTCCTGCACTCTGCAAAGCCAGGTGAAGTCCCAGGGAGCTGGAGGGCAAATCCCCTGCCATCACCACTACTCCAGCTGCTGGCTTTTGTCTGCACCACTGGGTTGCCTCAGGGCCCAGTGGGAGCCTCTGTAGCCAGAGCAGGCCTGTGTGTGCACACCCCAGGGTGCTGTGTTCTCAGTCTGCTGCTGCATGGGAGGGGGTTTCCTCCACCTCTGGGCTGGCTGTCCCACGCTGCTTTCTCACAGCATGGGGGCAGTGCCAGCCGGGCACAGTCAGGGTTGGTTCATGTCCTACGCCATACTTCTCCCAGCCAGCAAGGGAGCTCCCCATGCCAACCCCTTAGAGCACTTCTGCTGCAGGACACTTGTCTTATTCCAGAGAGAGAGAGAGGTGCTACTGGCAGGCGTCTGCTTTCTGGAGAGGAACCTGCAATCTGCCATTGCCAGCTGCATGCAGCCCTCAGCCGGGTGTGTCTGTGGTCCCCCTGAGGCTAGGGCTGCCCGTGCCTTCCTGTGCTGCTGCACCAGGCTCTGTAGGGGCTGCACTTGAGTCACATCTTCAAGCTCCTCCTTCAGCTTCCAGCCTGGGCCTGGCAGGATGTAAAGCCCAGCGAGGAGGGGAAAACAGGGAATGAGTGATTGCTGCTGTCTTTTTAACACCATCAAACAAGGAATTTCATCCTTGTAAGCTTAGTGGTATGCCAGGACAAGCTGGGGAGACAGTGTATTTGTGTACCTGGGGCAGTAGTTGTGGGCATAGGCTGGGAGCGTGGTCTGGGGGGTGTGTTTTAACATCGCTCTCTTCTGTTTGTGTTGCAGAGTCCTCGGCAAATTTGCCTTCAGCCTCTCTCAGGACTGGGAGCTGCCAATAAAGAGAGAGGTGAGTAGGTGGCATCTCTCATCCTCTCACTCATCCAGGGGCTTCACTTACTGCCTCCCTCTCCCAGCTTTGTGCTTCAACCCATTCTCTGCCTCCTCTGGAGCCAGCTCCAGAGGCTGTGGATGGGGCTGCTTTCCCTGCCAGGGCAGGCTGTGCAGCAGGACCTGTGTGGCAGTGCTGGCAGAGAGGCTGCCTGCCCTGCCCAGCTGGGGCAGAGGGAAGTGACAGGCTCCTTTTCCCCAGTGCTCTCCAAACCACAGGGCCTCTCACTGTGCCAGCTGTGCAAAGGTGGGAAGAGCAGGAAACTGCTCTGTCTGGGTGCCAGAGGCCTCGGCGTGCTTGGGCTCTGCCTGCAGACACAACCTCCCTTTTTCTCAGTGTGGTGCACTGATCTGGGTCTCTGTGTCATCCTGCAGGAGAAGGAGAAGAAGCCACTGAAGGAAGGGGTGCAGGACATGCTCGTGAAGCACCATCTCTTCAGCTGGGACATAGATGGGTGACCCCCACCCCGCCCCATCCTGGGGACCTTCTCGATGGCGCACACTCTGTCCTCCACACCCTCATGTCTCACCCCCTGCCCTTCCCCACCCACTTGTATCTGTGACAAAATCCCCCCCCGGGGGCTGCCAGACCACCTGGGACAGATGGCAGCAGTGCCAAGAGGCCAAGCTGCACACCTGAGGGGGCTGATGGTCGAGGGTGATGCTACAAAGGGACAAGTGTGTTCTGGCTACAAAAACCAAGTGCCCCCTCCCAGCTTTCCACATCTCTGCCACCCCCATCTTCTGCTTTCCTCAGCCCTGCCTCCCCACCAGTGCCCAGGGGAGCGGCCTGGCTTGAGCCATTGTGTGCTGCCCCATGGGCCAGCAGTCACATGGGAGTGTGAGCGTGTCTGTGGCTGGAGCTGTGGGGAAGAGACAGCCCTTGGGTGGCTTTGATCTGTGAGAGCTGCTGCCACTGACACTTGACACTGCAGCTGCCATGTGGAATTGGGCTGGTGAGAGACTCACTGCTGTACAGGAGCAGGGAGAGCACGTCCCCTCCCCATGCCAGCCAAGGGCTCCCCTCTGCCAGGGGAGACGTGTGGACAAGTTCCTTTGGCCTGGAGCTGAGAAGGGGGAACTGGCATCAGCTTCATCCCACCTCCCTGGCACTGGTGTGGGGTGTTGACAAGAGCTGCCCAAATTTACCAGCCTGTTACCACTGTAACAGCCTTAGGGGATGGTCCTTGTCTCCTCTGGGAGCAGACAAAAACCACCTCTCCCCTGAACAACAGTTTCATGCTGTCATTTTAGTCTCTAGATGATTTTTACTGTTAACCAAAAAGCTGTAAACTTACTCCAGGAACATGTATATTTTGGCACCGTTGTAGCTCAGGACATGGTTTAGGTTGGAGCTGGCTCAGGGAGACTAACTTGTCCTTCTCGCCCTGCAATGGCAACGGGGACGTGGGTCAGGAGTGGAGAATTGCTGCTTTGTGGTGGTGGCTCTGGATACAGAGTCTGTGACTTTCTACTGAAAGCGCTTGTCTGTGAGCACAAACTACTGATGGGATGACACTAGATTCTTACTTTCCTTTATTTGGTGGGTTTGTAAATAAAAACTGCATCTTGGGAGAGTGCTGGGCTTTGTCTTACTTTTTGACAGGGCCAGGACTCAGTTTAATTTTTCCTTTCTGCCATTTGACAATGGTGAGCCCATTCTTGCACTGGCATCAAGAGAGCTCCTTGCATCACAGTAGCACAGAAGGTCAGGCAGCAGCCAGGGCAGAGACAGTTCTGCTGCCAGCAGTGGCAGCCCTGCCTCACCTCTGTGCCACCAGCTCCAAGAGCAGGTCCACAACAGAGCCCCAGAAAAGCCAGACATACTGGAAACTACGGGTTGTAGGGACACTGCAGGGGAACGGCCCTTAGGAAAGGGAGAGTGGCTGGCAGAAAGCAGGGCTGGGTGGTGGGGATAGCAGTGCTGTCTGTACAAGTGTCTCTGGAACAAGCAGGTGTAGGCTGAGCTGCAAAGTGGGACAGTAACAGGGCAAAGGCCCTTGGGAAAACTGTGTTCAGAAGTCCAAGCTTGTGGAAGAGTGGAAGTTGCAGCATATGTTCTGATTTGAAAGTGAGTGTTTTCAGTGAAGGTAATTCCTTTGGAATGTGGCTGTGGAAGGGGCAGTGTCACCTCACCACCACCTGCAGTCCAGACCAGCCTGCTGGGCTGGGGGAGACTCTAATAGCTGCCCCTGGTAAAACACGCTTCTGGTTGCAGGGTAGGTAATTTCCATATGCTGAGGGAATCTCCCTGCAGCTGAGATGAATGAGCCACCACCATTTAAGCTGCTTTTTTCAGGTTTGAGAAAGACACAGAGGGATCACCCACCCTTAGCTGGAAAAGGCAGAATGGCCCCAAGCCCTCCCCATCAGCATGGCAGAGAAGTTTTTGAGAACATGGCTGTTTGGAATTTTTTTAATAAAATGGATTTTTTTTTTCTTCAAATATTTGTAACTGAAAAAATAATTCAATTTAAAGATCCATTCTCTCCCACATTAACTTGTCACTTTTATCCTTTTCCAGTTGAATACTCGCTCTGGATCTGATGCCCCAACACCATCTGGCTCTGATGGTGCTGATCACCCCTCGCCATTGGCTGCATAGTGGAAGGGAGAGTGCGTGCTAGTCAAATACACATTACAAACAAGTAGTGGTTACAGCAGAAAGATTCAGGATTACATTCAAGGTAGAGGCAGAACATCAGACGTCGTTTTTTCCCAATGGGTGCAAAAATGTATGTCCAGGGGAATACCTCTTCCAACAAAGAACTATTGAACTATTATTCAAAGAAATAATAGTAAGAAAGCAGAGAACTGGGCAAGCCTGCTCTGGCCATTGCTTGGGGAAAAGACTTCTAACATTTCTGGGGCTGAGGCACTACCTTCCCCTCTGCCTACAGGCGCAGGTGCTCGCTCTCCTGGCAGAAGCCCCTTGTGTGGAGGGGCTCCCACAGGTCAGCCAGGCTCCTTGGGATATGAGGCTCATGGTTCTGTATCCTCTGGGCTCCTTGAAGTTCTTCAGCCCTTCAGCCAATGCAAGTATGTTAGGCAAAGTCATTCCTACACTACATTCCTACAGTTTCACACCTGACGGTGGATGGGTGAAGGTGAAAGGGAGCAGCTCTGAGCTCAGCCTTTCACCAGCAACCTCTGGGAAGAGCTACATTGGTCACGGGCATTGGCATCTCTCTGCCACTGACTGGAGTACCTGGCCCAGGGCAAGGGCTGGGTCAGGCCAGGACTGCAGCTGGAGTGCTCCCACCTTCCTTTAGGAGTTCACTGCACTTTACTGATCATTTTCCTTCTTTATTTAATGGCTGCAGATTTGTAAATATTTGTACAAAAGAAATCACACAGCTGGGTTTTGTGGGGGCTAAAAGAATGTGATTTTGCTTGAGTCTGACAAAGAGGGAGCCTCACTTTTTTGCCTGAGAATTTCAGAGATCCACCCACTTCCCCCATACTTTCCTCCTCAGAAACTCCTTGCCCCCAGCCCCCACAGCTGGGCAGCTGCCCTGGGGAGCTGGTGAAAGCTCTGTAAGGTGATTGCTAAGTACTCACTGCTCGCAGTAAGCACCTGGACTGCACCAGGAGAGAATTCAGAGAGGCCTCAGGAGGATAAAGGGGGTGCCCACCAGTCTCTTTTATTCTGATTTTTAGGATGTGACACTGTAGCTTGAGGAATAGAAATTCTGTGGGGAAGGGGGAGAGGGGTGGTGTCCTCCCCAACCCAGACACTGAGGGAGGCACATTAAGAGGCTCCAACTTGCTTACAGCTCAGGGCCAGAGGAGAGAGGAGGGGACAGAAAGGAAGGAAGCTGCCAGCAGGCTCCCCCTGCAAGTGATTAAGAAAGTGGCTTCCCATGCAGGTAACAAGCAAAGGGCTCACGGAAGCAGGAGTATCTCCCAGCTGCAAACAGGCATGACCCCACCCAGCTGCCAGTTCAGTGACTGAAGGAGAGCACATGGTGCAGAGTTGGCATTCACCTGCCTCACCACCGAGCAGAGGTACCAGAACCCCTGTGGCACAGCCTCTCCATGAGAAGAGGACCAGGTACCAAAGTTGCAGGGAAGCAGCATGTGGCTCACAGCTACCCCTCCCCAGCAAGAAAGCTCTGCAGCCCAGCATGGAGAAAAGGTGGGGACAGCTTCCTCAAGAAGATACTGAGAAGGATAGCAGCTGATCCTTTCACTGCCTGAGCAGGTCAGTACCTCAGTCTGCAAGACTTCAGAAGCCACAGCTTCCCCCACCTCACTCAGCGTGAGCAGCCTGGACCCAGCTCAGGGCCAAAGCAGGGACAGTGTTGTGGCGAGGTGGCCACATCCATGTAAGCCATGTCCCACCTGCCCAGTATGGCCATGAGTTACTACCAACACAGGAATTCTAAACTAACAGGAGTAACAGCACAAGAGTGAGCCACATGTCTGGTGTTCCACCACAGAACCCTGCCCAAGGAATAGCATCATCATGGCTCTGAGGTCCTGGGGGCTTGTGCACCCACTCCTCAGTCTGCAGTTCCCCCGAGGCACCAGCCTGGGGCCCTACACGGACACAGGGCACCAGCTCAAAGTAAGCAGCAATTTACTTTTGCCTTTTACCCTGTGGGACTGGAGGGAGGGAAGAGCAGAGGTCAGCTGCCCAATACTTGCTTTCAGGCTCCTCCCCAGAAAGGGGCCCTCACAGTCACTGAGCTGGGACCTGTGCTGTGCCACACCCCTCTTGCAGTCCCACCTCCCCTTCCTCACCTACTGGGTCCAGCATCCATCCCCAGCTGCTGCTTTCCACTGCGGCACGTGCTACAGTGAGGCACCAACACAGCGAAGGCAGGAGACAAGATTGCACGTGGCCCCCAATGATATGTAACTGATTGCCAGCTGTGTCCCTCACCTGCTCCCCAGGAGACACAGGCACTTTTGTGTCCCTGCCCCAGGCTGACTGCCCTGTTCACCTGGGGATGTCACAAGAGCAGTGGGAGCTGGGGGCAATGAGCTGTGCCTGACAGCAGTTTTAACATATAAGGACCTGATTTTAGCACCTTAAAAAACTGTTTTGCAGCCCAAAGCGAGTGAAGCAAGCAGGCAGGCCAGCAGGCCTCTGCCAAGCTCAGCAATATTTGGGAAACCAGCTTAGACGTTACCAGGTTGGTGGGGAGTCCTGGTTCCCTTTGGCTACATTTAGAGAAGGTGCCTGTTCTGCCCAGCTCCTCCCAGCCCCGAGGCAGATCAGACCCTCCCCTGACAAACAGCAGGTGGCGCAGAGGGGAACTGCTCTGGGCCCCAGGCAGCCCTCCTTGTCCTGCTCCAGAGGTACAATCCCCTTCACAACCGTTAAGACCGACCGTGCTGGGGCAGCACAACCCCCTTTATCCACCAATCCCAGGAAGGCGCAGAGTGCTGCCTCTGGAAACAGCTCAGGCCCAGTCATGCTCTGTCCCACGTGAGGGAACAATGTGCTGCCATTGCTGCTCCTGCCTGGAGGAAAAGGGGCTGCTGGCTCTGCTCTCACCCAGGCCGGGCCAGGCTGTGTGGCCGCCAGCCCCACAGCTCCTCCTGCCTCTTGTCCCCCCCCAGCAGCTGTTCTCCCTGCTCTGGCCTGGCTCACTGCCGGCTTCATGCAGGAAGGACACTGTTAGGGGAGGAGTACAAATACTAGGAGCGCATTCTTTTTTTTCTTTTTTTTCTTTTTTTTTTTGGTTGACTGGCCTCTTCCCTCTGCATGCCTGTGCCCTCCCACGCCCATTCCCTTCAGTCTCTCCTCACAGAATTACAAGCAAGAATCCCAGTGCAGCTGCAGATCATGTCCATCAAGAAAGTCTGTGGAAAAGAGGCTGGGAGCCGCGGTGCTCAGGGGAGCTAGGCTCATGACAGAACCCCCTGGTAGCTCCAGCCAGTCCATGCTGTCCAAGTTAGCCTCAGCCAGATCCAGGGCTATGCCCCCAGATGGCTCGTGAGCAAAGTGCAATTCTGAGGTGTCCATAGGTGAAGGCGGGTGGTCCAGGATGGCCGAGCTGCTCAGCATCTCACTGTGGAGGTCATCAATGAGGGACAGGGGCTCCGGCCCATCGTGGCCTGCCGTCAGAAGCGGGAGGCCAGTGCTGCTCTCCAGGAAGTCCTCCAGCCGGCCCACGAGCACCGGCTGCCCCAAGGACACCGGCACCGCCAGCTCAGAGGAGTGGTGGCTGCTGGGCGGTGGGGAACAGGCTGGGGCCACAGGTGATTCTTTCCCAGCTGGGGACGACTGATCCTTGAAGTCAGCAGAAATCTCTGTACAGGGAACAACCAGGCCAGGTAAGGAAAAGTCTGGTTGAACACCAGAAGGATCCCTCCCACCCACCAGGGCCACAGGGACCCCCCAGACTAAGCCATCACTGACCACCAGCTGGGATAAGGAAACTCATCCTGTGCCTGTGCTTGCCTTGCTATGGGGAGCATAGCCTGCTGCTATGTTGCAGCAGAGTCATCAAGAATCACAGAATCATGTTTAGGCCTGACTGACATCTCCCTCAGGGCCTTAATGACTGCTAAAGGCACTGGAAGGGACACCAGAGAAAAGAGTGGGACCATGACAGACTCTCCCTTTGGTGCTCTACAATCCCCAGACTCTGATCCATGGACTATAGGAAATTCTGGCTTTGTCTCCTTACCTCCACTTTCAATGAGGATATCAAACAGGTCATCCATCTGCTGACTAGAACAGCCATTCTCCTGGGGAGAGTAAGTGAAGGATTAGCTTCCTATTTACCAGGGGAGCTTCCACCTCCAGCAACACCCTTGGCTGCTGGCTCTCCTCCCTTGCCCCAGGGACTGGGTAGCAAGAATGAGCACACCATGACCTGGTACCACAGTCCTCTGTAACCCAGGCTTTTACTGGCTGGGAAAGTATGGTCAGCAACAGCAATGAATGGCTTGGGATTTTTTATCTGTGATTTAGGGTCTGCCCCAAACCCTCCAGAGGAAGTTCAACAAGGAAGGTGCAGTTGTGTCTCCATTCCCTATCACTGGCCCACATCAAGAAACTAAGTAGATTTACAATGGCAACTTTTCATCTGCTCTCCAAGGAAACCAGGGAGAATAACTGCTCTCACCTGGGCCTTTGGCTGTTGCTTCACGGCCTCTTCATAGCCTGGTGGTGGCTCTTTCATTGGGACCGAGGGAACCGAAAGAGGAGGTGGAGTTCCAAAAAGCGGCGTGTGCTGTTGCTGCTCCAGGTCCATCTGAGACGGGGAAGGGGCAGCAGGAGAGCCAGGCTGCGATGAGGACTGTTCAGAATGAAGGCAGAAGAGGGAATGCATGCAAATCAGGGAAAAGTCCACATCAACTCCTGTGTCACAGCTCCTTGAGAGACATCACCTCTCCCTGTGAGCACTGCACATTTGTCTGCATTGCTCTGCCCACAGAAGCCTGCCTCCTTCCCTGGACTCTGTGCCCTATGCCCTGGCCGCAGGGGAAGAAGACAAATTTCCCCTTCAACTCACAGCTGGAAATCTTTAGCTGATTTTTCCAGTGCTAAAGCAGCCACACCACAAACCACCTCCTCACTTCTCCTGGAGGAGACTCATATGTCCAAGCAGAGGATTCCTGCACCACTCTGGAGAGAAAGGGCACTTCCCTTGTGTGATCAGCCTACTCTGTGCAATATATCCAGGGCCTGTCTTCTACCCACCTCCCTGTGCAGTGGCTGCTTTGGGGTCACAAGCCAGCTTCACTTAGCAGCAAGTTTCACAGCCTGATGGTGGGCGGAGAGCACCAGAGCACTCAGCAGCACCAGAGCTCCAAAGGAAACCCCCAGTGTTGCAGGAAGTGGTGCTCATGACTCAGCTCTACCAGATGAATCAGCACATAAGTGCCCATAAGAACAGCTGAAAAGAGGATCAGGCCTTTCCCTCTACAGCAGTTATGCATGACCCACACTTGCTGCCCCAGAGCAGCGAACCCTGGGCAGCAGCTGAATGCCACTTCCAACACGTATTGATGCCCTTGTCCATCCTGTTTTCCCTGGAAAGCTGCTCATCTGTTCTGTGACCCACAGGTAGAGGAGTGACCCCAGATCAGCTCTGCTGGAGTCCTCTCTTCCTGAGAAGGGCTGGAAACCGTGGCTGTGGCACAGGCCACTGGGACATGCTGGGAGGGTACCTTTTTTGACACGCTGGGTGGGCTGGTTTTGCCAGAAGCACCAGTTTTCAGGGACTGCTTATGGAAACCATTGGGGAAGAAAGGCTGCAAGTTTGGAGGTACTGAGAAAGACAATATGGTGTGGGCCAGCTGCCCTGTGATCACATGCAGACCTGGCTTCTGACTCCACAGGGAGGCAAAAGGATTGGAAGAGTCAGTACAGATGCCTCTGCAGCACACAGGCTAAGGAACTCAAGGTGCCTTCATTTACCTTCTGCACTTTCTCCAAGGTCTCAAAGCAAACCAAGGCACTAACCCTTTGCAAAGTAGGTATCTCACTCTAAATATACTAAAAATTACTTCTGTCTTCATATCTGTTCCAGGAACTGATTCAGAAATGATCCTCCAAGCTCTAAAAACTCTTCATAATCTTTCTGTAGCTTATCTTAATTGCAGGTTAAAGAGACAGCTAAGCAGGCTAGAAAGGGGGGAGATGCTGGTCTCTTTAGAGCCAGCACCTGGAAAGGGGTAAGGGCAGAAGTGCTCTCTTTCCTGAAGCAGTACAGCACTTCAAAAAGAGGTGATTACCTAGCATGCTCAGGGCAGGGGAATGGAAATGACAGCATGCTCAGCGGTACCAGAGGGTAAAAGGTCACAGCCCTTTTACCCCTCTGAGCTCACATGCCCCTTCAGCAGCAGCCACACTGCCCACACCACCCTCTCTCCCTGCAGCAGGCACCTTTTGTTCAGCAGCACTCCTTCAAGAACCTGGGGCACCCCTGTGAATCAAGGCTGCCCACTCCAGCCCCTTGTTGTTTTTAATCCACAGACAACACCCCCTGGTTTCTGCCTGTGGGTACAAACCCTGGCAGCAGGCAAACAAAACCAAGGAAGAAAATTGAGCAGGCAGTGAACTACCTTAGACTGGTTTGGTCCTCTGGGCTGCAGCTGCTGCTGCGTGGGCTGCTGAGGCGTGTTTGCAGGTACCTGACACGGCGGTTGGCTGGAAGTTTTAGCGGGTGATGATTGTACACTCTGGAAAGAAAAGTGTATCCATAACAGGTTATTCCCCACACATGACACGGACACGGGGCTTAGGTTTCTTACAGGATTTATAAGTTTGTTTTTCCCCACTCTTTATTCTCTATGAAATTCAATCCTTCTCTTTCCCTGAGCAGAGAAATCAGATTGGATGTGATTCAGAATTCTAAGAAAGGAGCTAGTACCAGCCTAAATCCCTGGGATACCCATGACACACCTCGAGGGCTGCCAGACCTGACACAGGAGCTGTGCCCTTGTGGAGCAGTGGTGGAGTTCAGGTGAGATGCTCTGGGGTATCAAGGATAACACTGGATGCTGATGTTTAGACAGCTGCCGTCATCTCACCTGCTATGCAGCAAACGTAGCCTGCTCAGTGCCTGTCCCTGACGGGAGACACTGCCACTTCCTCTGTAGAAAGCGCAAGAAATGTATCAGCAGAGAATGAAAATTATCTTTGATGTCATGGAAGGTGCTGGGGTTTGACTTATGCCATCAAACCTGGGCATATTTATCCCTTCCTGGAAGGAACACTCGGAACACTTCTGTTAAGTGCTGAGCTCATGCCAGCAGGGGAATAGTAAATCATCTCTGATGAAAGACTCTGTTAACACTGAAATACTGACACGCATTAAAACAAAGAGCAGCCAAAAAGCAAACAGTCTTCTCCCAGGGTCTGATTTCAGCTCTTAGTAGATAAGATGACCCATCTATCACTCCAACTATGATCTCTACAGTAAAGGACAAGAGGTGAAATACACTCTGCTCATTTTACTACCACAGGCATAGTTGTTCTTTCAAAAACTAGTGAACTGTGGCAGCAAACGCTTGTCATCCAAGTGCAAGGTCCTGCCTGACAAAAGGCAGAACTATGTGTTTGGAAGAATGCTGAACAGCCTGGGATGTACAGAGCCAATCGTGCATTGCTGTACACAGCTCATCATTGTCGAATTCCAGTCTTTTTGCTGAAGATCTGCTTACACTGCTCCGTTTCACAAAGCCACAATCTACCAGCCACTGTAGTGAGCGACTCGGTCCTTTCAGTATTTACTGGACTGAATTTCCACCCATCATCCTATGGTAACCAGAGTGGGAAGAGGAGAGAGGAACCCAACTGCCTGCAGCAGTGATGGGATCCAACCCTTGCCTACCTGTAAGGATGGGCAGCTGCTCCCTGCCTTCCTGTGGGGAGAGAGGCCCTGCCTCTCAGCACTCTGCTTGGTCACGGTGAGGACGATGTGGGTCCCTGTGGAGTCAGTGATGAGGGTAGGGGGAGGGGTGCCCTTGATGAGGTCGCTCAGGGCACTCCCTTGCTGGCCAAGGAAAAGCCGCGGGCTGTGAGACTGGCATGGCGGCTCTGCTTCCGCGTCTGGCACCTCCTGCTTCACCATCACGGCTTTCTTTGGCACTGGGCTTGGATTCAAAGTGTCCATTTGGCTAGTGGTTGGTGCAGGGCTGGATTGGTCTGTTTGGCCACTGGATTGCTTCGCAGATTGGCAACTCAGGAAACCGTTTTCACTCTTGACCTGAGTGCCAAACGCTCCTGGTTTGGAGGCGAGGGCTGTTCCTTCTCCCGCGGCTGTTGGGGCCAGCTGTGACTGCTGAGAGCGCTTCTCCTGCTCCAGCTGTAGCCTAAGCATCTCCACCAGCTGCTGCTTCTGTTTCAGCATGCGGGTGAGCTCCTCGATCTGCCTGTCCTTCTCCTGCAGCATCTGGTCTTTGTCCCTAACTTCTGCATCTCTGCTGTTACCAGAGCTACACCGCTCTGACCTGGGTGCCGCATTTATGCTGCAGGAGGCAGGCTTGGAGCTTTCTTCCTTCACCAAGAACTGCACTGGAGATGTCTGCAAGGTAAGCTGGGTCAGAGGTGAAGTCACCATCTCTCCAAAGGTATCGCCAGTGCCCGAGTTCTCGTCCCCTGTGCTCATTTGAGAGCGCTCAGAAGGAGTTGGAGAAACAGGAGGAGTTGAGCCTGTGCTTCCAAACTTCATGACACCACCACCAGTAACTGTGGCCACAACCACTTCTGCTGGTGCAATGCCAGTGGTGACCAGGGCCGGCCCTGTGCTCAGCCTAGCAGCTGGGAAGGCCACCACCACTTCAGCAGCTTTAGGGAGGACGGCTGCTGCGCTGGGCTTGGGAGTGGGGGTTGTTTGGCCAGCTGCACCGTTCTGCTCTTGGTAAGCTCGGAGACGCTCAATCAGGTCCGTCTTTGTGCCTGAGACAGGCAAGGCCCTCAACTTCAGCTCTTGCTTCAGCTCTGCTACCTGATATGGGGGGAAAAAAAGGGGCAACATTAAGAGAACATACACTTCTAACTCAACAACTACCAACAGCTAACAGAGCTATGAGACAAAGGACTAAACCAATCTTCCTGCAGGCCAACAAACTTGCACCTCAGGTACAGACTGCAGGGGGGTAGCAATCCCAGCTGCTATCACTAACTCCTGTCAGTCCACCTCAGCCCTGCCCTGGGGCAGCAACATCGTTCAGTACTGCCCACTGTCAATGGCAGAAAGGGTCTGTGCAGCTTCACAGGACATTTACCTTCATCTCATCCAGGTTGGCAGGGAGAGGGCCAGGCTTGCCCACTGCAGCGTTACTGTTTTGTCTCATCAGCCCACTGGAACCAGAGGATACCGAAGATGTGCTGCTGACTGTGGCAGAGAGATTGCGTACGGCAGGGGCATTGGCACCACTCTGCTGCTCTCCTGGAGGCCTGCAGCAAAAGAAAGAACACAGACATCAAAACCACAGTAGAAAGACATCAGAGGCCCTCAGTGTCGACAAACATACATGTTCAGAAACATCTGGGTCACTAGTGCTGTCCTAGACTCTGAAGCACACCAATGCTCTTGACTATATCCATGCCCCTTGCTGTGCCAACCAACTCCCTTCAGCTGCTTTTGTCTGATTCATCTCGCACCAGCTCTGTTGAAGGCCCTCTGGAACCAACAAGACTGTGTCACACCTGTCACACCCAATGGCCACCCCTCATACCCAGAACACCATGTCTCTGCTAACAGTGCTGGTAAGTGCTTCCTAAGAGAGCTGCCACTGCGGACCCGTACTTTGGTGGGGCTGGCAGGATGGTCTGATAGTTGTAGTGCTGCTGCTGCTGGTTGAGGATCTGAAGCTGGAGAAAGAGCTGCTGCTGCTGCAGTATTTTGGCATAGGATGAATCCATGGGAGGAGCTCCCTTGTCCTGCTTTTGGTCCGGGGGAATATACTGATGATATTTAAGCTTCTTGACTTTTGGCTTCAATTCCTTGGCTTTTTTACTGCGCTGAGACTTCTCACTAGCAGACTTGGGCTGGCTTTGCTATTTAGAAGAAAAAGAGGAAGCAAGTAAGAATGGAAACATTGATATAATGTAACACCCCATGTAAACCAGAACACACAATGGGATTTTCATTTTGAAAATCTCTAGTTTGTTCACCTTGGGGTCTTTCCATGCTTCTCTAACTGAGACATTACAGACACCGCATTGGCAGCAGCTTATGCTGCACCATAATGCAGGTCACCTTTCCCAGCACACCAGATCATTTACTCATCCAGTGCAGACTCATTGACTCTAAAGATAACACTGACTGTTTCAAAACATTTTGCATTCAGCACCCGTTTTATAGAAGACGAATACACCATGGAGCAGAAAACCCCATTAAATATGTTACAATTAGTGCTGGAGGAAGACACTGTGAGAAATGTTTCCTTCCTTTGCATCTGTTAATCTAATACTTCCAGCTCGCAACTTGCTTAAAAGTAACCTTTTTATCTTCCTTCAGACTACAACAATGAAGCCAAAACAGTACCTTAATGAGTGTTGGTGGGGGCTTGGCAGCAGTAAGAGCCACTCCATTGGTAAGACTAGGGGGCAGAAGAGGTGGAGGTGGCAGTGGCGGAGGTGGCTGCTCAGGTAGGAAAAGAGTTTCACAGGAGTCTGTGCTAATCTGCAACTGGGATGAACCCTGCAGGGACAGAAAAAGGCATAATGAATACACAAAAAGAGGAGGGAAATAGTTTATTAATAGAGTGCAGGAAGTGTCCACTTAGAAGGAAGGAGCATAGGCTTCAAATCTTTAATTGCTTTAACCCACTGCTTCAGTTGTCCCTGAGAAGCAGCACAACTTCTTAGGGCACAAAAGGAATCAAAATCCCAGACCTGTATCTCCCAGCATTGCCTGCTGGGATCAGTTGCACACAGGCTGTATCACCTAGCAATGGCTGCCCCCTTCCCCACACGGCACCACCATGAGGGTTGCTGAATAACCAGAGGAGGACATCACTGACACCACACGATGCTAAGACCCCTTGTGAAATCTCACCGACTATACCTCTTAGGGAAGCCTTAGTCTCACTTTTTAGGGTCCTCTGCCACAAATCAGCATGAAACTCCAGGGCACTGCAGGAAGCCTCCACATTCTCACCTGAGCTAGTGATGTGCCAGTGGTGCTAGGGAGAGGCTCACAAATCCGGGCATCCATCGGTGATGGGACAGACCCTTGGGACTCATGGCTGGCTGGCTGTTCTGGGGAGAGGGCATCACTGCTGTCCTCATCAAAGGAGGAATTGTCTGCAACCTTTGGGTAGTTCACCTGTCCAACTAAAAACACAAACATCAACTGTGGTCTGTAAAGTGGAATAAGAAATGACTTCGCTTGACACTAGATGTTTCACGAAGACAGTGATGGCAGAGAGAGTTGTGCTTAAAGCACCAGCTAAAAATGAGAGAACAGAGTCCCAACTGGATCAGGTTTAAGCGTTTACATTCATTATCTAGCAGTAGAATAAAAATGTGGACTGGTGTGAACCATTTCCCTTGCTTCTTAGCCAAGCAAGATCAGTGAGTGTAAGAAGAGATACTTAGGTCTGCCCAAACCCAGCTCTGTGGCATGGCTTATTTCATTATCATCTGGCACCAAAGAAGAAGGAGATTGGACAGGATAAAGTTGAGTCATGTTTTCTTTGGTGTTCATCCTGCATGGTGGAAGATAGAATCTCTCTTGGATTCTTCTATCTTGGAAGACAGAATTCCAAATTGTCCTCTAGTCTTACAAGCAACAAGGGCTATGGATTAAGTGGTGGCCCTGACTGCTATTAGCATTTCTGCCCATCTATATGCCCAGTAGATAAATTCACATAAGTGTACACTTGTAATGTACCAATGTTTTTTTAGACTACACTTTCTCAAATTAATCCCACTAAGCAGGGAAATATTGTCATTTGCACCTCACGTAAAATCAAGAGGAATCCAGAGATATACTTTGCTCAGTCAGAAGGAAGCCACATCTCTCATGCTTCAGTTCACCCTTCCTCAACTACTTCGTGTTCAGTAGTGAAGCCAGGCTCTCCCACAACACTGTCCTTTTCCTTTTCTATGGAAAGTATTCCATCTTGCTCACAGTTGTGTCCCATTTGTCTTTACAGTAGCTGTGCGTGTTTGAGGGGATGAATAACTACAGACACACAGACTGCTCAGTCTGGGGAGACAGGAAAGAGCACTGCTGAGGCAGTGGGAAGGCTATTCCTCAGCATTCCTTTCAGCCCTTGGAATGGCAGTGGCATGATTTACATCTGTTCTGGTTTATTTTTAAAGGGGTTGAATCCTCTGAAGTTTTTGAGTTCACAGACATCTTTTGTTTCATCACACCTGTTTATATTCTGTCTCTCCTCCTGATCTAAGTCAGCGGGTTCTCCTGGACCAAGGTTGTTGACATGTTATACTGAGAGATGGATTTTAAGGAGACAATCTAGGGAATACAATCTTCAATAGTCTTTCAAGTCTGTAGGGTATACAATTGCTTTCACATTATTCTGGAATGTCCACATTCCCTATAACTTAATGTCTCCATAGCATTATCTGGGCCAGAGGGAGATTTACTTTTCCAAATCCTTGGGCTGAAAGCCTGTTATTCTGGGCCAGGGAAACAAGACCAGCCATGGGATTGCACTCTCTTAGACATGCAGGTGAACTGATAGGTAATCACAGCCACATTGGGAAATGCCATCCACAAAGATCCTCCTCCAACCTTACCAATAATAGCTTCCTTCAGGCTTGATTCCACAGGCAAGATGTTCTTCTCCACCAGCTCCATGGGCCCTGGCCTCTGTGCTATCTTCTCATTGAGGTCATCTGCCAGTCTGGCTCTCTTCAGCTTCAGCTGCTTAGCCTGCAAGGAGGGTTCAACTGAGGTCTCTGTTTGGGGGAAAGTAAATAAAATGGCATCAATCCAACAATGGTCAACCCATGCCCTTCAGCAGTATTTTAATTCTATTCAGAAAGGTAACTGTAAATAACAGTAGATAACTGTACAGAAAAATCTGTTGATAGATAACAATAGATAACTATATAAAGATATGACAGATGTTGCATATATTTAGGTTATAAAGATAAATACAGTAGCCCTTATGATAAATTCACTGTTCTCAAACTGATGCCACCCACTTCTCGTTCATCTTTTCCCTCTGGTTGTGCCCCAAGCTTGGTGCTCAGCAGTAGCACAGCACTCCTCCTCTGAAGCTGAGGTTCATTACTAATCAGATCAAATCTGCCTCACTCTCTCTTGGACATTTTACAGTGTCTTCCCTTAGTAAAAGAGCAATCCATGGTCATTCTATTTCATTGATGCCCAGCTACACGAAACTTCACAATTTGAATTCATACAACAGATTTTTCTGAGAATAATTTCCAAGCAAGCAGAGTCGAATTCTTCCCAAGGAATCATGCACCAGGCATGATCTTCTGCCCACTCCCAAGTGGAAGGAAGCTTTGGAGGTCAGAGGCAAAACAGAAGGCTGTTAAAAAAGTAGTTACAATGAAGTTTATTGTTGATGTTTTCATGTTCAGCACTTGCCATACCTTCCAGAATGTGCATCCTAACCAGCTCTGATCTCTCTGGCCGGGACCGGATTTTGCGTTTCAGATAGTCCTCTGTCTGCAGCAAAAATAGACAAGCAAGAACCACTTTCAGCTGATCAGACACAGGAGTGAAGTAATCTTGAACAGCACAATGAAAAGAAACAATCCTCTTTAGCTGCTACTGAGATCTAAATAAGCACAAAACAGAGCACCCAGAGAATGAGCTTAGTCTAAAGATGACCTTCTATTGTAATTACCTCAATCAATTGTGCAATGCTGCCCCACAGAATGAAAACTGGGAAGGACTTCCTCAAGAGCTCAAGTCCTCTTTTCCCATTGTATGCAGCACCACTAACTTATGTCAGAGATTATGTCAACATCTGTGAGATTTCTTTTTACATTAAAGATAAATGCAATGGTTCCATTGTCCACAGAAGATACTTTCATGTACTGCTGGCATTCAGGGCTGACTTGTGGTTTGGGCATACTCTTTAATTTGATTAAACATATGCTATTTGTTAAGCTAAAGACCCCGTGTAGTCCCTTGGGGGGCAGAATCTAAATGCTGTGACAAGGCGTATTTCACTTCCAGAAGTGCTTTTGGCTCTGTCTTTGGAGAATGCACTACAGAGCAATGTACAGAGATGACCTCGACAGGCTGAATATGTTACTCTTTACACTGCTGAGGAATGGGAATCTGGAAGCAGTGGGTAATAGACTGGTAAGTACTGGCCATCAGGATGGGCCTTCAGAGAAAATAAGTCTTAAAGTCAGTCAGAAAACTGCACCACAGTTGCTCAACTGCCCACATAAAAATATTAACATAATAAGGTTTTAGGAAAAAAAGAGAAATAGGTAAAAATCCCTTGGTTACTGTACTTAATGCAAAGTCCCCTGTTCCAATGCTTCCACAGTTTAAAAGGCCTCTTTTACAGGTCTTAATCACAGCTGTTATTTTTTTTTACTTATGTTGCTTTCACTTTTACAACAAAACCTAGTCATAACAAGATTCATTCCACTGTACACTAATCAGAAAAAAATATCCCCAGAGGCCTTCTGAGGAACAGAAATTATCAAGAAACTCCCTAGTTAGAAAAGGTGGCACATGAAGTGTGATGCCTGGCTTCCTCTTTCTATAGAGCCAGAAGTCTGTGATTTCAGTGTCACAAGATTTTGGAGGGATCCTCTCTATTCAATTTTCAATTTTCAATTTTTCTAGTCTCCTGGGTAAAAACTGCATGTGCTGGTAACAGAGAAACTTTCCTCAAAGGTGTAACTGAGCTCCACATGATAAGAGCATTTAATAGCATTTAAGGGCAAAACAGACACCATAAAAATAAAAATGTCAAGCGCATGAACAGTGGGGAAGAAGAGTATCCGTCACTTCCAGAAAGATGATTCTAGGGAAAATCCAGGTACCATATTCAACAGGTTTCAGGCACAACTAGTTCACTGAAGGTTAATCAGCACTACGTGCAAGCTGCAGAATACCCCATCCAATACACCTCTGAGTACAGAAAGCTGTGTTAGATCCAGAAGGTGAACAATTCCCTTCTGCATCTCATTAACAGCTACAAGATGCCCAAAACACAAGACATACTATTCCTGACTTTCCCAAAACACTAAAGATTATATTGCATCTTACCCTGGCCCGCTCCAAACTCCTTCTTTGTTCATGAAATGCAGCTGGACTTTTCAGAGCTGTGGAGAGGAAAAGCATTTAGAGAACGAATTAGAATGATGGAAGTTCTCTCACTGCACAACCCCTTCAGGCCAACTAAGTTAACAAACACACTGCAGCAACTGCCTCCTGCATCTTCCAGCACACTGAGACAGATCTCCAGCTGGTACAAAGCAATGGGAATTGCCGTACTCTGTCTGAGAGCACAGGGATACAGGAACTGATCTGAAATTTTTGTGGGCCACTGGAGAGTCTAATACTGGTACACTTCTAGTCAAACTAACCACTCTTCCCCAAGTTGGGTCCAAGAACATAATTCAAAACCAGTCCCCCAAAAAAGCCTTTTACAAGCTTCAAAAGATAGTAAGATATCCAGGACCCTTATGGGAATGGCTCTGAAACATTGAAGAGGTCAGATGGTTGGAAGGATGGGGGACAATGCTAATGAACTGTGAATCCGCTTTACTATCTTTTATTGTCAAAGGAAGCTGCAAGTCTTTCCTGAATCTGCACCTGTGTTTTGTATACATGCAAGGACTGACTGCAAATCCTGCAGGTCCACAGGATACAAATACTGCTCCCTGTGAGAGAAATTACCATGAAAACAGGAACACTTAGAGAGAAAAGTACATCTGTCTTGACAGAAAACCACAACTTGAGGAAATAACTTCAGCTCTCCATAGAACAGACCTTCTTGCTCCCTCGGGCCCTGTTTAAAACCAGAGCCAAAATGGATCAGGTTTTAAGAAATTGATCCTCTGCTGTCCAGGACCACACTAACCCTGGAGGAATCTCTCACTCTGCCCAGCTCCTCTGGAGCACACAAAGCTCACGTCCCACAGTAAAATCAGAGAGAGGGGGTGATGATGGTGTCAGTAGCTCCTCACAGTTTCCTTGAAGTTGCAAGTAGCTTTTTTTTTTTTAAAAACGACCACATTGTGGTTTGTATTAAGAACTAGATGAAGGGAGCATAATAATTTCTTTTCATATTTCTGAAATACTCATATTTTAAACTGTCTGAATTGCCATCAAGCTAAACAGAAACGTTAAAGAACTTCAGCTTTAAAGATAAGTTGCAAGTCTTTTGAAGACAGAAAACTAAGCTCACAGAGTTAGTAACTCCTAAGTATTGCACCTAGGTCCTATGAAAAATAGTCTGCTCATATTATTTTTCACTTAAGACCAGTGATTAAATATTTCTCAAATATAAGTTCATAATGAAGTCTCGAAAGACTACTAAAAAATAAAAGCCCTTGTATAAATGTAATATAAGAAACTACTTCTAATGCATGTGGAGTATTCCAAGCCTATTCTATTTCCTACAGAATGAAATAGAGTAGCCACAGAAAGTGTTAAGACATTCTGTGAAATACAGAATGAGTTCCTCTAGGTTCACATTAATGGGGTAAGAAGTACAATTCAGTCCACATGGCAGGAATTCTGAACATGACAGGCATCATAGACAGGATTTGGACTACAGAAGTGAATGAAGAATAATTTGTAGAATAAATTAACAATAACTGAAAACCATAGTGAGTGAGGATATAGACCCCTACAACAATGCGGCAAATAGTTCCTGCTCAGATTAGTTTGATAAATCTGGTTATGGAGAGAAATCACCAGAGAAAGTTACACAAGCTGTGAAATGCACTTTGAGATAAACCAAAGAGATAGAGTAGGGGTATTGTTTTGCAATAACTACAGAAATAATGCAAAAAACTTCCCCAGATAGCTGAGGCACCAACAAGGCCTCAGCTGATGCCTGCAATGAGGTGTCCTAGGCAGTCTGACCATGGCACTTGGATGAAGAGCAAGGAACAAAAATAATACTCTTTTCAAGTCACCTGAGCTGCTTGTGAATACATGATACAATACATGCTTGAACCTGAACACGCTTTCCTTTCATTGTGTGCATATCACAGAAATCAAAATAAAAGCTCAGGTCCACTTGGGCAAAGGTAGCAAGCAACATTTAAATCTGCATAAACATCTACCCTGGAGACAAGCAAAGCAGGATTCGTCTTGAGTCTTCAAAGCTCTCTACCAGAATGTGCAGACACAGCAGTAATTCTTTACTCTCCCCTTCCTGCCTACCTCTGCTGTCAGTATGAGGCAGCAGATGAACTTTAAGTGACATTTCCCTGACCACAGCTAATGGTCAGAAAAGTCAACAGCAGGAGTTCAGCTGGTGTCACAGGTAATCCAGGAAAACTCTTGCATACAGAAGAACAAAGCAAGAAAAGAATCCCTGAGTAGGAAAAAAGCAAAACACATATGCATTTAATAGTTAAGTAATGCAGAACTGCTGCAGGAATAATCTTGTAAAGAACAATTTCAGTCTCTCATGACTAGTCCTCAGGAAACGTGCACTGGGAGGTAGCTCTCTGGGCTGGCAACATGACAAAGGACTTCATATTCCACCTCTGAAAATGTCAAGAGGGCACAAATCCTTCAGTGCTTCCCTCAGCAATCTAGGATGAGGTTGACCTGCAGAATAGGGTGTCTATTGTAAAATCAGACTCCATTTGAAGTTAACTAAGCCTTGCACATTTTTTGGCTTTGAAATGACTACCAGCCCAGAGCTGTGGAGCAATTCTGTTAACTTTACTACAGCAAATTAAAAAAAGGAAAAAAATAATCCTGTGAAGAACTCTCAAGCAATAAGGCTCTGGTTGAGCTCCAAAGGAGACCCACAGTGCAGATATGCCCCTTTTCCAGCTCCTACCACTGCCCTTCCCAGCCACTTAGCACTGATCCCTGCAAAACTGTGCCTGTGCCTCATAACCCATCTGGCTCGCTCACCAGAGTGCTGCTTTACCCATTCCACTCAAAACTATCCATATTGATAAAGCTCTACTGTTCTCAGCCGTATCAGCTGTGGTGGCTCGTTCTGGCAGTGTATATGAATGAGTGGCTGAGCTGGTGGAGCAGAACCTGTGCGAACCACACGGGCATGGGGCAGCGTTCCCACTCTGTCCACAGCCCTTAGTGCTTGAAACATCAGATATAACCACAGAGGGTTAGGGATGAGAAAACTCCAATCACCTGATGCTTTCTGACTGCTCAGCCTGCATAACATACACTAAACTATTCCTTACAGAAGTTTGTCTAACCTGTTCTTGGAGACCTCTCATGAAAAAATGCAGTATTATTGCAGACAAATTATGCCAGTGCATAGATGCTTTTACATTATAAAAACCTTTCTGAATGTCTAACTTATATTTCCCTTCCTACAATTTAAACTCTTTGTTCCCCACCTTACCTGCAAACATTACAGAGAACGATTTACTTTCTTCCTCTTTGCATCTATCCCTTTTGAAAACTTCGGTTCTCCTACAATCTTCTGTTATATAAAATGACCAAAGGCAGTTGCTTCAACCTTCCCTTGCAGATAACATTATCCAGACCTTTGTTTGTTTAGTCTCTTTTGGACTCCTTCCATTTACGCTGCATTTTTGTTGAAGCCTGGTGTCCAGAACTGGGTACATATTGCAGCCTAGGCTTTATCGGCTGTTACAGAGTTAAATGATTATTCAATAACATTTCTCAGCCACGTCCCAGCCAGTCTGCTTTGTCTGTGTACATAAAATACACAATGTCCACTTGTGCTTGTCTCACAAACCACAAAAGGTCTCCAATCCTCTTCTGCAGAAGCAGTACCAAGCCAGCCACTCTTCACCCTCAATTTATGCCACTGACTAGGCATTACAAAATGTAGACATTCCACCTTTTCCTTTCATTTTATTCCATAGTTGTTGGCTTCTCCAAACATTGAGTCCCAGTCCTGTCCTCCCCCCAGCCCACTAACCTGAAGCTTAATAAACATGCAGACTGTTCCTTTGTTTACATCAAATCACTGAAAATACTGGATCGTGTCAAACACTGATTGTCTCCCTTCCCATCCTACCCAACGACCCTGCTCAACAACCTCCCAGTCTGACACCAAGCCTTTATTCCAATACTGTTCCCTCTCAAGTTGCACAGGCAGCTTTAAGTAGTCCCAGCTTGCTTCCAAAAACATCAGGCAAGGCTGTTTCAAGTACCTTACTAAACCCAAGAAGTGCAAAAACACATTTAACACCCTAAATTCCCTGGGAAACATTTCAACAAATATTTAGTTTGCTGGTAGATCCAGCTTCAGCAACGATCTCTTTTTCCCCCCATTTCCATGTCACACTTGTTTCTGCCTTGCCATTGATGCTCCAATTGTACTGCACAGGGAGCTCTCCTATGGAACTGTTGCCATGAAGTATCTCCAGCACATCTCCATGGCACTTGCCCCTCTCCAAACTTAACTTGAATCCTTGATCTAACTATCCAGCTAACTTTGAGTGAGCCTTGATGAGAACAGAGTGTTGCCATAGGAAAAAGAACCACCACACTTGCCAAACTACAACAGCAGTATGAGCTATTCAGTTTTTGTTTTCCACTGTATGCCGAAAATAAATAGTTGAGAACGCAGAAGTAACTCCTGCAATGCCCAATTTCAGTTAGTTTACCTCCTGCCTGCCTTTTGATTTTATTTCTACATGATACCTACACGGCATTTTCAGCCTCAGTAACCTGCAGTTACACTTTCTGCCTTCATTCCTGTACCTAGGTCTGGGACAAAGCATGTCAGCCCTTGGTTATGCTGACAAAACTGTCTGTGGACTCTGATCACAGTTGTTTTGAAAGAGTTATTTTAACCTGGACTGGTATGCTGGTTTACAGCACGGCTCCACAAATAATAGCGTCAGCAAAGCAGAGCACAACTGCCCCGCCAGACAAAGTCAGAAATGAGAGGTTAAGTTTAAGGCCACCACTGAAGCAGGAGCCCCCATCCTGCTGAACCACAGCCCCCCACGTCTTCAAATCGCCCCATCTACTACAGGAAAACAGCCTGGTGTTACAAATGGCCCAACGAGCATTAAAAAAGGCTCAGTGACAGATGGGACAATAGCATCACCAATGGGGCTTGGGACAGCACAGTCCAGCAGGTGACTTCCACTGAACTGTTCACACTTCTGTCCCTCTTGGACAACTGTGGCACTTTGTAACATTGTTAGGAGGATGAGTTTTACCCCTCGCCTTTAGATGACTGACAGCAGGACTTGATTTTCCTGCCACAGATGGGCTGGCTAGCAAGGATCTCATGAAATTCCTACCCCATACATCCTATTTCTTTAGTTTGTCTGCTGCTTGTTGTGGAGTATTTTGACGCTTCATCTCCAGAATTCCTGAAGCATTAGCATCTCTGTGGTCACACCCTCAGCTACCATGAGAAACCTCTCCGCAGATGAATGATGCAACTGTTCTGTGCCTCCACCCTGCTTCAAAAATGTTGCAGCTATACATTGCAACTGTGTCTTTCCATCTGACCCCCCCAAAGCCAAGCAGCAGCACACAAAACCATCTACATCGACCTACACCTTTCCATACAAAGCCCAGAGATGAAAGTTGCTAATCTTCACTTCAAAGCAATGTATTACTGCCTATGAAAAGTCCAAAACTGCAATGCCTGAGTTCAGTGTTCCCCCAGTCCAACCCACACTGAATGAATCACAGAACCACAGAATGGTTTGGGTTGGAAGAGACCTTAAAGATCATGTAGTTCCAATCGCCCTGCTATGGTTGCAGGGACACCTTCCACTAGACCAGGTTGCTCAAAGTTGCATCCAGCCTGGCCTTGAGACACTGCTGCAAAGCATCAAACTGGTGCTGCTATAAACAACAGACTGAATCAAGGCTCAGGAATCAAACCCAAATCTTCAATATCACAGCAGAGACAAAAAGTTGGGCAAAATGGCCGAAACATTTCTGTTCAGGGTTTACCCCCCAGTGTACAAAAGCAGATTTTACCCATGCAAAGCTTTCAAAGATATTCATATGCAGATCTCCAAGTTCCTGTTACCTAGCGTGAGAAATAAGTGGAATCAGAACTAGAAAGAGACACTCTAAGAATGAAACACAGCAGGGGAAGGGGATTGACCCAACTGCTGAGAAAAAGCGGTCAAAATACCCATACACTCTGCATTTGCTTATGCAGCTGACAGAAGACACTGAGGTTCGCATGGAAGAAAGAAAGGCAAAAGGATCTGCACAGATCCTCATAGCTCAAGTGTCTTGTGGGAAGCAGAGGCTGCAAAGCCTTCTGTAATCAGTAAATCACTACTTGAGGCTATCAGACTTTTAGATTGACAGAGGAGAGGAAGCACATCAGCTTTCCTTGGCCATAGTATCTAGCTCATCATAGACAACAAGGTGTATTTGAACTGCAAATCAGTTGGTAAGACAACACACAAAGTTCTTGTAGAAAGGCTAGGGCTAAATTAAGAATACTGAGTCAAATAATTTGCTCTTCAGTTAGACCCATTCCTAAGGGAAAGGAAAAACCTTTCTTTGCTATGACAAAGAGAAGCTTGAGTCATGTCCAAATCCAACCTCAGACACGCTGATTTAATTCAGAATGGCAGAAGGCCTTCTGCTGCAGCTATTCACTCCTGCTCTCAACCAAATTCTGGTTTCTCTCTCTTGTTTACTATGCTTTCGTAAAAAGATGAGATAAAGTGCTGTAAATAGGCTCGATGACTTCCGCTGTCGGTTCGGGGTGGGGCTCCCACCCGTAGGATTTGGTAAGAGACACAGAACTTGAACCACAGAGCAAGGCAGTTAGCACTTTCTTCCTCCCTTCATCTTAACCCCACTTTCAAAAAGCATTTCTCACAGCATGGAAGAAAAAGGTATTAAAAAACTGGGTCACATGCACAGAAGGGGTTGTCATCTTGCCAGTGGGGCAGTGTTAAAGAACTGCTGTGTGCTGCAGAAATATGAAAAGGGGCTGGAGAATACACAGCTGAGAGAAGCGAGATCTCCATCAGCATCCTTTTCTCCATTTGCAGTTCTGGGGAGTTTCTCATCCAGTACACAGACCTGATCATACTTGAGAATTTTTGCTGATACCATACCCCCACATTGGTAAATGACCTTGGATTAAGGCTAAAATATGAGCATCAAGTTAGGAATAGGACAAGAAGCCACAACTGGTTAATTGTGATTATTCAAATCCCAAAATCCATAAACTGAGAAAATTAAAAATTAAGATTGACCTAAAAAAGTCAATCCAAATATATTTATGAAGGTAAAAAACACATCTCTGGCACTCAAACAAATGCAGCTTGCCCTTCAGTGACACCCTTCAATGAGAATGTTATTGTGATTGAAGGATTATCAGTGTTCCTAGTCCCGAAGAGAAGGCTGGAGAAAGGCTCCTTCCCACATTGCTGCTGTTGCCAGCACTGCCAAAGCACAGCATTATAGATACAGCGCTGCAGCTTCACCGAGTCTTCCCCACTGCCCATCTATTCCAATCAACAGAGACACTCACAGAGAACAGCAGCCGAATGAAGGCCCTGTTAGCTGACTGACTGGCGAGCCCCAGGCTGCTGTGGAAGCCAGAGCTGAGGTCCTGCCTCCCAGACACCCTGCCTCACAGAGCCAGCCTTCTCCTGGGTCAACATTCTGAACCTGCACAGCGTACTGGCTCATGCAGCTGTTTCTCCCAAGAAGAGCCACTTTCCACCTCCCTGCATTGGGCCTGCCCTGGCTGCTGAATCACACAGGCAGGGAGAACTGTGTTACCCTGCCTCAGCTCAGCTCCCCATGGAGACAATCACCAGCTGAGCTGCTTCCAACGCCTGCACCAGGCACCTCTCCAGAGACCACTTTCAGCAAGACTGTCAGTAACTTTAGTACAGCAGTATCCCACTGATGATACAGGTGAAGTTTAAGATTTTCATTAACTGTGTGAAAAGCCTGAAGTATAGGTTTGTCACAGTAAACATGAAATTATTGGCAGAAAGGACTATGATTTTTTCAAGGCCCAACACTGAGTTAATTTAAAATCTAACATATGTGCAGTTTCTCAGAAAGTTCATCCTCTTTAGGAGCAAAATGGAAATTGTCACCCATGGTAACAGTTATCAGATCTGTGGGTGACTATAGCTACAGCTTTGTGTCAGAAAACATTTACAGCAAATACAAATAATGTATAATCTGCTCCATCCATCACCATTAACTCTTGGCATTCAAAAGACATTACCTAAATCCTGAAATGAAAAATAAAAAAAGGCAAAGCTTCATTACAATCAGGATTATACCACCTCCAAACTGAACAGGAAAAGGGAGACAAGGAACTTCTACCAGGAACCCTTTGATCCATGCACTCGTGGACCAGACTTCATGCCTGTTTCTCACAGGGATAATTGGCCTTTGCAAACTCTTCTGATAACTTTCCAGAGTGCACAGGGTGGGAAAGGTATGGGGTCACAAAAAGGAAAGACCATTCCCAGACAACAAGGAAGAATGAAGCTAAGACAACGGTGGGAACACGAAGGGGCAAAACTGTATTGCCTATCAGACTTCACTCCCTTGAATTATTACATTTCTCTTGCAACTGGCAGAGTTAAATCTTTTATCATGGCAGCTATCAAGACCGAGCTCAGCCTATCAAACACCTGAGCATGGTCTTCCTTCCACAGCTTCAGAAAGGGCAAACAGCACATTTCCATCCTAACACAATGAACTTTATTACTCCAATCATGTCTTACTAATATCATATAAACACATGGAAAACGCACACAGACATATCTAAAAATACAAACAAGGCAGATGCAGTTATTAGGCCTCTGACAATGAGACCCTCAGCTTAAATGTACAGACAGCCTTCTACACACAAAGCCTGAAGTCTTTGAAATTGTGCTTCAAGAAAAAAGATCAAATTTAAATAACCAGCAAATAAATCCTGGGAGACAAGTTATAGGTATACAAATTCAATCAAATTAAAATAAAACCAGTTACAGATTTCTGTTCAACACAACAGAAAAAAAATGTAGAGGACAGCTGCATCTCCTCTACTTTTTTTTTTTTTTAATTTTACAATACTTGCTTAGTGTTCCAGTCTTAGAGCATGACAGTGAGTATATTAAAAGTCTAGCTGCAGCTTCTGTATAGAGTAGCAATATTTACAGTCCACATAAATGTTTTTAACTCCTTGTCCTAAACAAAATTACAGTTCCAGCTTAAAAGCATGGAATTGAGAAGCAGTTGCCAATGCACAGAACAGCAGACATAAGATGGCAAAGAAGTGAAAATCTGTATTTTTGCTTTGTTACTGTAAACAGATTCCATAAAACTACAGGAATGTCACCACAAAGATCTGATATGTAAAGTGGTGAGAGAATGACAGGGACACATTACGTAGCAGGAAGAGATATTTCAGAGTGTTAAAGCAACAGGTTTAGCTGCAGCTCTAATAGAACACACCACAACCTTGAAATGTCAGCTGCGTAGCCACACTACAACAGTTCCAAGTCACTAAAACTCCACGCAGACATAGCAGTTCATCTATCCTGTCCCTTATGCAGAAGACAAAATATGGCTGAGGCGGGTGTGAAGAAATGCCCCTGAAGTCACCAGCATGATGGCAGAACAGCTCGTGCCATAAAAAATACTGCACCTGTAGGTAACTGTCACGTTCCAACTGCTGCCTCTCCTTTCTCAGACAAACATAGAAAGATGCTCCTACTTCACAATTAACAGTTAAACAATTTATAAAACTGGTTTTTTCTTTTCTTTTGTTTCTGACATTTAATATGTTCTATTGTAGCTATTGTATGTAACAGGAACCTACGGTTGATTATATCCTCAACTGACAGGTCCCCTTCAATTAGCACACATACACTAAAATGACAAGATTCATAAGAAAAGAAAAGAAAATATGAACATAAATATTAATTACAGAGCCATGCAGCAATAAAGCTAGAAGTGGATAACTTTCAAGTATATAAAAAACTAACTTTTTCTAAACTGAGAAGTGGTTAGACTATTAGGTAAAGGTTAAAGCAGAAATAGCATTTTTAGCTACCCTACACAAATACAAGTGTGGATATATGGCCAAATCTTGGGGTTGAGATGCTGAAGTCTAGAGACATGATTTAACCTTAGAAACTCACACGTGGCAAGCCTGTGCTTCCTGAATTCAGTACCTCAAAGATCCTTCAGATTTTGTGATGGTAGCTGTATTGGATGCTGAAGACCAGCTACCACAAGCTTTGTCTAGATGATGATCAACATTGATATGCCAAAGCATAACTTCTGTTCTGTACCCTTAAATCACCAGCTGTCCCCAGTAAATAGAAATTTCTTTAGAATTCATTCTAAGCAATGTCTCACAGACTCCCAAAAAAGCAAATACTGCATTTTAGTTTTATAACAAATATTACATTTTGTCCACTAATCTTATGGCTAGAAAAAAATGCAGCTAGTGATATGAGAGGCCTAATGAGATGATAATCATTAGACTGCCTGCTGTATTACAGTAATTTCTAATTGTGTGACATGCAGCAATTGAACCGCGGCACGCTTCTGTCATGGAGTCCGAGGATAAAATACACTCTTGTACTCTGAAATACGCTCGAGCATCCAGCAGGCTGCACGTCCAAGCAAAAACTCCATCAGTGTTGGTAGCACAGACCTAGAGCATGGAAACACCTCAGCACCTCTTAAAGCAGTCCCATTAGAATCTCCATGCACAAATTCCATCCTCTTTGGATCTACATACAGCTTGAGTTCTGCATCCCGGAACACAAACATACAGAGGAGTTGGATGTGGGCACAAAAACTGGCAAACATCAGATACACTGAAGTGGAAAAGAAGCTCCTGGAAATTCTCAGCCCGTACAGCAGCCACCCTCCTTCTAGCTTTCAGTGCAGACAATACCCTTTCCAAAGGATGCCTGTGTCATTTTTCAGACACTCACAAAGCACTACTACAGAGCAACACAAGGCACATTCCCAGAAATTATCTACTTCTGATTTGCCTGCTTGGATAGATGTGATGGTCAAAACAGCTTTCCTGCAGGATTGTGCCACATGACAACCTTGCATTCTTGCCTGTGTTTTGTGTTTGCAGCCAGAAGCCAAAGATCACAATCCTTCTGATGGATAAAACAAAGGGCATGTGAAGCTTTAAATCTTGCAGAAGAGAAAAAGAGCCACATATTTTGCATAACAGAGTATTGCTACATTTGCCAAATGTCTTTCCCCTAAAAAATTTTGCTGTTTTATTTGAAGATACTTTCCACATAACTTCCTGCTCCGATGTGCATTAGCTACTGTTTTAAACATTCTCTTCAAGAGTGAAAAATGGGGTGTTTAATATTCCCCCCCAAAAACCTTACAATAGCCATAACCTTTAAATTCAACACTAAAAAATGACAGCATCTGACTGTTCTTCTACAGCACAACAGAGTTCAAAGAGTTGAGCACAGCAGATTTTGTTTAACTTGTATTTTGTGAGGACAAGAAGATGAAAATCATCTCTGCATAGCTACAAAAAAATGCAAATAGCAAAAAGGCTTGTCTATTTGCACTGTTAGGAAATAGGCCAAAACCTGAATAAATATAAAAACTCAGCTCTCCTTTTTTCAAGATACAATCATTTTAGCTCAGATCACAGGTATGTCAGCAGCAGGTGAAGACTTGTTTCCCACCTTTTTTCTAAGGGCAATTGAGAATTTTAATCTTCAGCTAATGAATCCTGCTGCTAGTGAAAGATTACACAAAGTGGTAACAGAAAGCAAGAAGAATTGATGAAGCATAAAACCCAATTATTTTGAATCCTCTTTCACTGCCTATAAATGCTTTATTTCTTCCTACAATACACTAATCTTTCAGTGGAGCAAAGCTCTACTGTAGGTGGCTGGTGGGTTGGGAAGGTTAAGTGAGATTAAGTGTACTTGGTAAAAAAATGTTGAAACATTTGCCTTTCCACCCTATCATATAAACAAAATTCCACACAGGACAAAGTAAGCAATTCCCAGTTCTGTTATGAACAAGCGCAGCAGGAGTAGCATGATTCTCACTCTCACTTTAAGGTGACACAAATGTGTTATCTTCCACTCCTCATATTTACAGTGTCCAAAAACGTTGTGTTGATGGAAGCCTGCAATGAAAGTTCTCTTTTAGGGCACCAATTTGTTGAATAAATCTTTTGTGGGGTTTAGATTCAGTCAGGAGAACCAAAGGTACCAATGGGTACACTACATATGTAAAACAAAGCCCTTCACTTCTCCCACACTTGGCTTATGGATTTTTCCATGGCTGTTTGTCTCAAGATATACAGGAACTGATCTGTATCACAGACTAGTCTAAATGAACATGTAGGAAACCACAGTAAGGCCAAAACAGAAACAAAGTCGATGCTGAGGAAGTGACATCCACACTCTGGACGTGAAGGTGAATTGGAGGTGTGGTGCCAGACAAGCTGTAGTCTGGTTCCATGGGCTGAATGCATATTAGCTCTAGGCAGAATATTTTCCACTTTACTTTCATTCCAATTTAATCCAGCTCTCAAACTTCATTTTATGGTGCAAAGCAAGGCACAGCAGGCAGGTGCCATCAGGAGCTTCACTTCAAAACAACATTCCTGACACAAGCTGTAATGCAGATAGAACTGCAACCATCACAGTTCTCTCAAGAGTGTCAAGGCTCTCCAGAAGGAAAATAAAGGAAAGAAAAGAAGCCAACCAGCATTTGACATGGGAAGAGCAATCCAGCTCTTTTAGTTCAGTACCAAACCACCCTCTGGATTCCGACTTTTATACTTTTGTTGAATCATCATAAAGGACTGTGTGGGGCTTGGTTCCTGGCTAACAAAGCCAAGAGGGACACAGGAGTCCAGCATAGACATGTTCAGTAGCAGATGACAGCAGAACAAGACTAAGTACCTAAATGAGGTACAGGCCAGAGAGAATAAAGAATACAGGATAATTGCACATTCCCAGCATTAAAAGAAAGTCTATTCTAGAACTCCTGAAAGTAGAAGTAAAGCTGTCGCAGTTCTGAGATGCCTTCTGGAGGAACATGGTCCCTAGTCATCCTCTGTACTTCTCAGGTTAAAAATGGGATTTTTGCTTTAAGTATCACAATTTATCTCACATCTGATCTTCTCTTCAAAAATGGCAAATTACATTTTAAACATTTCCCTATGTATGGTTATTTCCAGTTGGCAGGTATGGGTAAACAATACCATTACTTGGGAGGAACTAATTTTAAATCATATCTAGAACAGATGTGCTAAAGTGGGTTTTCTCCATTGCAGAAAGGACCTTTTCATGTGTTGCCAGTATTTTCACAATGATATTTCACTGAGTGTTTTTCTTTGGTCCGGCACAAAATTCATATGTAAGAGATATAAACGAAGCAATGAAGGGCACAAATCTGCAAAGGCTAGTAATTTATGCTATGTTTTAAATAAATTTAAGACTCACTAATTATTCTGGATGTCTTACTTGAATTACTTGCAAGAGCCTCATTCCCAAAAGGCCTGCAAAACATACCCCTCTCAGGAATCACAAGTTTGGTCAGGCACACTTTGAAGAAAGCCAGTACTGAACATAAATTAATACAGTATTTGCATACATATCCACCTAAAGCAGGACACCACAAAGAAGTCAGGAACATTTTCTTCAAGAGAATCATTAGTAGAAAGGCACAGTCACTGGGACACTAGTCTTTCATCCAAAAGCAAGTAAGTGTATTCTGGAGAAGCTCATATACAAGCTCCCCAGGTTAAAAAAATAGACAACAAGCATGATGTATCCAGACAGGGCAATCTTTTCTTTTTGCTTTGGTAACGTAGTATTAAGCAGGGGTCCCAGAAACCTCTCGGGAACATTACTGCCATCCAGCAGCCACTTCAGCTGACAGAGTGCTGCTGACAGGTTCTCTTCATTCAGAGAGAGAGCTGACAGTCTAACCTTCAGCCCCCAGCAAAGACTAAGTCACACCACTGTGCCATATTACAGTGTGCACCCCAGAAAAAGAAGAAATGAGAAAATCCTCATTACTACACCATCTTCAAGTAAAGCATATGAAACAGCAAGGCAGAAAAGCTTTTGAAAGAAGGAAATACATACCTGATCCACTGCCTTTTACTACAGCTGTTGTATGAAACTGAGAGGACCTCAAAAATAAAACATTTGCTGTATGCTCTTGCTTCAAATTGTTACCTACAAGTCATCTAGTTTAGAGGTACCAAAGCATAACAAAACTATTTGTCAGATACCTTTTTTGCATTTTGGGGGGAAGGAGTGGAACAAAACAGAAAAATACTTTCTCCAACGCTAATGTGATAGTGAAAGATTGGCTTTAAGGTAGGTCCCCTCTGTTTACCCAGAAAAGTAAACGTTCTCTGCCTGCACAGATTTTGCCTTCCCCTGCAAGAAGGGCAATGGCTGAACCATAGGGTTCTTTCTAGCTGTTTTCTATCTACAAACATAAAAGATGGCTCTTTACTGGTTAACGTCTTGTACACACTGCCTGGTTTTGGTCAGTTTATGCAATATGTACACACAAAGTTACAAGTGCCTCAGAGGTCTGGGGAGCTGACACACTGTAAGAACAGAAACTACAGAGACAGGAAGCCTGTTAAGAGTGATTACCAGCACAAGTCAAGTATATAAGGCACTTTTAACATAGCATGTTCTCCAGAAGACTGTGCATTGGGATGAAATGCAAGTCTAGTTTTGCAGTGCCATTGCTCTCTTCCTCAGTATCGGAGGTAGAACCAACACTTCAGAAGGACCAGGCTGGGTGGGACAGGGTGGGGCTCTTACACATGATGTTTTGCATGCAGAAGCGGAGAATCTCATCTTTTGAATCATATGGGAAACCATTCTCCACCAAAAAACATGCATAAAAACACCAGGACAAAGAACTGAAGTGGTACTCACGCGGCATGATCCCTTGGCTCACCAGCTCCTCCCGCGTGCGTCGCTGCTGGAGCTTCAACTGCAGCACTGCACAACAGCAGAGAGAGGGGAGAGAAGGAAACCCATCAGTGCAAGAAACAACTGAAGAGACATTTTCAAATGCATCTTGTTTTCTTCTTTGGATGCCAAGGCACTGGTGAGCAGCAGAAGCAAAAGAACCCCCTCCCACCCTGCTGCCCTGCCCTGCTGCAATTGCAGAAGTGGCCCCCAGCAGTCAGGTTTCCGTAGGCTGCTGCAGCCAGGGGGAGAGGAAGTTGCGCAGGGTCTTGGCAGGGTGATAAAAATCCACAAAGCCAGGCCTGTTTCTCAGTTCTTTCTAGAGCACCAACTGCTTTCCAAACCATTAATATTAAAAAACAAACAAAGAGAAACACCAGCTGACAGTCCTCCAATAAACACAGAGTGACACCCCAGCTGCTAATGACTCCTGAAAACTCTAATTACTATGTGCAGATTAAACGATATGTCAAAATTGTTGGTTGTTACTCTAAATTACAAGGCTGATTTCCTTCCTCAGCTCAGAAATTCACCTTCAGAAACATCTTGTGAAAGTGAAATACCGTGGATAAAACTAGAAGTGTCCTTCCACTGCAAAAGGAACCCCTTACCACTAGAATTTTTCCTATTTATTTTACCATAACAGAACATATTCATGACCTGTATGAAATGCAATTAGCTGGGTTTTTTTCTAGTGCAAATCCCTCAAATATTCATATTTTCAACATTTAGATTATACCAGTAGTTTCCCTTTAAACTATACAATCAAAGAAACATTCTAGATTGTTCTTACAGTTGAAGACACTTTCCATATGAAAGTAACCTTTCGAAACTGAAGAAAAAATTCACATGAATTTTTGTGTAGTCACACACGTCTCAAAACAGGACAACCTGAGTATCGCTGAATCCCATTTGCAATCAAGTCCAAACTCCTAAGTATACTCAACATAAAATATTACAAAATGAATGGCAATGCATCTCGTCTCCCCTGTTTTAATATGCATTTCTCTGTCAAGCTTATGCCTTTCGAATAGTCCACATAATGAGAGTTCACATGAATGTAGTGGAACCTCTAGAGAGCAAAACTGCTCTATAGTCTAACTATACAATTTCATTATAACCCTTATGTCTCCTTTCTTAAGTACTTTGTTTGTCCAGTAAACTAATTTCATACATTATATGTACACATTTGTATTGTACACTCCCTAAAGCAGAGATCAAAAAATTTAAGAAGATGCCACTTTGCCTACTTACAGACATCATCACATTTTACCTGTTTCTTTCAACTTGCTATTTGCAGTTTTCATTTTACTAAGATACATCTTACAATAAGGGTTCTGGTCTTCATATGTACAAAAAAAGAGATCCATCTCTTCCTTCCTATGGTTGTTTCCATAGCACCTAATCATCCTCAGTTAAACCACATTTAATTTTCTTCTTGGATTTGTCTGGCTTCCACTTCCATTGACTCTTGATGTACGTTTCTTTGAAACTGTTTATGACAGTGAGAGGACTACCTCCCACCTGTGGAAGTACCTCTGCGCACACAGCGTGCAAACAAGTTACCTCTCTTCTGTTTCTTACGACAAACTGTGATTTCTTAATATATGCATCCTGGGTAGGAAACTACTTTCTTTTAGTACGTGGAAGTGAGAGAGGGGAGGAGGATGTACAGAGCACCATGGTAATTCTGTGTGGGATCAGCCAAGAGCCAGAAGGAGGAGGAGGGAACACAGAGGGGAAGGAACAGGCCCTTCGTTTGGCTGTGAAATTGCAAACAGAAGTGGTAGTTCCAGACTCTTCCTCCCACCCAGCATGAGATCGCACTCCTCCTTCTGCGCTAGCTTGAGGGCTAGCACAGCTCGCAGCCCACCTGCTCACAGAGCTTCTCATTTGCTGGATTCTTTTTGAGGTTATCAAAACCCAAATCTACACAAGCACATGATCTAACACCTTGCTGAGATAGTGTCAAATCTCTCGCTCCCCTCATCACCTCTCATGTACTCCGACTGGTGGCTGGACTCACTCACACAACAGAGACCACAGCCCAGTCAAACAGGCACCAGTTTTGCGTTAGTGAGTTGAAGAAGATGACCAGGTAGCCGGGAGCTGTAGTGGAACAACCAGGACCCCAGGTACTCACCAGCACTGAAGGTGGGAGTTACACTTCATCCTTCCAAAAGCATATTGCCACTAAGTGATTTCTGCCCCATTAGTCAGCAGCCCATTAAATCTCTCACTGTGTGGCATTACTTCCACTACTGAGCCATTTAGGGACTCATGCCCATACCCTAAGTTAGCACATCTTACTAAATGTATACAGACAAGGCACAGACCTAGAGCATCAGGTCCATCTCCCCAGCTTTAAGTACAGATAATCTTATTATTACTCATGTCTTCCTATTTACACATCCAGTAACGCATGTCAGCCCTTTCTGCCACTTACTTGCTACAACCATCTACCTTCCCTCACATTTCTAGCCACACCTACCTATTAACCTTTCACCTCCCAGCCAGGGATTTTCAGCAAAAAACTCCCCCACGTGGGTGTGGCTGGTAGTTTTTGCTCCTGGGTGCACACCTGTATTGTCACTTGTATTAATGTGCAGTTTGCTCAACTGTCTCAGTTTGCCTGAATGATCTAAACCATTTTTTTAAACGTCACAATTTATTCCTCCACTAGCATTTGTTCTGTCCACACTGTTACAATCTCTTGCATGTGTTTCCAGACTGCACCAGGCTGATCTCAACAAGAAACACTATTCTGCTTTCTATGATTACAACCAGTTCTTAACCCAATTAAGCAGTACTTCATTAAATTCAAATATACTTCTTAAAACCAAAATACACCATACTACTAAGTTAAAGATGTTATAGAAGTCTGTTGCACCCAACAAAACCCCTAGCAACCAAATTTCACTTATCCAAATGACAAAATCACATTTGAGCAGACCTGTTTTCACAAACTGAAAAGCTGATCAGCATGATTACACTGCTATTCTTATACCACCTAAATTCTTGATCAAATTTTCCATAGTTTTTTTCCTGGAACTGACAGCAGATGAGCCACGCTTTACTCACTCACCCTTTGTCAGCAGTGATGCAAAATGTTATTGGTCTTTCGCTCTTCTGAAGTCTCCCTGCTGTTCCCAGATTTGTTAGAAATGAGTCTCAGACAGACTGCTCTAGAGACTCCATCAAATGACTTAAAATTCCCCTCCTAACTGCAGCCTCCCTTAGGAATTTTCTAAATATATCTTATTTCTTTATTAGCTACCATCTACTACCCATCTTCTCTACCCATTATATGCACCTTTTATTTTTAAACCCTATGTCCCTTCACAGCAAGAAACTAGCAACTGTGAAGAGAACTAAACTGGAGGACAGAAAAAAAGTCATTTTCAGGACCCTTTTTATAAGCACTAAGTAATTCCTGGGATTTATGAATGTCTATACATATGTATTAAGCACAAGTTATAATCAGCCATAAAAGTACTTTTTTTCCCAATACAGCTTATTTTTGTGGCAGGGAGGAGGGCAAAAAGGATTATTTCAGTTCACTCCTGAATACATTTTGGCTTAACTAAGTACATGGAGTTCCCAATGCCATTTCATATATTTAGGAGATCACCTGTTTACATGTGCAAGTGTGTGAATCCTATATATAGATTAACAGATGTCCCAAGCACCAATCCAAGGCTGTTGTACATGGAGCTCAGCCAAAGGTCAATAATGACCAGAGAAATTCAAAGCTACTCTAAGACAGACTGAAGTGTAAGTCTTTCAGTCACTAATGGACAATCTTCCATTTCTTTATACCTGTACATAACCTGTACATTAATTTTCAAATTAAGAATAAATCAGGTCATATAAAGGGCAGTGTATAGCTGCTGGTTAGAAAATAAGTTCCAAACTGGTGCCCCTCTATTATAGGCAATATTTTGTGGGATTTGTATACGTGCCAGATTTTCCCACTCAAAAGTGGGCATAATTTATTTATTTCACAAGTATGAAACATTCCAAATTAAATTTTGAACAATGTTTTTATATCACTAATGGACCGTTCCAAGAATTAGTAAAACATTCCAGACAAATATGGGAGCCAGGTACTGATAGAGGACCACTGCCAGCAGTTTAAGAGGAGTAGAGAAGAACTGCAGTGGTGAGAGATGTATTAAATGACAAATAATACTGTGATACAGCTACTACCAACACAGTTACCCTGTTAGTAAAATACAGCATGTTATGATTATTTTGTGTTCATCTTAGCATAAAACTTTCTCAATAGGGAACCCACAAGCATATTTCAGGACCAGCTACTCACAGCTGGTGGCAGCTCAGATTTAACAGTATATAATTAATATATGGAGCCTGCACCCATAGGGGCACTTTCAGGACAGCTACAACTCTAGTGGTAGTTCAGGGGTGCATCAGTAGTAAGCAGAAGTAAGAACAAATATCTATGATGAGCTAAGTTGTTTTTTGCAGCTCATCACCTAAATCTGCAGCAGCATGCCTGCCCTTAGACACAGATATCTGAAAGCCCTTCTATTTCTAAACCACACTGCATTTAGTAGTGTGACTAGAACTACTGCAGAAACTAGACTGCAGATTCTGCATCCCAGCATTTCAACAGAGAAAAATAAAACTAAAATCTCTTTTCAAAGACTGTCTCACATACCAGGACAGGTTTGTGACAATAAATTTAAAAAAAATTCTGCATTTCCTGTTTTTTGAACACTAGCAAGAAGAAGCACACAGCTGTGAACTGCAGCTTGTGGTGAGACCTTGTGCATGTTACACTGAATACAGACTTACTGCCAAAGGGACTCTGTGCTCACATTTCTACAAAACCTTTCCTGCTAAGGAATCCCAAGCGATACTTAAGGTCACCCAACCAAAGTAATGATTAAGCACAGCCATATGGTGGATTACAACTGGGACAGCATGAGCAGCAGTGCAGATTAGGAAGGAAGGCAGGCTGGTAGAGCCAAACGAAATCCTATAGAGGGACTGAGGGAGGCAGAACTCCCTGGAATTTGGGCTGGGATACCCATGCAAAATGTGAGAGTGCAAGACATAAATTTCATTTTAACAAGAAAGGCTGTATACTCACAGACATGATTTATCAATTTTGTAAATTCAGTGAAAGCAGTCTGCCTGACAGAAGAATTCATCCTTGCAACCCACTCAATAAACCATGTGATTAGGAAGAGAAACTACTGAAGAACAAGTGAAATTAGCCTAACTTCATTATCTAAGCTGAGGAAAGTACAAGCATAAGTAAAAGCAGTAAAAAGCAATTTAATGCTCATTTATTTGTACATTGCTCAGCACCTCTGCAGAGCCCATTTTGAAAGCACTGAGCGGCTACAGCATCCTCTTAACTCACAAGGAAGCACTAATACAGCACGAGCTGGGATAGGAACTTGCCAGTTAGTTCAACACCTCTACCCTTCTGTAGGGACAGAGAAATTTCAGGAGAATTTTCACTGGCCTAGCACTGAGTAGGTCTGACCAGGTTTACTTTGTGAGGGCCAGAGACCACAGACCAAGGAGATGTGGCTCTAGGCCACCATTTGCAGCCCACACATACTTTCCAATTTTCAGTCCAATGTGTATAACACCATATGCAATGGCCTATATGCAAACCAACTTAATTATAATATGCAACAATAAAAGACAACTTTGATGACACTATGTATTTGCTGAACAAAACTGGCACAGCTGTTTGTGCAGAACTGGGGCCTCGAGTCAAATATCACAGTGCCATGTAACCACTGCTCTGAAGGATGAAGCCACCTTTCCACTTAACCACTCAGACAGCAGCCCTTCTAATTACACTAAGAAGAGAATTTTTTTCCTGATTTCTGATTAAATAGTACATTTGATCAGAAGCAAGTGCCAAATTCAGCTTTTGAATATGCAGCACGCAAGATGTTGTTTTCCATGGAAGCTATATCCTACTGAATTCAGTCCATTGGAGATGAGGTAGGAAAACCTTTCCCTCATACCAAAAAATGGTCTCTGAGCATTTTTCAGCTGTGCCAGCTTACAAAACAAATGTTGACTTGCATTAGAGTTACCAGAAAGAGCAGCACATGTAAAACTTCAGTTGCGACACCTTTCCATACAGAAGCAGCAAAGGGTTGTTCGTGTAACCAAATTATGTGTAGGGGCCACAAGATGCTGTAAGAAAAAATCAGCTGTGATAATTTGTGATAAATGAGTGAATATACAGTGGTCAAAATTAATTTTCAGTAAGTTAAATTGCTGAGGTGGATTACGTTTTCTGTTTTAGAGCTGCATTTTTCTGGTGCTCTTGACAACACACCCCACACCACATAGAATGTGCTAGAATGGGGGTTACCAACAAAGAAAAGCTAACTTTTTGGGCCTTTTTTAAAGGCAATTTTCTGAGCCTAACAGCATTTTAATCCACTAACTGCTGATGGGGAATACATGCTGGCTTTGCATTTGAGCAGACTGTGCAGTTAACAGAGAATCATTTAAGTGAAGCAGACTGTAAATGACACCCAAACTGCAGGGATTATATGACAGTTTGCTACCCTGGGAAGGGGATGCCAAAAATTCATGTCCCTCTGTGGGGTGAAGGAGAAGCAGCAGACACACTGTTGATCCTCACAATTTGCAAGCAGCCACTGCTGTTGGGAGCAGCAGCCATACGGTTCTGTTCATCTCAGTGCATTTTAAAGAATAGCTTGAAGCAAGCCTGTGCAAAGGGAGAGTAAAGCAGAAGTTTATTTCTTTACTGTTCAAGACTATCTCACATTCCACTACCTCTTTTCTCTACTGAAGCAACAACGGCTGCTCTTAAAATGCAGGCAGCTTCCTCTGCTCTTCCTTAGCAACTATGCTATGGAGAAAATGGAGTTTGGGAGGGTAAAGAATAGAAAGAAAATTTGGTTTGGTCTCTTCAACTGTTACAAGAACCTTTCACACTAGAGGCAAAAGCCACTTATTTATATTCATGCTGTGGTCTTCCCTCTGTGAGAAGGAGGATTGGGACCACTCTCCCCACACCCAAGAAGGGGGTCTGTGAAGCATATCCTGAAACGGAAACAAAACTGGGATCAGGAGCAGTTCTCTACTGCAGGTTCTGAGAGTGATGAAAGTGGATTTCTTTGCAGAACTGCAGAAATCAGCACGTCCTGCTGCAATATGCGGAGAGGGAAAGGGGTCTCAGACCAGTTTGGGGAACACTGCATCACAGGCAGTTCTTGTATCAAGGACTTGAAACTTTTTTCATGACCACGTCTTATTTCTTACCCACTTAGGAAGCTTATGAAAGCATTAAACATTTGTACAGATGAGAACAGGAGTATGATTCTGCCTGACATAGACCTAAACCCCCTATCAAGTGATTCTTAAAAAACAGAACAGTTTCTTCACTTCCAAAGCAACAAATTTCAAAATATTTCACAGTGGATGTGCTAGCAATAATCCAAGGATGCAATGTGGTCATATCACAACAGAGCTGGTTTTTTCCGTCCAGCACTTTTAAAAGCCTTCAGGGTCCCACACCAAGCAGCTTTTAAAAGCAGCTGAAAAGTACAGAAAAAAAGAGTGACTGGTCAATTGAGAACAGAAAAAAGACAAGGAAAAGAGAAAATTAACTGACTGTTACTGTCAGAAGAAGAAGGGCTTGTTTCTTGATAAAATCACACTCTTCAAAGCTTCTACAGCTCAAAATATTCTTGGGTCATATAAAATCATTGACATGGCATGCAGCTTACACATGCCTGTTGATTGTCTATATGAGAGAGTTCCAGAAGACTGGTTTTGGCTAGAAACAAACAACAAAAAAAAACAGGTTCAGGGCAATAGTCCTTTATTGTTGGGAGGATGCCACTGGAAGAGAAATATGAAATAGGAAAAAATTTAAAAGATGTTTTCAGAGGATCATGGAATACTGTATTATCTTTTAATGAGTCAATGTTATGATGCATTAAGTAGTTCTCTTAGCGGAGAGAGACAAATACAGATTCTTTGATACAGTTTATTTAGCAGAATCAAAAATCCCAACCTACAGAAGAAAGTGGTCCCCAAAGAATATGAAAGCAGAAGCACACAGTCAAAAGTAAAACAATCTATCTCCATCCTCATATTACCACAAGGTAGCTGGCTCACACAGAGCACAGAACAAGCTACCTCAGCAGGTCATTTTTGAGGCTTAATATCAAATTTGATAAATGTAGAAATCACATTAATGTTAATTAAAAACTGTATTTAGAAGATAAAACCAGCATTTACAGCAATTCTAGTTTTGTTAGGACACAGCACTATAAAACAAACAAAATCAGTAGCACCATCCAAATACCAAGACATAATACGATCTAAGCTCCAAACAGGACAGAACAGTTACACTTCTTAGTGGTTCTCCAAGGCTCAAGTGATCATTGGCTTTGGTGGTAAAATGTGCAAATCCCCAGAGGAAGACTGAGTTCACAGCCCTAGAAGTTTACTTCTTTACTTCTGAGATTTGGGCTCAATATTGCACACAACTGAATGTGCTTATTTCATAGGAGCTACTCATGTATATGACTCCAAATAAATGCAAACTTGATTATTACCATGAAAGTTATGCTGAATTTTGCAGGGTTCTTTTCATGTTTATTTAAAATTAAGACTACCAGTTGCTGTGCATTTTCCAGCACTTACCTTTACCTTCTTCCTTCATCTCCTTACCATTACCATCCTCCTTAACTCCTGCCATTTCCATTAAACATGTAAGATTTAGGGGGAGTTAATGCCATTTTATTCACTGCTACTTTTTAATGCAATGCCAGTTTTGTCTCCTTTGATACTAAAATTTTAAAATCAGATACGTTTGTTACTAATAGTATATGAGTGTTTCTATTGAACACGTAGAAACCCACTCTTAACCATAAAATCTTGGTACACCTATAATGCATCTCAGCACTTGCTGAAACTGTTAAAATACAACTTTAAGACATTAACCTGAAATACACATAACATGGGATATTTAATAAGACATGCAACATGTAAAAATGCACAACAAGCCTGTCAACAGGAAAAGTTGGCTTGCTTTCTGTGCAGGGTACTGATTCTTATAAAATCATTTTGTCTCAGTAGTACTGGTTAGGTGAAAACTAAGCATGTGAGCAACTAGGCACATATCCATATCCATGGAATCTAGCTACCATGCATGATCCAACAAGATGACCTGTAACAAAATACCTAGGTGGAAAGGTCTACTACCTAAAATTGACCCCTGTATCATAATACAGTAAATATTAACTGTAATCAGTACTTGTTGATGCCATCTATATATCCATTGTTACTATTTATAGCTGGAAGAGAAGTCTTGAGGAGGGAAAAACAGAGAGAACTTCCCACCTCCCTGTGTAAACTTGACTCACAGTCTACAGTGATTTGTACTTTTCCATGAAACAATGAACAAGGAGGAACTAACATTGCCCTTAACCAGCTTGCAAAGAAGACCCTAGAAAGAAATTCTTCCAGATAATTTAATATGACATGGCAGATGGGGACAAATGAAGAAAAAAGAAGGAATGGGTAGATATATCCTGACAATTAGATCTACAGCTGTCTACTGAGGCGACAGTACAAAAGGCAAACTACACAAGGGAAACACGAGTTCAAACCCTTTTCATTTTTTTTCTGGCAAAGATAGAGGTATCTCTGCCTATAAGAAGAAAGAGCTCCAACCATTTGATTTTCATAAAGATGATACACAGAAGTTCTATTTTTTTTTCTGAAAGACTATACAGAATTTTTAAAAATCAAATGTTTTATGACAGAATCTGAACAATTTTTCATTGTATTTAAAATGCTGAGTTCAAGGGATGTGTTTTTGTGAGCTTCTTACAAGCAGAAAGAAAATCAAGTGCTGAGACACTGCCCAGACACATCCATAAAACACATGATTAATTAGATATGTTTATAACACTAAAATTGATGAGGAAATCTTTCCATGCCCCTTGCAGCAAAAGAGACATGGTCAAATACATTTCCTTCATAATTCGCCTCCCATACTTCAACTGCTGCTACAGTATAGGGCTCCAGTGTACGAACAGCCTCATAGATCAAGGTAACAAACTTCCTCAAACATTTCTGAGAGACTGCTTTTGGCCCAGTGATTCGGCCTTCCTTCTTGCCACAGGGCACCCTCTACAGATAGAGGTTAAAAGTTCCCTTCACAGGAATCATCTAATGGTCAAGACACCACAGAATTTCTGTGGCAACAGCTGGGACACCTTGACATATGAGCTGTGTTTAGGGGTTTTCCACTAAAACATGGAATAATTCTGTATTTCCAAGACCATTTTGGATTTTTAACCACCTACAGATCTTTGGCTTAGTGAAACCAAATGCAAATGAGAGCAAATGTGTTTTTCCACAAGTACTAGAAAAAAAATACTTAGAAGTATGCAAAACTAAATACAAAAACCAGCAGTTCTTTAGAAGAAATAATTAACTAGTTATACAGGCAACTCAGAATGCTGGGCCTTATATTTTTAAATTAGCTAGCTTGAGCATCTCCCAGCTTCAGCTTGTTCATTGTGCTGACAGTTATTTCTTAGGACATGAAACAAAAGTGGTTTTGTCCAAGGTGCACATTACATGCAAAACAAAGACTCAGAGCTTTCCCTATCTAGTTAGCATTTCTTTCACCAGCTTCTATCCAAGCCCCAGCATTCTCTCTTAGCAAGAATTTCAAGTGGATACTACAAGGAATTACCATATTTCTTTAGCTCATGGTAGTTAAAAATATCTTTGCTGTTTTCTCAAAGACTGCAAAGAACACACACCACAGTCAAGGCATCCGAGGTTCAAATAAAGATGCTGGCCTCTGTACTGCAACAGTCTGACACCTTCTTTATGGTTTAAGTCCAAATTCTATTAGAATTCTGTTGCTACTTGTGAAAAAAGTTGCAAGATTCAGCTGTGGACATCGTATTACTCTACATTAGAAATCAGTTCCTCCACAGGAGCCTAGTGTGGAAGCTGATCCCCAAAATTTGCATTACACATAAAAAGCACATCAAAGTCCCTCAGAATCTTTTCACTGATGATACATCATCTATCTATGGTATTTTACCTCCTTTCTTGATGGATATTTACTTTCTTTAAAAAAAACTTTGGACTACACATCTCCAGGACAGGCTACTGCCGTTTTTGCCATGAGGGAAGATCCGCAGCATTGAACAATTCGAGCTATGAAGCTTAATGTCCTATCACACCTATAAATATTTAAATACTATAATTCTGTGTAAAAGATCAATCAGCAAACCAAAAAGACCAGCAGTCCAGAATGGCCTGCATGACCACTGACTTCAGACTGGTGAACAAATTCTGCAGATGTTTAAAATGTTACTGCTGGCTCAGTCCTCTGCTGAAGGGCACAGAGGGGACTGCCAACAGCAGCAGATTACATACACTTCAAGATTGTCTCCAGCTGGTAATGGAGGTGGGCTTTCACTCACATCCTGAACAAAAGCAAGTGAAGGGCAGACACGTTTCCCTTCTGTCACTCCCTCCAGCAATGAGGCAGGGAGGTGGCTGCGGGGGACAGCGTTTGCAGCTGTAGTTAAGATTCACTGTCACACGTCAGTCCTGAAGATACAATCCTCGCTCTACACTGCCTGCAATCAACGTGACAGATATTATTAGCAGCAGTAAAAGAGTCTCTCAGAGAGACACAAAGGTACAATTAGCTTAGCATCTACTTCTAAAATGTTGTCTTCTGCTTCTGAAAAGGGAGAATTTGACATCGAAGCATGGAAAAGGGCTGCAAGCAGCCTTAGAAGGACCTTCACACCTAAATGTAACAAAGAGGCATGAACACTTAGGAAAGTGAAAGTGATTAAAAAGAACATCCACCAAAATAAGAAACAAAACACACAACAAATTGCAGGGACAGGTTACATGTTGCTTGCAATACTAACCAAATTATGCCACGGGAGTTTCTGGCTTGTATTCTGGCTTCCAGGACTGCTGTGAGATTTGCAGAGGTGAATAACCAAAGAATATATCTACTGCCACATTCCATTCCTACAAAAAACACAGCTATAGTCTCCATGCACTTACTACTAGAGAGACACGGAGCAGCAGGAAGCTACAGAAACTCCACACACAGAAAGTCAAAAATGGATCTCTTCCTTCTGCCACCCAGAGAGCATCACTCAGCTCTGCCTCCAGCAACCCAGCTGGGCAGCACAATGTTTGTGCCTGACAAGTGTTGCAGTGAGGAAGGTTACCAAAAAGATGATAAATGTGTCACCTGGTACAGCAGAGTTGTTATGGGAAATACCCTCAGAATGGTGACACGCCTTTGAGCCGCCTTTGGAGACAGAGACTACAGAATGAGGTCGTTATAAGCATGACTGCAACAGATGATTCCTGTCCCTATGATGGAGGAAAGTCCACCATAGGCACTTCCACTGAAAACTCTCAAAAAGCTGTCTTTTTACAAAAGGTTTTCTCTACAACTGTTTATTTATGAAAGCCACTTTTAAAATAAGATTGTCTAGAAAGCCTAGATTCCACCAATTTTCACTGTCAATTTTGCAAAGAATTTATGTCCCACAGCAATATATTCTCTTCCTTATCACCAACTTCTTTCACATTTCTTGTTAGCTGCATCAGGCCAATATAACATTAGATGGCAAAATTGCAGGCTGGAAAGTTCAAACCTTTGTTCACTTGAAAGAATGTTTATTATATTATTTGCACAATAAACTCTGACAGAAGATCACCTGCACATTTCTTCTACCCATCTCATCTCTCCTGAATACACTGGTGAGCAAAAACATTTTGTAGTTCTTCTTAGCAATCACCATATTGCAATGTATTTCAGCTACTGCCGGTCTGCTCTTAGTTTGGAGAGATATCCGGTTAATAAATATCACATAATGCCAGGGAAAAACATCTTATCTACTTTTACTAGCCCAAGTAAAAGAAAGAAACTATGAATCCCGCTCCATGTTAATGCCCTTGGGGATATTATGTATCCTGCAGAGCCTCCTGCAAAGCAGCACAATTTGCACCACAGGCTCACTACACATTTTAATTTGATAAACCTAAGCCACATCAGGAGTCACAGCCCATTTTCTACCATAGGTTGCAGAGGTTCTTGCCAAAAAACATGCTGCTTTTGCATTTTGGATTGAAATTTATTGATGCAGCAGGTGACAAAATCAGTAATTCAATGCTCAGAAAAGACTGGAGATATGGGAGTTGGGGCACGAAATGAAAGATCTAAGCAGGCACTTATTTTTGGTATAGATATTCACTAAGTTGTTGATCAATGACTTGCAGGTGTGACAGCACGATGAAAAATCAGAGATGACTACTGACAGATCTTGTGGATAATAAAACTACTGAGATAAGATTTACACAGCTAGCCTGAGGTGGATCCAAAAACAGGAAAACCCACTCCTGTCACTGATCCTCATCTTTGGGCAAGGACTCCAGAAGTTGTTTCTGTATGCAAAGAAAGCAGTTTGAGTTTAAATATCATAGTTCCGCTTTCAAAAAACGCATCTACTTTTCAACAGCTCCTGAGAAGTCTAAGCATCAGTCATTTGCTGTTTAAAATTATAAATAGAAATGATTTCTTGAAAAAAGAAACAACAGATAATTATAAAAAAATCAATAATCTGAAAGCCACACAAGTGTTTTCAAGCTTTATTAATATGTGTCCCAGTTGCTGGGATTATCAGTACCTCAGCACCGCTGCCACTGAATATGAAGCTCAGTTCAACTGTGAAGAAAATTCAGTTGACAGGGCAGGAAAGTACTTACTGGAAATTTTACTTGGTATCATTACTAGTTCAAAGCATTGTCTGCATAAATGCTACTGACAGCTGTACTCATCACACCACACCCAGTTTCTATTCTTTTTTGTTTTCTGCATGGGTTGAGTCCTTACATCTCCTTACTCTTGCAGGTCCTAGTCTGCAACTCTTCCTTTAGTATTACTTTGCACTACAGAAAACAGTGTAATAGCCATTTTTGACAAATTAAGTAGATCACAGTGTGGTAAACAAGTTAGCTTCTGTCCCTCTCCTCCTCCTCTTCCCATTCCCAGCATGAAAATAACTAGGGCTAAAGCAACAGCTGGGGATCATTACACTGACAGGAATAGTTCAGTAAACTGCAAGAGGGGAAAATATGTCATATCCAAAAAAACCAAAAACACATTAGAGCATCAGGACTGAAAAAACATGTGAATTCAGCTCCAGGGATAATGCTGTGACTTCTTCCACTGATAAAAACTGACTTACAAAAACCCTGGTCATTCAGTGTTAACCCTTTCCCCAAGATTCCCACTCACGCCACAGAGGTAACAAATACCCTGAAACACCTCTAGTCCTCACAGTCAAATGAGGCACACTGGCTATTAAGCAAAAATAAATTTAAATTGACAGTCAACTTCAAGCCACTTCACATAAATATATCATTATCTTACCTTCACTGCACCTTTTACTTTTAAGCATAGTCACAGACTGTGGTTGCAGCAAGAGGCTATAGGGAGTCTGGTGTGCCTCTGGATCTGCCATAAGAAATGCCAGCACAGATCAGCTCCCAGTACATTCAACACATTTTCTGTGTTTTAGTGTGTCAGAGCACTATTTGCATAAATAATTCCAAAGAGTGGGATGCATTAGGCCATAATTCAGAAAGGCATCTGTGTGTTTTGTGACTGTTTTCTGACACTGCTTATCCCTGAATTTGCATTGCTCACACATCTCCCCACAGCAACTTCAGGTCCACTCTGAAGCAGGAAGACCCAGATCACCCTTTAGAGAAAAATGTCACCCTGCATTCCTGTGAGATGCCTTGGGCGCAGGGCTGCCCTCTTACTGGGGATTTTCTTGGGCCTGGCAGCTTCCATGTCTACTCCTGCAGGTTTCCTGACCCCTCCTGGATGAGGTGTGGCCACAGGCCAGCTGGACCTTCAGGTGCCACCGGTGTACTGACAATAAGGTCTAGATTACTCCTGAAGAAAGTTAAATGTTAACAAGCACTTGCACGACTCCTGATCTCTTCAAAGTACTGAACAGATATTAATAGTTTAATCAAAGGCTAAGCTCACTCAAATTACCTCCCATTTGCTGTGGACCAAGAATGTGCACACAGTTCGTGCAGATCAGATGGCATGCAGGAACTTGTTCCTGTCTGGGCCCTGAGATACAAATCTTGGAAAAAGACAGGTGAGTTTCACTGTCAGGCCCCGATTCACATTAAACGTTTTTGAAGGGAGGACTTGCCAAAATAAAAAAAAAAAAAGTTTTTCGTTTAAGAGCAGCAAATTAAAGATGTAGCACAGAAGTGGAAAAGCTGGAATTTCGTTTTGGAAGTACTTAATTCTAAGCTAAACTCGCATAAATGTTAATTGGATTTTGAGTAGCTTTCTGCAATTCCTTCTTCATACCTCTCATGAGGGGCTACCATACTGCTGTGTTAACTGATCTAGGAACTGCAAACTGGGCTCTAGTATTTGGAAAGTAAATCATTCCAAGGCATTCTTGAATAGAAAACATGTTTATGGATTCCTGAATTCTAGGAATTTTGCAAATAACTGCCCTAATACATACTTTGAAAAATACAAGCTTAAGTTCTTTGACTTCTGCATGTCAAAGCCATTTCTGTGTAGAAAAGATCACCAGTTCCCAAACCTCCATGTCAAGTCCTAATTAAAAAAAAAAGAAATAAATGAGATTTAGGAGACACCTGTTTTCCAGAAATCAGGAAGCAAGATGTAGTCTATTCCAGACAGCTGCTTCTCATGAGAATCATTAAGAGAATAGATGAGCATTGTCAGTTAGTATAGACAGCCCTTACCTGCCCAGTTTTATTAAGTGAGGAAGAGAAATGCATGAATCTTCTGTCTTGGTGATAACAAAATGAAGTTGTCCCATTTTTAGGGGGACCAAAAACTAAGGCACAACAGTCATTGGTTTCAGATCAATGCTAATTCTGGAATTCCATAAGGGTTTACATGTGGGTGCATCTGTTCCTCTGCTGCCCGTAAGATTCGGTTCTGCAAAACACAGTGCATGCTACAGCATAAATACAACATGCATCCCGAGACTGCAGGAGACTTGAATGGAGAAGCAGCAAAGCTAAAGAGCTCTTATTTTCTTCATCTGACAGGAAAGAAGCTGGAAGCACCTATTTCTCTTCCCCAACCTCCATTTGGTAGCTGGTGAAAAGCAGCTTTCCTCATCACATGTGATACTAGAGTACCATGAATTAGCCATGGGGTAGGCTGATGGTGTTGCTGGACTTTGCAGTTCCAATAAACAGAACTATACAAGATTTCAGTGGCCTTAATTCACTTCAACTTGAGACAGCAACAAACCTTTTTATACTGATTAAAGTAAGACAGAATTGCTTTCTCCTCATTGTACATGTTATCCCATTGTACAGCTTGTGATATTTAGTGACTGGACGAAAGATGTATCCTGGCACATCCAAATGCAAAGTGCTCACCTTCTGTGGAAACCAATGCTTGCAAATGCAGGACAGATGCAAGTTCTGACTTTTTAAAATTTTGGGTTGTTTTTTTTCCTCTGAAAATTGATGTGCTGCAGCTCTATGCCTCCAAAGCAGATAAAGAAATCTGGGAACACTGCCTATACTAATGGATTTATAACTCCTGAACTTGAATTTGAGGACTCTGACTTCAGCTATCTTTTCCTTTTCCATATTTTTTCAACAAAGAATATTCCAATGAAAACATGCAACAAAAATAGTAATATTTTTAAAAGTTAACAACAAGCTAGCTCTTGATAGATGTTAAATAGGCTTGGTAGGGGGAGTGACAACTGGGGGCAGAAACCTACCAGTTTTGTTTGGCAGCTTTAGCAGGCCTACACTACGTACTAGAGAAAAGTCCTCTAAATGCAACTGCTAAAATCCTCTTCCATATACTCGCCATCTTTATGCAACAAACGTGGCCTTATTCTATTTGGATTCTTGTCCTCAACACCTACCCCCCCTTTATCTTACTTTGCTGTACAAAATGTCAGAAAGTTATCTTCCCCTCCTTTCAGATGACATTACTCGCTCTTAAAATCAGTCATCACCTGATTCTGACTGAGGCTACTGTACTCCAGATCATTGTTCACTTCTGCGAGGTTCTACTAAAATTTCACTTGTAGCTAGACGGATCCAGTATTTCTGATAAAACATAAACCTTGCTGCCTGACATTGGTGTTCTGCCACTCTTCCCTGCAATCTTTTCCCAGTTCCTGTTTGTTGATATTTATTATGCTGGGCACTATGAATGGATCACTGCCTGTTTACATCTTCTCAATCTTTTTCAATCCCTCCAGATCCTCTTCTTTCCTTCTAGATATCACTCCCTGAAATCTGACCTGTCTCTGTACACATAATCTTTCAGAATTGTTAAATCCTCATTAAAGAGTCACACATATTTGCAGGAGAATACCATCAACTAAAACAAAATCACATTTAGATCTATACAGAATGCTCCTTGCACACTCTCAAACCAAGAACATACAGAAACTTAAAACATGATATTCTAATCTTCTTCAAGGCAGAGTTGCCACTCCAGAACAAGCCTTTACATCTTTAATGAAACACCTTAAAACTTTGCTCACAAGAGGCCTACAGACAGAGGGGAGAGGAAGAAATTTTAAGTCTGAAACCAAAACTTCCAAATGCAAGTGAAATTGTCTCAAGGTCCCAGCACTGGAAGTCACTACATACAGAGCTCCAGGCTTGTCGAGTGACATGTTTGAGCGCCCTCAGGGACAACAGGTCAGAGGAGTCACTGGGAAACCCAAAATCTGGACTACTGCCCAGAAAACAAAAAACGGGCAGATTCAATATGGAAGAAGGAAAAAAAACCCCCACAAAA
>WEKY01023019.1:69656-88253 GCA_013390045.1 Picathartes gymnocephalus | reverse complement strand
CAATCATCTTGGCAGTCCTCATTCCTTTATGCCTTTTTTTTTTTTTTTTAACAGAGGTGAACAAATTTCCTTCTTCAGAATTTATTAACAAATTTTTTGGATATTATATTTTCTGTCTAATAATTAGAATCATAGAATCATTTAGGTTGGAAAAGACCTCTAAGGTCAACAAGGCAACCATTAACCCAGCACTGCCAAGTCCACCACCAAACAATGTCCCCCAGTGCTACATCCAGACACTTTTTGAACACTTCCAGGGATAATGACACAGTAACTTCCCTGGGCAGCCTGCTCCAGTACGTGACAACCCTTTCAGTAAAGAAACCTTTCCTAATATCCAATTTAAACTTCCCTTGGCTCAACTTGAGGTCATTCCTCTTGTCCTACTGATTGTTGCTTGGGAGAGAAGACTAATCCCTGCCTTGCTACAGGTAACTGTAGAGAGCAATAAGACCTTGTTCATATATTTACTTAACCTGGAAGCCTTTTGCTTTCACAGCACCTCTGTTTCTATAAGTCAAGGAAATACAGTGAAGTTCAGTGAAGTACTGAATAGTTATCAGAAGTAGAAGCATTTGATAATTTCACCAGATACAGGCAACAGGTCACTGATTTTTTCTTGAACAGTGAAAAATTAAGCAGGGTGAGGTAGACAATAAAAAGCCTTAAAACAACAAAACAGGATGGAAGGAAGCCCAAGTGTATGAATATGCCAGGTGGACAGAGGTGAAACTGAAGGAAGCATTTACACGTTTTCTGGGGAGTCAGCGTGTTGGAGCATCCCTTTGAAGCGCCTGTACATAAATGTAAGTGTGCAACATGGAGGAAACCCGGTGGAATTAGAGGTATGTATGCAGTTGCAGAGCTGCATCCTCACTGGAGTCACAGAGCTGTGGTGGGAAGGCTCCCATGACTCTAGTGCTGCAACAGATACAGGAATAAATAGGAAGAAACAGGCTGGGGAAGGAAAAAGGAAAGTTGCCTGTTACATGAAATAGGTGCAGGAATACATTAGGCTCTGCCATGGGGTTAACATTAGAGGGCAGAACAAAGTGGTGTATGTTGTGGTCAGTGTTCACTACTGACCACCTGTTCAGGAAGGAGTTGCTGAGTTCCCATTCAGACAATGGGAAAAACCTTCATGTTTGAAGATCCTGCTTCTCATAGCAAACTTAGCCCCCTGAATAGAACAGAAGAAACCACAAATCCTGGGAATCTGTGGATTGTACTGATGAGAACCTCCTGACACAGGTGATGGATAATGTGATGACAGAAAGCACTCTTGTGGACCTGGAATAAAGGCAGGTGTGGTGAAGAAGAAGGCTGGTGGCAGTCTTGGCTGCTGTGACCACATGATCGTAAAGTTTGTGATCCTGAAAGGAGGAAACAAGGCAAACAGCATGATAACAACACTGGATTACAGGGCAAAGATTTTGGCCACAGCATCAAACTTCTTTGAGTTCAGGAAGTGTTTGGACAACATTCTCAGGCACATGGTGTGATTCTTGGGGTGTCCTGTGCAGGGCCAGGAGTTGGAGTCAGTGTTCCTGACGGGTTCCTTTCAACTCGCATATCCTATGAGTCTATGATAAGTGAATGTGCAGGAAAGTCCATCTGCAGTTGAATCTTGTGAGAGACAGGAAGGTCAGCATGAAGGACTTCCACAAACTCTTCCTCAGCAAAAGGGACATTATGGAAAATGAACACCTTCCCTCATTAGATGAATATGAATGGGGCTGGGGACCTGGTGAAAAAAGACATGGAAGAGGCACTCAATGCCTTCTTCACCTCAGACTTTACCCATAACATTGATCCTGAGGAACTGCAGCCCCTGAAAACAGTGGGAAGGTCTGGAGAAATGAAGTTTTATGATGAGGTAGGAGGATCAAGTTAGGGAACATTAAACCAAGTGGACACATAAATCTGTGGAACTCAACTGAATGCATCCATGAGGACTAAGGGAACTGGTTGATGTCCTTGTGAGACCATTGTTTGGAAGACTGTGGTAACTGAAGACTGGAAAATCCAAAGAGTATTGATATGGGCAAGAAAAGGCATCCAGGGGACTACAGGCCAGTCAATCACACCTTAACGCCTGTGACAGTGATGGAGAAAATCCCACCAGGAACCATTTTCACACACATTAAGGACAAGAATGCAATTGGAAGTAGTCAGCAAGGATTTCTAAAGGGGAAATGCTTCCTGACCAACCTGATAGCCTTCTGTGACAAAATGCCTAACTGGGTGGATGAGGGGAGAGCAGCTGGTACTATCTTCACTTGAGCAAGGCTGTCCACACTCTGCCGTAACTTCCTCAACAAACAGGAGGGACAAGACAAGTGGAGAGGGACTAAACTGCTCCATTGAAGGGATTGTATTATCCAGCAGAATGATGTTCAACAGGAGGCCAGCCACAAGTGATTTTTCCTAGTGATCAACACTGACACTGGCCAATGTTGTTGAATATGTTAGTGATGTTAACAGTAGGACAGAGTGTGTTCTCAGCAAGTTGCAGGTGATACAGAATTAGGAGGCATTGATAAACCAGATGGTTGTGCTGCAATTCAGTGGGATGATTACAGGCTGGAGATCTGGGCTGATAGGAATCTCCTGAGCAGAGGAAATGGAAATATCAAGTCTTGCCCCTGGGAATGAAGAACCACATACAGGCTGGGTGGTTTTTGACTGGAAAGCAGCTTTGCAGAAAATGTCCTGGGGATCCTGGCAGAGACCAGGTGGCATGTGAGCTAGGAGTGTGCCCCTGCATTAGGAGGAGTGTCACCAGCAGGTTGAAGGAAGTGATTATTTTCTACTTAGCCCTGGTGAGTTCATATTTGGAGTACTGTGTCAAAGCCTGGGATCTCTAGTGCAAGAGCAAGAAGGACATACTGGATTGAGTTCAGGAACAGAGAGTTAAAATGCTCAAGATATTGGAGCATCTGACATGAGAAGAGGCTGAGAGCTGGGGTTTTGCTTTAGACAAGAAGGCTCAGGAGAAACTGAGCATTTTATCCTTGTGCATAAAAATAGAATGGGAGGGAGTAAAGAAGACGAAGCCAGAGTTTTGTCAGTGGTATTCAATGAAAGAACAAAAGACACAAATTGAAATGCAGGAAGTACCATTTAAACATGAGAAAAAAAGTGCTTTTTTGATGATGAGGGTGGTTGAACACTGTAGCATGTTGCCCAGAGAGGTCGTACAGAGTTCACACTTGAATATATTCAAATAATGATTGGACGCGGTCTTGAACAATGTACTATAAGTGACTCTACTTCCAGCAGCAAATGTCCAGAGATTCCCTCCAGTCTCAAAGATACTACAATTCTATATTTCATTTCTTAATCTCAGTTTCTTTTTCAGGAGTCAGTTTGTATGAATTAAATAAAAATTGTGTAAACACTGGAGATCTCTTCTTCTTTATGACATATTAGAAGAATATGTTTTCCCATCATAGCATAACTATCAAGTGTTCTAAAAATATGACATTTTGACATACTTGAAAAAGAATGCAGGACACCTGGTGTCAAGAATTACATTCTAAGCAGTGTTAGATCAATGTTCAGAAATGCTATCTGCAGTTGGTCAGAATTGCTCTCTTTATTCTATGAAAACATTATAAAGAATAGAAATAAGACTAAATGCAAAGAGAATTTAAAAATGCAGGGGTATCCCCTCTCTCCATACCTGATGCCTTATAACAGATGTACTCACAAAAATCTATCTATCGCAATGCATGTCTCAAGTCCTACCAAACAATACCTCCCCTGGGGAAGAATCTGAAAAAGGCCAAGCATTTAGAAACAACTCTCTAGAATATTCTATCGTCTGTCACACAATGCTTTCTTCAGAGTGAGGTCACATCTGCTTATTTAACACCTGATAGCCTTTTCTTTCATCAGTGTGCCCAGTCGCTACATTAATCCCACGTAAGCTTTTAGGATGGACAACATTTTGCAGAAAAGTTCTCCATCTGCAGTATGTGTTGTCTATTCTTTTAATCTGCCAGTTCCATTTCATGCTCCTTAACTCTGTATAGGAACAGACTATGTGTGATCACTTCTAATCACATTTTATAAGCCACTGAAGATTTTATTCTTCCCTGTCCTCATCCATCTCTCTTCCAGACAGAAGTGATCCCAGCCTATTCCTGGGATGGGGGCTATTCCATACTTCTCAAGGCTCTACACAGCCTCTGGATGTTTTCCATCTCCTGGAGGTCAAGAACTGTGCTGGGGCTGTACACAGAGTAGGTATAACTCCACTCTGGATTTAAATACTGGCATACTATTGCTTTATATTTTGTCCCCTACTTCTTTTCTTATAATTCCTTATACTTGGTTTCCCTTTTGACTCCTATTGTGAATTAAGATATAACTTATAACTAAGTGCTATTGTATCAAGATCTAACAATCACCTGGCATTTATTTACATGCAGCTTCACCTACCGTGTCATTTTCCCTCAAACCAGAAATCTTACTTGGCATTTCAATTTATGAAATCAGTTTCATAGTGACATGTGGAAATGACTTGTCAAAGTTCATCATTTTAACTGCTTAAATAATTATTTTGATAATTTCTGATATGAATCTCATTTCATATTCATTAAAATTTTATTAATTTATTAAAAGAACTCCAAACATTGGAAAAGAAGGAAAAAATATCCAAATTGTCCCCACAGTGATCTTTTCCATCTTATTCCAGTCCAATTCCTTTGTAACACCATTTCTTATAATGTTGTTTGAAGGTTTGCCATCACACATACATTTCCACCCTGAACGTGTCTCCAGAGTGCTTTAACCGGCTGTTCTTTCTTCTATAATCATGTATGCAAATGAAAAATATGAAAAAACTAAAAATACTTTGGTTTAAACTGCTCACAGCATTATTGTAAGAATAGATCCCAATGAAAGCATTAAAGATGTGTGCCTTCAACCTATATAGCAAAGCTGAAGAGCACCTCCATTCTGGAAGCAAGAAATACTCATTTTGCTTTTATCTGCTGCGCAGTTACATGGTGCCTCAATGGTATTATTGCAAACAGAAAATTCCATAGTAAATGGAACTTTCTACCATTAGCTCTACAAATCCAGGATGTAGGTGTACTGTTCCACTTTTATTTTCAACAGCCCCACAAAATACAAGAGAACCAACCAGAGCAGTTAGATTAAAAATTCCTCTTCTGCAGGGAAGTAACCAGCACACAGAAAGAAATAACAGAGGGCATATCCCACTTTTGTCAACCAGAATCCATACTATTGGGTGTTTCAATTATGTCCCTGACCAAATACCAGAACTGAAATATCAACGGTCAAGATATTAAATACATATATATACATATTAACACACATTCATACATATACATGTACACCTATATGGAACATATTGCAAACAAATATTTAGAGAAACATTTTTCCACAAATATGTGCCTTTTCAAATATTGAATTCTGAATAGATTAGAAGAGACTCTTCCACACTGGTAGGAATTACACAGTATTTCATTTGTTGATGAAAAAAGCAGACATAATAATTTTAAAATATAAGGAGGGTATTTCCATAAAACGAGGATTCTAGCTTTGTAAACTCTAACGTGATATAAAGTGATAAAGAAATTATCAGCTGCTTAGAAAAATTTTCAGAGCTCTTCCCCCAAAATTCTTACTTCGGTCATAGATACTTCATGAGAAAGCAACACAAATATCTCAGAATCAATGGAAACCGTTGAATAAAATGAGAATTCTAAAGAAATAAGTACACCAGTAACTAAAATCCAAAATGTTATTTGAGATAACCAAGAGTCCTTTATAACACAGTCATGATAAGGAAGTTATATATTACAGCAGAAATTACATGAGAAAAATTAGTATGGCTAATACAAGTTTTCAAGAACAAGTAGCTAAAAGGCAACAGTAAGATATTTTTTAAATGTCCCCGAAAATGGATCTATGACATTGCTGTTAAGGTGAGAAGTAATGATAACAATAGAATGAAAACGCAGAATTTTCTGTTGAAAAGATTGGTGACAACAAAAAAACCCAAAAAAAACCAACAGAGGCCTGCCAGGCAACTACAGCTGTGGGCAGTGGATCTCTCCCTTTCTAAGGCACCCTCATGCACTAGGAACTCGCTCCACTTCCACGTAACTAATCAGTAAGCATTTATTTTTGAGTCTTAACTACAAACCATTAAATCAGGTCTTACTGGGAAGCCTTACACTGACTCTCCAGACGTATTTCCATACCAATCTGTGTAGCTCATGGCTTATTCATAACTCTTTAAAGAAAAAAAGAAGAATGATTGGATTTAGCAGTCTCAGCATTCTTAACAAAAACAGAAATGAGTACCTCCCTTGGGATATTGTCCAATCTGCATCAATTTTTCACTTTTTCTTCTTACTTCTGACTGATGGTAACCTGCAGTCTGGTCATCACCATTCTTTTAATAGCTGCTCAAGAGTGGGTAGTGATCTAAATCTGAGCTGGCCTAAGCCACAGGTTTGCTGTCCTTCCACACAGCCAGTTTTATGAATGACCTGCACATTATGGTAGTGAAAGTGAGCATGAGGTAAGATTTGTTAAGCATCAGAATTCATGCATACAGGCAGGAGAAAGCATTATAGGACGGTAGGGGAGCACAGAAGGAAGGAATGCACTTCACAGAATAGAGCTGCTGAAAGTCTAAGAACAAAGACAGTTTGGAAAGTAGACTTCAGGGTGATTCAGGTCTTTAAAAAGCAAGATGTCCTCTGTTTTATAGCTTTAAAAAATACATATGCAACCAAAGTATTGCTAATGCATATTGGCCCCATTAATAATGTGGCTAACAGCTATTATGTGATTATTCTCTTTTATCCAGGGAGAGAAGTCTATACAGTAGGGTATTTTAAAATAAAAATGAATAGGCATAAACACTTTCTGCTGGATATTACTGCAGGAAAAAGCTAATTAAGAAACAATCTTTGTTTTTGCACAGCTGAGATTTGTGAAAATCTGCAATTTTTGTAGAAAGTTCATTCTAGTGTTTGCCAGAGTCAGAAAAAAGATTTTTCTCACTTGCATACAGAATACACATTTAAATTTCTGAGTATGCTTGTCAGAGACGAAACAGTTTTACCCTCTAAAGCAAAACAATTTAACATACCTAAAATATAGTCTTATAAAGGCTTTGATTTACTACCATACGGAAAACTCCAGCAGAGAATGGCCCAAGGCACTTGCAGAACATGTCCTGTGTTGGTACTAGCACTTTTTTTTAAAATACTTTTCAAAATATGACTGCACTGGTTTGCTAGGGAAGGACAGAGCCTTCAAGGTTTGGGCACAAATGCAGTCCATTGCTTACAGATGCCGCTCTGTAAGAGAGAGTAGTAACCATGAGGAATCCAGGAGAACTAAACACAGAAGTGAAATGACCCGTACAACCCGTATATGAAGAGCATGGCTTTGTCCAAGGAAGCTCTTCCTCAGGCCCTCTGCCCACCAGCACCAAGCCTGGGTTTAAGTCTGCAGCACTCTGCCATCTGCTTACTGCCCGTGTGCGTGCCCTTGCTGTGCGGCCAGCTCTCCCTGTCTCCCCCCGTGTGCTTACAAACAGAAGTGCTCCACCTGGCACTTCACCGCCAAGGAGAAGTACAGCAGTTCCTGTTAACTGTGAGCAGCACTTGAGACAGCTTTAGTGCACGGCCAAGGTGCACCTTTTGAGTGAGAGAGCATTACTTCATGGTCAAGAGGTGCATAAAGATCTTGTGGCTTGCTTTCCCGAATTGACAACAGGACTAATCACTGCCATTAATCCGTTCCAGTACAATTTGTTGGCCAGAACTCAGGACATTCTAGGCAGACAATACTATCTATTATTACCTATAATATAAGCTGAGGCTTGCCTTCTCAATAAAGTTGCTTTTGATTGAAAGAATGGTTTTAAGGAAGCACCAGGACATCCAGATTGTATCTTTTCAGTATCAGCCTATTTAAACACTTGAAGGAACAAGAGAATATTTTTCCCCCAAAGATGTATTAATTACATTAGATAATTTGCTATCCTAAATAGCTATTTTAATGCAGAATTCTCTATTTTCAGAGATGTCTGGTGGAAAGATTTTATTGGTCTCTATTGCAGCCTTAGCATATTCGTGGAGTAATTCATTATGGTTCTTTTTATCCGTATCAGCATCTGGTTTTGGGCATAAGCATTAAAGTCTGTGTTTGTTTATAAAGGGGTGGCTTCTTCCAGAAAACAGGAGAGATGCTACAATACTAGAAAGGGTTGAACATTGAATATCCAGGATAAAATGCAGCAAGGAAGATTAATCAGTTCCTAGACTCTGTTTTCTGGAAAATTTTCCTCATCAGGTTTGGGTGTTTGATGGAGAGAAGAGTTTTCTTGTCTTTTTTCGCTTCTGATATTAAGAACAATGCAAAACACTGAAGAAAAGTGCAAAAAAAAATTCCTGTCTAGATTATAAAGCCTGTAAATCTTGACATTCAATATGCAGTTCAAGTAAAAATGTGTCCTCTAAAGATCTCACAGAGACTTATCTCTGAAAGAAGAAGGTAAGCATGTGAGGAAAAGAGCTTCTATGACCTTGATAAGGCAGTACTGCTTAACGAATGCTGAAATATCCTAAAGCCAGGTGTGTTTCTATTTGGTAGGCAGTTCCTAACTGCCAAAAAGTATCAGTGTTGTCCTATACCAACACTGTAGTCATATAAAGGAGCATAAAATCAGTTTTAAGTTTGGCTCTGGCTTCAGGTTTCAGAGGAATAAATCTGAATTATTGTATCCTATGTATTTGATGTTTAAAGTGAGGAAGTGCCACTGGGTCTATCACATACTGAGCCTCCTCAGTGAATGAACAAAACTGTCACAGGGCATTCTGTGGGAAGCAGCCAGGTATCCCTGATAGATGCTGTGTCTGCTGCTTTTAATGATGGTTAAGTGGTGAATCATTCACTGGTTTTCTCATGCAGCAACCTCAGCAGTGTTGCTATCGTAAGTGGTAAATGGCTGCTTCCGTGACTTGTCCATGTTTATATACTGACTTGATGGAGTCAGATATCTGACATCTGATTTCCTTTCCTCCAGTAGACCAATTCACTGAGGACTAGGGATTATGCCTTAAAATCCCAAAGGGGAAACAATAGTCTGAATTTCCAAATGCAGTTGAAAGGATGGGTCCTGTTGGGTACCTTTGGCAGCAGAGCCCTCAGTACTGGAGGAGCTACTGCAAAGTAGCAGTGACAGGCCAGAAATGTGACTACATAACAGTAGCACAAGTAACAATAATTATATAAAAAAACTCCTCCACTATCATGCTTCCATATTCCAGAATAACACTTCCACTCTAAGAACCATAATTCCATCCTAAAATCAGTGTTGCCCAACAGCACAAGCATGAAAATACCCAGACAAAAATACTGAGGTTAATTGAATCTAAAAATGTGTGAGGAAAGTAACTGAGTGGGCCATATGACAAGTGGAATTTGATTTCAGTAGCTGTAATGCCACTGTAGAAACAGTGGAACTACTTATACATTTTTTCAGAGTTGTAATTAGTTCATGGAAATGATCTGGGAATCACTTTGACAGTGAAGCCCAAAATTTTGTTCAATGGTGTGCAACAGTGAAAAATAATACACTGAATATATGGAAGAGGATGAATAATAGATAAAACACATTACACTGATCTTCTAAAATATGCAATATTAGTCATCTTAAAAAGGATGTTTTAAAGTTTCTATGGCATATGAAAAAGAGCTTAGTAAGATTGGGACTGTCTACCAAAAAGGAAAGAGGAAAATAATGTTGTAAACACACAAATGCATAGTAATGATTGCTGCAGCCAAAGGAGATGTGGAAGACTCAATTCTCTTTTTTTTTCCCCTAAAAGAAAAATAATGTATGTTCAATGCGACTGAAAAGCAACATTTCCAAAACTGAGAAAGAAAGTTCTTCACACAGTGTCTAGCTAGCAATTACACTGATCTGCACAAAGTTTGCAAGAGTCAAAACCCTCTGACATTTATGGGAATAACAAGAGTTCCATTAGTGAGAGTATAAGGGTAATGAGCTATAACACAACTGCTCATTTCAAGTTACTATTCATGATGAATCACGGCTGAAATTTTGAAGCGTGACAGATGAACTTTCAGATGTGCACTACACATTTCTGGCATCCACCTCAGAAAGTATTTGGGCCAGTCATTGTTTTAGACAACGTGCTGGAAAAGAGGAGTTACGAGTCAGGTCCTACATTAGTGGTTCCTACATTCCTGAGATGGGAAGTACTGTTTTTTGGGAGGCACAACTGAAACTGGAGTTGTTTATTCAAGAGGAATAAGTACCAGCAAGCCTCATCTTGTTAAGGAGCTGTTAAGCAGCAGCCATTCATCCTGCCATTTTGCAACTGACCCTGCCCTATTTCCTTATTTTGCCAATTTGATACATGTTTCCATGGGAACAGAAGCAGGACCAGCCACCAGCTGAGTCAATCTCAGCTGCTGGCTCCCAGCTCTCACGTTTTGTTCTGTTTCCTTGGAAACTGAGGTCAAATGAAAGAGGGAAGCAAACCAGCTTTTACTCTTTAGTATTTACTCTTTCTTTGGACCTGCGCTAGATCCTCTGGGCTGGTGGAAGGTTTACAGATGACTTCAATGGCCATTCATTTTCCTTCTCTCTCTCTGGAGCATCTGCCAGCCTCCGGAGTGTCCCAGCAGATGCAAGTAAGAGTTCTCAGTTTAAGCTACTCCTGGTGGGCTGCCTGCTGAGAGCTACAATGGCAGGATTTGAATACAGGCTACAGATTTCAGGAGACATTTGGCTCCCACAGTCTGTAATACTTCAAATTGGAAGGAAAGAAATTAAATTTATTTAAAAAATAGTAGGGGAAACAGATGGGCGTAATGATATTTAGAGAACAAATTGACTAACAAGCTCTGACCTGCATTAGGCTGAACACCCCCAGAAACTACTTCAGCCAATTAAATTCTTCATTTCATATCACATATTTGACAAAGTTCCCTCTAATCCAGCTGTTAGCTGACTAAACAGCGCAATGTAAACAGATATGCTTATGGGGTTTTGTTTATGCATATATATATATGTAGAAAGAGAAAAGAACATGATCTGATTTTTTCAAAATGTCAAAGAATTTACAAAAGTCTGCTTGGGCACATGACTTTGAACCAGACATCTTCACCAACTCCATACTTATGTTATTCCCATGTTATCATGTGCATACTAACAGCCCCCCCACTCCAAGCCACCCCACACTCCTCTGTTTATAATTTTGAACCAAAGTATTTTCCAGTCCCTACAACGGCAGTGTTGTTAATGAAAATGGATTTTAAAGAAAAACATCTACATGTGTGCAGTTGAATCCAAATTTTCATACAACTTTCATTTTAAAAATGCAAGGTAAAGCAATTCTACAAGACAAAAATCTGTCCTAAGGAGAAGTTTTATATTTGATGGCCTCAGTTCTTAGTTAACTAGTCCATCAGGGTTTAGCACCATGCTCACCTTGGACTTTGAAACATAATACATGCACTCCTTCCTGAGTATTATTTACATCCCGTATCAGTCATTTTCACACAACTCTCACTTACCACTGACCTTGCATTACTATTGTAACTTTTAGAATCATGTATCTATATATAGTTGAATTCATGTACAGTCCAAATAACAGCTCAGGAGTATTAATTTCTTCAGGTTCTAGGAGCAGTCCCATAGAAAAAACAATCAGATACCCAGGAACAATATTTACTCCTCCAGTCCTGTTGCACTTACATCCATCTACTGAGCTTATACTCAACATATCCGGGTGCTCAGAGAGCTGTGTCAAGCCAGCTAACGTGATTTTGTTCTGAGTTAGTTATTTAAATGAAAACCATTGGCAGTTACAATTGTTTTAAGTCAGGCTTTTCTGTCTTATTCAAAAAGATGTAAGATGTACTCAATTTATTTAATCTATCTATGGGTTTTCTCTAGCTGAACTTAAATCTATAATTCCATCTTCTTCTACATCAAAAAGACTTTACATCGCAAACAAGACAACATTTAGGTTTGCTGCTGCAGCTGCAATAATGAAAGAGCATTTCACTTTATGTTGTGCTTCGCAACATCTGTCCCAAATTCTTCACAGTCAGTCTTCATTTATATTTTCTGAAATAACTCAATATAACCTATTCCACTGATACAGGTACCAGCACAAAGACTGGGACTTGTCCTGAAGGACTCTACTGGCTACATGCCTCCTTACTAGAAAATGAACTTTTATTTATTTCTTAGTTCTGTTTCCTTGTTCTAAAGAACTTCATACCCATTTGAGGGCTTCTGTCTTATTCCATGTCTATTTCTTTCTGTGAGAGTCTTTGATGAAAGAAATTGATGAGTCCTTTTTTTGGACACCTAGCTGGCTGCGTCAGCTTCTATTCATGTCTGCTGGCTTCTTCAAAGGACTTCACTAAGTTTTAATAACTTGTTCCTTCACAAGTACTATGTCAACTCCTCCTCAACGTAGCATATCAATTTCTAATCCTACTCCTGATTATAATTTTTATAAATTGGCCTACTACATTAACTTACAAGTTTAAGGTTTCTACTCTGTCTTGAAAACATGGCAAGATATTTGCAACATTTTGCTCAGATATCAAAGCAGTTCTAAGCTAATGATTACATACTGTTGTCAGTAGTTTGACAATTATTCTTTTGAATTGCTATAGAAAACCTGGGAGAATAGAATCTTTTTTCCCTTGATTTATTTCTGATCAGTTCCTCTATTCCTACCAGCAGCTTCAGTCACTCCTCAGTGAGTTTATCAAAAGGGTTCTAGCACAGGAATCTCCACAAATCCTTCCACTAAGAATTCTGCTGAACAAAGCAGCAAAGTAATCATTTAATCATTCTACATAGCCTTATTTTCTGCAAGTAATGATCTTCTATTCTGCATAAATATTATTCCTAAGATTCTATGGCAAACGTCCTGCTACCGGTAGTTATAGAAAGATTTATTATTCATTTTTCATTCATTTTAAGATGTTTTTTTCAGACTGCTTTATTGTCTTCTACATTTAACTTACCAGACTTTATGATCCTGTGTATTTTCCCTCTTTGGATATAATTTTATTTTTTTGAAGGATAGGTCTTCCTGCTGTTTTGTCATGCCAAGTCTTTTCTTTCTCAAGTCTTACTTGATGTATGGCATGAATTTACTCTGTGGCTCACATAGGAAGTTCTTAATACTCTTTAGACCACCTGCAAAGATTTAACTCTCCACAGTTTTCTCTTTAGCCTCTCTTTCAGAGGCTTGCTCAATTTAATATTCTCCTGCTTTCTGCAGCTGAGTACCATTCTACGGATCTTTTCCGGTTGCTGCTTCTTCAAAGCTATCAAAACTAAGAACAATGTACTTGTAGCTATGGAAAACTCTTTCAGATATGAAGACTTTGGAACAGATTCTGTGTGCTATTGAGAATGAAATCAAGGGTTCATTCTCTGTCTGTGGGTTATCTAATCTGTTGAATTACAAATCAGTTAGTCTGAGCAGCACATTTGTCCAGTTCACATAGCCATTTTTTTCGTTTTGCAATGTTTATGAGTCCCTCAACAGATCAGTCAAAGTTAACCTTCTGGCTTGTGTAGTAATGTGTCTGGCAGAATAGTTATACACTTGCAATACATAGGAATTCTGTCTCACTCACTGAAATTATTAATTTGGTAATATGAATTGACTTTTCTTTAATATACTGCACTATGACACTGGCATGGCCTACTAAACTTTCCTGCATATTGGTATTTTTGTTATTGCAACATCCTCATATAAAGTTTCCTCATATTGGTTTCTGCGTTTTACATCTGTATCAATGCTAGAAGCCCAAATAGGATGTGTCATTGATCTCTTTTTCTCTTCTGTGTCTTCTAAAATAGCATCTCATTCAGATTTTTTCCTCTATTTCATGTTTATTACCATCCCAGGACAAATTAGAGTGAAACCTTAAATACTGGTATTCCAGATACAAGAATGAAGTTTATTTTTAAATATTGATAATGCTATCATAAGAATGCATAAAAGGAAACATCACAAAAATAAGTACTTATTGGTACTAAGACATCAGGTAATGCAAAGGCTTCTGCCCTGGATAAATATGTTCTAAAATTTTACAAGAAACATTGGCATCCAGTATGCAAGGTACTACTTTTATTGAATCTAACACTAATGCAAGACCTTTTTATCTTGGGAACTATAAAATGTAGTCCATTTCCCCTACAAGTTATTATTTATTAAACATTATCACTGTCTACCTTCCAAGGCCACAGAGATCCAATATGTTTCATAGATAATTGTGTTGGGAGAAGATAAGCCAGTCAGATGCTGTCAAGCTTAACTCTAGAGTAAAAGAGTTGGTACACCATAGAATCACAGAGTACTCCAAGCTGGAAGGGATCCACAAGCATCACTGAGTCCAGCTCTTAAGAGAAGGGACCATAGAGGGACTGAGCACATGACCTTTGAGCATTATTGGTACCATGCTCTGACCAACTGAGCTAATTCCGAGCAAGAGGTGAGTGTGAGTGCATGTGTACACATGGACCCTTTCAACAGTACTAAGTACATAACTGAATCATGATATGGCACAGACTCCACCTCCTAAAGGATTTTGCTATTTCAGACTGTGGTTTCATTCCAATGCAGCTGAGCAACTGAAATTAGAGCAAGCTGGTTTCCTAAGTATTTTTTGTCTCTTCAGCTAAGACTGAAGCTCCCCTGTAGCGGGTCATTTAAAATATCTGTCTTTAGACAAAGGGATAAACTCACTCTGTGACCCTTCCCTTAGAGGGGACACCACCAGAACCTCTCCTCCACACAGCTGGCTGTTTCCAGCAAATCTGTTGAGGTCCTATGTCCTTAAGAGCTGTATCTGCTCAAATTTGTCAGATTTGACTGAAACAGGCAAAGCTTGTTAGGCAGCAGGAAAAAACTACACAGAGAACCTCAGGACATAAACACTGCTGTCTTAAGAAAGCAGGTCAAAAGATAAAGAATGGTAGAGACTTGCAAAGCTCTTCTTCTACAGCCGCATGCACAGAAGCACTGTAATCCCTCATGGGCAGCAGAGCCCAAGAGCCCAGCCAGTGAGACAGTGAAGGAAGGATGCACTCTGGTTCACATGACTGGGAGAAACTTAGTCTGGCAGGAACCTAGCTCAGAACTGAGCATAACTGCAGAGCATTTTGATTGTGACAGAAAAGGTGCATTATGATGAAAAAAGCAAATTCCTAGTTCAGCCTGGGAAGAACTTAGTGAGGAAAAAAAATGACTGTCCTCGCCACTGGTCTGAAAAATTAGCAAAAGGAGAAATGTTACAGCCAGTGCAACTAGGAAAACAGATGAATAGAGGTAACATTATGGATTAATTCCCTTTTCTTTTTTAAAACTGCTGCTTGAAGTTGAGAAGCCCTTTGTGCCACCAAATGCTTTTGCATTATCTGAAAATCAAGCCTACAGTACTCTTAGGAAATGTACATAGGGACACTCTTACAGTTCTGCAGATCAACATACAGTTAGGGAAGTTTTAACGTCGTCCCTGCCTTGGTCTTTAACCCGTTTGCTTTCATCCGGCAACTTTATCGTCCATATACCATAAACTACTTCCCCTGCTGATGACTGGAGGATCTGAATGCTTTATGGTTCAGTCATTAAAACTTTTGATGTGGTGTCTTATGGCAGCCATAGATGTGCTTTTCCTAAAGAGACCGTACCTGTGGTGTCTGGATGACAGAAACAGGTCTGAAAACTGACAGACCCAACATCCCATACAATTTCTGCTTTATGTAATGGCCAGAGAGTCTCTACAAATGCCTTCACTTCCCTTTGTACTTTTAGATTTAGACTGCCTATCCTCAGCTTATAAGGTGTGGATTGCATGGATTTTGCAAACAACTCCATAAAAAGAGCCTGGATTTTTAAGTTCTGGGTTTAAGAACTCTTTAAAAAAGTTCTTGATAATTTACTGATATGAACTATTTCGTGGAAAACAGCAAACAGCAGAGGACATTACCAGTTTTTAGACTTCTTGTCTTGGTTCCTTTGATTGACGTGTTTATGAAGACACAACTAATAGAGGGCCACCTGATAGAAGCCAAATGCAGAACTATCACAGAGGAAACTGATGAGTATTCATAAACAGAACTCAAATGGTTCATTAGCCAGAATGACTGATTGCATTCATGACTTTGGAGCCTACATTTACTTTAATCTTTATCACTTGGATTAGCATTAACTGACAAAAATAATCCCTTTAAAATTATTTCACAGAATCAAGGGGGAAAAGAAATATCCACTACAAAATATTCTTGAAATAAAGTAGAAACTTGCTACTAGTAGTGTTTACTATGTGGCAAGTATTTTTCAAATACAGAAAAGATAATATGTGCTCAATCAAACTCAACCAAAGAATTCACCATTACACTTTAAAACCCTAAAATTTAAAAAAGAGCATAATAATAACAACAATAATAATAATAATAGCAGCAAAGACAACTGTCATTTACTTTTACACAGGAGTTTTTGAGACCTGAAGAGATGTGCTTCAGGAAAGCAAATTGCAGTTCACCTCACTGTTTTTATAACAACATATATTGTGCACATACAATAGTTTAATGACTATATTTGCTAGAACAATACTTTTATTTCCTTCCCACCCCAAATCCATTAGCTTTAAAAATATTCTGCACAACTTACAGTAATAGCTAAGAGCTCTAACATTACCTTCAAGTCAATTCTATGCTGAGGGATAAAAATATTAAACATTGTCATGTGTGCATTCAGCGAATGTCACTTTGCATGGGCTATTATAATTGCAGGAGAATTTCCATTCTTATGCAAAGTTCAGGCAACTGGTCTGCAACCCCGTGGTCTGGAAAGCCCCAAATGTGGAAAAAACACTCTAAGTTTTTAGTGTTATACATTAGATGATCAAAGAATATACACTGAAAAGTTTAGATGGAAATTGCAATCATTTAAAGCTACACTAAACATTGTTTTTCAAACATATGGTATTTATGGTTTAACTTCACAGTTACTGCTGCCTTCTATGGACATTTTACTCAAGTGAATTTAGTAAGAGTAGATACCAGGGTCTTTATTTATAACTAAAATAAAAAGTAAAATTCCTTCTATCTGAGATTATTTTAATTGGATTTTGTGACTATTTCTCATAATATGTTTGGGTTCAGATGAGCAGAGAAAATGTTAACAATACCGACAACGGAAATATCGCTTACAATACAGCTGGAGCAAAATGAAGTAAACAAGGCTCTCAGCAAGCTGCTATGGCTTCAAGCTATACACACATAGACTAGAAGACAAATTTCAGTTACATTTGCTATTTTTTATTGACAACTGTATTATCTGGGAAGTCTTTCAAATTCTGGGGAATGACTGAGAGAAATCTTTTCAGACTGTAAAATGATTTCTTCAAAGGCATCCCTTGCAGTTTAAGAGGCATTGCTCTAGAGTGTCTTCTACAAATTATACTCAAAAAGTAAAATCTTCTCCTAATAAAATTCCAGAGCTACACTGTAAAGAAACAACAAAGTAAAAGCAGTGGAGCAAAACACAGTATATATTTTCTTGCAAATGTTAACATCAGAAGACAAAACTACTGTTCTTTTTCTTACAGATTGCCAAGTATTGGAGAAGAGACTAAGACTCCTAGATTGTCCTCACATAATCTAGTTTTCAGATATCACCAGTTTCCATGTTGGAGGCAATAAACTCTCAAACAATGCAAATCTACATACAGGATGTTGTTTTCCTAGGTATGAATTGTTGCTGCCATGTTTCTTGCTAGAAGTTTGTCCAGAAAGCTCTACTTCAGCTCCACTTCTAGAAACCAACCAGAGTTTTAGAAAGTGTGTACAGTTGGCATTAAGCTATTACCTCCTGCCTATGAAAACTGATAGTGTGACCTTTCTGGGAATACCATTAAAAGAGGAACAATCAGTATGGGTGCATGCACATAAAACTACTGAAAATAAATATAGTGGTAGGTAACTATTCCTGACCATCTCCACAAAGAATGCAGTCTAAGCAGTGACCTCTTCTGCACTTATCTTGAATGAGCTCTTACTGAAATCCACTAATGGGTTCTGATAATCTATTATTTATTGCAACAGACTCTAATAGAGAGTCTTAGCAGAGGACTCTCCTGTGTTTACAACCCTTGCAAATAAAATCTCTCACAAGTGACTGAAATGTGGCACCTGCAGCTACATACACAATTTCTTTTGGTTGCAGTTGCTTCTTTTCTATTTGATTTTAAAAAACAGAACCCTTCCTCCCCCAAAATGCACAGCTTGACTTGCTTTCATTTTACCTAGTGCATCTTTAGCTTGATCTTACAGAAAGCTGTAGATAGTCATATGCAACCATAAGTATTACTTGGGCTTGAGGACATACCTCCATGTTATATTTTTCCACTGTCCTCCTCAAAGGATCCACAACCTGCCAGCAAATCAGGATGCAAAGATCAATCAGTAGCATCCCTCCAACTATCCCCAGTAGCTTCTGGTCTTTAATGATCTGGAGAGACAGAAAA
>WEKY01023019.1:2182-69625 GCA_013390045.1 Picathartes gymnocephalus | reverse complement strand
AAAAAAAAAGAAAAAAGAAGCAGGGAGATTCCCATGAGCCATAGATAAACCCTGTACAGCTTTATTCCTATATAGAGAGAAAAACTCAGATTGCTAATAATAAAGGTTTTTAACAATGAACAAAGAAAAGAAATATAGAAAGATGAGAGCAAGACAAATTATTTTAGTTCATTTCATGGTTATTAGAAGTATCTACAGTGCTTCCCAACTTCTAAAAAGACTTTTGGGAGACTCTTAAACATTAATATTGAAATTCAGGTTTAATATTAACTCCTGGAAAATGAGAGAAATATATTCTAGGCAACCACTATAGTGTTTATGCATGCAAATGTGGAAAAACGTTCATCAGCCTCTCAGAGTAGCAGGCACTGAGGTAGTTTTCACTAATATTTAGTGCTCACTTCTTCATAACCTTCTTGGATGTGGAAAACACAGAAGGTATCAAGAGTTTATATTGGAGATTTCTTGTGGCTATGTATTTAATATTTGCCTCTGTTACCTAGGGAGCAGGAAGGAATGATGCATTTTTTCTATATTACAAAGGTCAGAGACTTTAATGCACATCCAGTGTAAAACATGCTTTTAATTTTGCTTGGGTTTTAGGTTCAAAAAAAACCCACCAAAAACAAAAACAGAGTTGCTGATAAAATAACAATCCAAACCATGTATTAGACTCCTTTATAACTGCATGCAATCCCTATGTAATTTCTACTGTTGTACACATGGCAACACAGGAAAAATATACTGCAGTTACATTATTTCAGTTGCAAAGTTGTAAGCATGTTGAAATATCAGGCTTAAATTAATTTTATTTCAGTGCTCTTGGGTCTATGGTCATGGCTTCTTAATTAATATGTACCTCTATTACTAAGAACACTCATCCAACAGTCAAAAATTATTGCCAAATGGTTTTAACATGGACAAACCCACGATTTTTTTCTAAGTTTCCATTCTTGGAAACAGTTGACTTAATCCAAATGAAATATTCAGAAATATTAAGCCTGAGAAGCTTAATAAAGTTGTGATTATTTCAGTTCAATTTGATGAAATTATTAGGATTTTGAAAGTGCATTAAAAAGTCAGAAGTGTCAGCTAATCTTAATAGAGGAAAGGTTAGTATTCATGCATAGAATAAATTGTATTTGCATTACATTCTTATCAAGTTGAAGGAAATGATAAAAATGATGAAAATTTGAAATAATGTACGAAGAATTTTAGGAAGTCTGGTTCTCATATTGCTTCGTGTGATACATTTTTTATTTTGAAAGATGTTTCGGCAACATTGTGCAATACTTTTTGTTAATCTGATGGTTTATTTTATAGGTAATTGGGAGTAAACTAAAAGTAAAATAAAGGCCAGCAAGCAGAATGAGCTGAAGGACTCGATACATTATTTTCATTTCCTGAGACCAGTTACCGGAAAGTGATGCAGCAACGGAGCAGTACATTCATCTCATGAGAGAGAGCACAGGCATGCCCAGAGAGGGTAGGTGAAGGGGAAGGGTGCAGCTTTCATGGTGATACACCTTGCTGCTGGAGGATTTGGCAAGGAGAACTTTGCAAGGAAATGTTCCTTGGTGTGCTGTGCAGAGGGAGGAAGACTGTTGAAATGTGTTTCTTCATTAAGCTAAAATGAAACCAGGTTTTAAGCAAAGATTCTCAGACACAGCTTCGTCCCTTGTCTTCTTTGGGAAACAGAACCATGACCTTTTAGCTGTTTATCAAGTGGCAATCAAAGCTGAAAAGGAACAGGTTAGCCTTTGTAAAAACAGCCCATGGATTTTTTAATCTCATTTCTAATGCCTGCAAACAGGCCTTGTGTGAAACATATCTACTACTGCTCCTAGTATGAGTGGAGACATGGAAGAGAAAACAATGGGGAGTCAAGTCCAAAGAGAATTTGGATTTATATTAAATGTAGACACCTCAACTCAAATTTCTTTTCCTCCCTCTTAAATAGCTAGGGAATTTATTGTATTGCCATATTTTAGCTGGTCTTCCTTTTTAACTGATGGAGTTTATTTTACCGAAGTTGACTGTTGAACTATTACTAGTTTAGCCTTTCTCAGTAGCCAGTGTGCAGGGACAGAAGCCTTCACAAGACAATTCATCCCACCTATCTTGGGTACAATTTAGGGTCAGAAAAATTAGTGTTCTGAAACACATCCCTCCCTTCCTCACTCCCCACCCCCCAAGAGGAGGTGAAGACAATTAACTTCAGCTAAAAATATGCATTTGACAAACTACAAGCTATGTGAAAGCATCTTGCCAGAAACATCTTCCTCTGCTCTCCTAAGCCAAAAAGGTTCCTTGGAAAAAAAATCAAAACCAAGTATCTTATATTTCTAATTGAAACAGTGCACATTTTACCTAGGATAGGTAAGCAGCCCAATGTCTTCCATATTTGTATGGACTATATTCATATTAAAAGTAAGGTTGCACTGGATGCAGATATACCAACCCTTGGTAGTATTAATGAAACTGGCATAGCAATGCCAGAAGCAAAAGAGTGAAAGGATATTATTAAAAGCAGTAATACTGACAATCCACTCACAGGATCAAAATAAATAACTTTCTGTTTGTGATCACATTACTAATGTGATCACATCACTTCTCCTTGCTCTTGTACATCTTTCATTCGTGTCTGACCTTGCACTACTGCAGATTAGTATTTTAGTTCACTTGTAAGCTTGGTAACCTTTTTTTGGACAGGTAGTTATTAGAAAAAATTGAAAGCAGAGATACAGCAAACAGTGGAGCTCTTCCTTGGATACCTCTTGGAGTAATTTTTCCTGCATTACTCTGCCCTTTTCTGGATAGAAGGGGAGTTGTATAACAGCAGCTGTCACTGGCAGCAGGTATTATTCATCCCTTACTTCTGCCAGACAGTCAGGAGGAAGGCAAGCAAAAGAAAGCCTGTAAGATAACCTAAGTGACCTAGACTACGGTGAAGAGCTCTGTAAAACACAGTGGTACTGGTGCCGCTGCAGGGTGAGAGGGCTGAATGCAGGGCACCCGGGACTGTCTCCCATCACAGCACTGGTCTGTCCTTGGCAAAACCACTGCTGGAAGACAGCTCTGAAGCAGAACTCTACACCAGAAATAGCTAGCTTTCAGAACAAAACAATGAGGTTCAGTTACTTTTCACTTCTGCCAGTCATTAGCAGCTTGTCCTAAAAGAGATTTGCCCTGAGAAATGCCACTGGTATATCACTAACGGCACTTCTAAAAGGCTTGCTGCTCTCCCCCTTCCACTCGTAGGAAGCTCAGCTTTCCCTCTTCCCAGCCATCACTCCCACACACTAGAACTCCTTAAGTTCAGTACATTCACTCCTTGGGAAACACCAGATGCACTGAAGGAGTCTTGACTCAGATCTTGTGAATCCAACAAATTCTCTCTCTGACAAAAGAAAGTCATGAGCTACTGAGGCTCCTTACAATCAAAAATGTAATTTTTCTTTAAGAGGAAGGTTCTCATTTTTTCCCTTTTCATTTTCCGTCTAGCATTCAGTAAATCAGCCTTTGGAGAAATACACGGTAGCTAATAAAATCCATTTTTGCAAGTGCTCCTGAATCCTTGCTGAAGCCAAGCTCTCACACAGCAGCATCTGTGAGTCATATTTTCTACCATCTGTGATTGGATAGGTGAATCTCTCTCATCCTGGCAGATCTGCACACTGTTATAAATGCCATTGCCACCAGTCTGGACTATATGTCTGGATATGAAGTGATCTGTCCTCAAAACAAATTCACTCAGAACAAAAGCTGGTAGGCCATTTTCTTCTCAGCAACATCACTGCATGAGCAAATCAAAATTATTCTGAAAACTCGTGACCATGAAGACAGATCAAAGCCCTTAACTCTCCACAGACCTTGCCATCTGATCATAGGAGATATAAAATCTGTCTAAAGCTCTGGGATAAAGTTTCTGCTCATGGAAACTCTTGAGAATTGTCTAGAATTTTGAGGGACTGTGCCACCTGCCACGGTAACTTCAACTGCCCATTTGGTTATTACTGCACAAATCTTTTGTTGGGCTTTTTTTCATTTGCTTTCTAAAGCATATCCATTGTGTTCTGGAGGACCCTATTATCCACCAGTTTGTGGGATCACCTGGCAATTTGGAAGTCAACAATAATTACAAATTGGGTTTGTTTTTTATAGTTACGGCTAGGGAAAATTTTTGTTGTTCCTTACCTTTCCAGAAACCAACTCTGAAAATGTTTATGACATAGACCTTAAAGCTGAACTCCATTCTAAACCAGGAATAAAGAGTCCTACATATGAAGACTTGCCATTTTCTCCAGGATGCAACATTAGTTTTGTACTCTCTGAGTTCCACAGTTTTCCAGCATGACTGATGAGTTAATTTATTACTGTCTTTTCTCCAGAGTTAGTTTCCTTGTTACCAGGTCACCTCCCTTTGTCAGAATAAAATATCTTTAAATTTAAAGCTGTATTAGCTAAATCTTTGTGGTTTGTTTGTTTGTTTGTTGGGTTTTTAATTGAATTCATAGAAACGTAGAAAGGCTGGGAGTTCTTTTGCATTTATTGATAGGTTTAAAATGTAGGCTCTTTTCCTGTTTAAGAAGGAAATTCTGGTTTCTCTTATGTAGATCAACCCTGTCTAGTCTAGCTGACAGAGCAGTCCCTTGCCTTCTGGCACTAGCTGGATAAACACTTAATGTTATTAATTAACTTTTTTTTCCAGTTGTCTCTTCCCCAGACTCCGGGGATGGAATCTGTAGAGAAAAACTCTCTTTAAAGGATCCCTCTGTGAAGCTTCCTAGACCTTATTCAATTAAATGAATGTCGCTGGTATCAATTATAAAAGCCCTAAGAAATCTCAAACCAAATATTCTTCCCCCTGGTACATATAGAAATCCTGCTGATTGGAGTCCTCCCTCTGAACTGGAGGGGAAAGAAAGAAAATAAGAGTTTTCAGGGAAAAAACCTGCAAAGTCTGTGAGCCTGCAAAAGGGACCATAAAAGTACTTGTGAACTTGCCTTCAGGATACTCTCTCCATTGCATAAACTAACCTTTCATTTCTCTCAGTATGGTTAAGGGACACCTTTGGCCTGCTCCCCTACATTAAATGGGTCGGCACAAGTGGGATGGTGCCAGGAGGTCGGAGATGCAAAGTCAGTAGTGGGTGGGTGAACTTTGCCCTATGTGGGCTGAGGGAGATTCTATCTTAGAGTTATTAAAGCCATTAATATTTTAGAGAACTATACTGTGATATACTCTTAATTTCCATTGTGTAATGGAATGAGAAAAAAAGGACTATTGGAAACACATTATGCATTGTTCCCAATAACTCCACAATGTTTTTTTCAACAGCTATTATGAGTACTTCTTATAATAGATTGTATGATTAGTATTGGCAATGCCTCAAGCTGCAATTACATTAGTTTTAATGAGTGAATGCTAACATTTTAAAAAACATGTGTTGTAGTAATAAGGATTTTGACCAGTATGTCACTGCGAGTAAAAGCTAAGTTTTATTCTCTTACAGTTATTTTGACTCATTTGATGGAAGATTTGTATATCTACTTATACATTTTTTTAAAAAAAATTCATTTCTGCTTCCTGTGAGGATCTACTGTGACACCTATAGTCAGGAACTTGATGATACCTTCCAGGATAGCAGAGTGTGTGGTACTACTGACAATAATGGACAATTGGATATGATCAAAAAGCTTGGCTTTGAGAATTAAATAGCTACAGGCACTAGCCTGCTAAAGCATGTATTTCTGAAACGTCTTCTTTGGTGACTCCTGTTTAGGATAATGCATCATTGGGCAGACTCACCTTCCCAATACTGGTATTGCAAATATAGATATGTTGACTCTATGTCCCTGCTGCCAGAAGAAGCTATCCCATTAGGAGATACCTTTCCTCTTTGCCAACTCATATAAAAAAAAAAAAAGTAGGAATATCCTAGCGGTGATGCTCCCTAGGGGAAGCAGGAGACAGAAACTTTTCAGGGGTTAGAGATGGAGAGAGATTAAGTGATGGGTTAAAAAAAGTTATTAAAAATGCTTGCTTTTGAAAGCCCGAGCCTCAGTTATAACTACAATGCACTAGAGAATTGGAGAGGTGATTGTTTTACTAACATTGCTAATCCAACCATAACGAGCACAGAGAGTAATATAAAATGACTATTCTTCACAAAACTCTTTTGAAAGGACAAAAATAAAAAACATATTAGTCTAAAAATGACACTAAGAAATCCAACTTGACAGCATTAGAACCAACCATTCTTGCTGCTGTTCTGGAGAAGAAACTTAGATAAAAGCCTCAACATTGTGTTAACTTCTGCTTACAATCATAAGTAAAGGAAGATGTGCTGCCTTGAGAAACCTGCATATCCCACCAACACAGCAGGTCAAATTCACCTGTGAGAGAAATGCACTTGTTGAGCCCAAGATCACATGGGCCATAAATGTAAAGGAATTTCTACGAGAGGTGTGAATTCTCATCTTTGGTGTTGAAAGGAACCCAAATCTCCAGTAAAAAAAAAACCGGTGCATGAAGGATTTGAATGTTCGGGAAGAAATATTCTGATTTTATTGGATATAACATTCAAATACCTAGACTTTAATATTTTCCTTAATGAAAAATTCTCTGGGAAAGCATACTTCATCATTACCAAATAGCTGGGAACATCAATGCACTTGATTACATTTACAATCCAATTTCAAGCTATTCAGGAATAAATTGCCTCATACTGTATAGCGACATGTTCTTTATTTCTCTGTTATCCAATAGTCTCATAATACACAGAAACTGTGGTTGTAGCACCATTTATGAGCACTTACATTTCACAGAGAGTTTTCGTTGTTTTTGTCACTACTGAGGTTTACCCTTATCAAACTGTACCATGCAGAAATTTCCATACATAAATTACTTCAAAAGGAGATTTTTCTCCTAGATGTACAGTTCATTAGCTCAGCTCCTTTCTGTGACATGAGCTTGAGATTTAGCTCCATGTTCCATATTTATATGAATGTAAATCTTAGAAATGTAATTCCTGTTGTTCCTTGGTTGGCATTTTGGCTGATCAGCTCTTATGAAAACCAGAAGGCTTATTTTACATCTAAGTTTGGATTCTAAGATTACACTGACTATTTTTAAAGCTTTGGACTTAAAATTTATAGTTGCAGCTATTTGGAGGAAAAAAAATCAAAATAATTTAGTTTTCACTTATGTCTCTTTAGGAAGTACTGTATCTGTATATTAATAAACTATAAGCCATACCTGAATAATTTATATTGCCCTGTAAGTATCAGAGATTACTTGGTCCAGTGGTAAATATTCATAATGAAAAAAAATCCTAAATATAAGCAAATTTCAAACTGCTGTCTTCTTTCTTACTCTCAAAGACTGAACAATAACATTGAACATTTCTTTAGGTATCCATATGCTGCTTCATTTTCAGCAGATGGTCCCTAATAGATTGTTGTACTGTTGGTATGGTTACTCAAAGCAAATTTTTGGATCTTGACACATCTTTTCTTCAGACTTATGATCTCTCATATATATTTAGTAGAATACAAGTGTATCCTAGGGGAAATCCATAACTTTTTGTTATACACACAAAAAGCTCTAGCAAGATTTAAAAAAAAAAATCCTGGAAAAATATAAATACTTACAGCCTGAAAACTGAGCTGGAAAAATATTTTATTACAGAATTTACAGAAAGAACTGATTAGATAACATAAACCTCATTTATGCTAATTCACAACTACGTCTGCATAGGATTTAAGTGAATAAATGAGATGTGGCCTGCGAGGTTCTGACCTAAACCCTCTGTCAATGGAATCTGGAGAACTTTGCTTCATCTACTTTTAAAAGATTAAGATGATGGGTAACTTTTTTTAAACCTCCTCGGGACTTCAGTGAGAAAAAAAGTATTGATTTTAATAAATTCAAAATTCCATAGGTGGCTTGGAAAACTTAGGGAAAAGTTTATAGCTAGAAATGACACTCATTCCATAAACTTTCTCACAGAGGTTGTCAAGTGAGGGATGGGGATAGCAATCAACAGACACAAGTTGAGAAGTGAAGGCAGCAGCACGTAAACTCATAACTCGTAGCCTCCAGCTGCTTTCTTCTCTCTATTTCCCCCCACCCAGGGACCCTGTGCAATCACAGGACCTGGCAGCTTCCCTGCAGCTGGCACCATGCCGCGTGGGAGCACACAGCCAGCTGCTGTCCATCCTGACCTGGGGGATGAGGATTGGGCACTGCTCAGAGTAGCCCATGTGCCCTGATTCCCAGAAGGAGCCTGGATGATCTCTTACCCCTCCTAGTTTTCTATGCACGTTTTTTCGAACCATTAAATGTACAAGCTATGGAGGTGGGCTGGCCAGATTTGTGTTAAAAATGGACTGTGAAGGCAATGAGCTAAAACGTCTGAGAATTCCTGTACTGCTTCCCTCAGGTAATAGATTTGTTTCCTAGAAACAATGAAACAAAAGAATAATTTCTGAAAAATATGCTCAGAGAGGTCTACAGCATAACAAACAATTCTGGAAAGCAGTTATTTTTCTTCATTTGGTACTTAGCTGTCTTGTACATGAGACCACCTTTCTCAAAACTCCTATTGCCTTTTTCATTATGCTTTTTTAGTGGTTTAAGTCAAAAAGAAAACTGTCTCTTTTATTGCACTGTCCTACTGCATGCCCAGAGCAGACTCACTACGTTTGCTCCATGACAGTGGTATCCTGTAGAAAGTTAAGGCTTTGCTGGTGTCCTTATAATCCACACAGGGGAGGAAATGTACATTGTAGAGATCCTAGCAAGCTGTAGTTTTTCAATTATCGACTTTTTAGCCACAACATAAAACTTTTAACATTTTCATGAGCCCATTCTTCATAAAGCAAATGGAAAGAGAATTCAATTATAGAGAGAGCTGCACACATCAGCAAGAGGAGCCTTTACATCTTTGCACACCTCATCAGCTTCAGCTAAAAGAGTCGCTAGTAGCTATCAGGATCTGTACAACTGCATGAGACAAGACACATATTTTGCCTGTAGGTTTTATAGATACATAGTAAAAGAAAAAAGAACAGTAACATTCCAAAATCCTGTGTTCAGATTTTACGGCCTGCCCACACTTCTTGTGCAATCATTTCGGCCAGTCCTAACTTCAACTTTTTTCTTGCCTCTCTCCTTTCTCATTCCTGCTTTCTTTTCCTAGACTACATCCCTACTTTTCAGGCCTCCCATTCTGCCTCTAAATTTCAGTCTTAATCTAATTTTAAACCAGTCCTTCAATTACAGTTTGCCACTTAAGTACCATACTCAGGCTCTGCATTCCATCATACTCAGCTTTCTTGATCACTTCTTACAGACCTTCCTGTCTTTGCTGCCTTTGAAACTTGGTTTCCAAGGGAATTTTAATCCAAATTCAGTCTCCCTCTTCAATATCTTCTCCCAGAATATAATCCCAAGATTTTCCTTATTTTTTCAAATGTGAACAGGCTTCTCTGTTGAAGTCATTAGCAGCAAACCTGATTTCTCCTTTTCAGTCTCTTTCCTTCTCCCCATCTCTTGGCCCTGAAATTCCCTTGCCCTGCCAGCCTCCCTTCCCCATTCTACTGTCAACAACATAATCTGCACAAGCTCCTACCCACCTTTGCAAGGCATGAAGACCACAGCTCTCTTCACTACTCTTATAATGACCTAGTAGGCCAAATGGATGAAAATGAGTTTGCCAGATGGCAGCCTGACACATGTAGCTAAGTCAGGTTAGAGTGATAAGTCATTTTTGTCTGTTGTGGTTGGTTGTAACTTTCTTACCCTGTGATATTACCAATACAGAGAAAAGCTCATGGATTACCGTGAAGGAGTAGAATAATGCTGACAAAACTATAGCAGCACAAGCCTCAAGAAAACAGGCTGCTATACATCCCTTTTGTCACTATATTCTGTATTTATCTTGTAACGAGGTTGTCAACATAAAGACATATGCCACCAGAAGTCTACAGCTGTAGTAATAACTGAGAACAATGATAATATTTTCAGTGAAAACTGAAGATAAAACATCCCTTCTCTGATGCCCCAGATGAAGAATTAAGTGCAAATAGACAAAGCCAGGATGTACTCTGTTATGGGTAAGACAAGCTTATCATGGCAGCGTCAACAGAGATGTATTGCACTTTCAAATACAACAAATGCAACACGGCAACATTGTGACCTAGATCATCTTCATGCTTTTCATTTACAAATGGCCAAATGCTTGTCTTTGTAGGAGCAGAATTTATAAAATTTATGGAGGCTTTAAATGCCACCACTTTGAATTTCTTACTATTCTGGTATTTATCAAAAGTGGATGGGCTTTATGTGGCAGGCAGGAGCTGTGCAGGAGCAGTCACTGTGCAGGACTGCTTCAACACCCCTGAAAACCCAAGATAGTGCAGACCCCATAAAAATAGACAGGTTCTCATCCTTCTAAATTTACCAGAAGGGCTGGCTTCTCTAAACAGTTCAGCTAGCTAAAGCTTCCCCAGGACATCACATGCTCTCCTGCCACTGATATTCTCCTCTCCCTCCTCTTATCCACTGCCAACCCTCCTGCTGCCAAGGGAAACAAAAAACCAGCCCCCACCTCTCTCTGAGCAGAAGACATTCTGCAGCCCAAAACAACAGAAAGGAGACATATGAAAACCAGAATTACACCTCACTTAAAACTGTTACAGTTATTTTTAATACTAATTCTATTTTGCTTTCCATTATCTCCACTAACCTCTTCAAAACTCAAAAATAATTTATTTCCCCCTACTGATTTTGTCATTTCCATTTGACAAAAATTGATCCCCTTGCACCCCTCTGTTTCAGATCCAGCTAAAATTAATGCATTTTTAATTTGCTTCCTTTGAGCCCTAGCATGATCAAAGATGGTGACAGAGCTCTGGGAATTCTGCAAAATTTGTCCTTAGTAGTCTGATAACAGAATGAGTGTATTCTGAATTGTATTGTTTATTAATTGTCAGCAACAGAGGAGTGGATATAAAAAAAAAGGGTGAAAATAAAATAGACTTTTGAAAGCTTTATAAACAGCAGTTAACGAGAATCTTCAACTAACTCAAGACACTCTAACTCATTAAGTTCCACTTTCCACTGAGTAATATGGAGTGTATTATTATTATTATTGAAAATTCTGTATATTTTCTCACAGACACAGTTATCCACTAATCTCTTCAAAAAGCCACATTGTACACTAAAGTGTATAATAAATGTACAGAAGCAAGTTTGCCCTATCTGATGAAGATAAACAGATTTACTCATCGTATTCTCTCCCTTACTTAACACCCACTTTCAAGAAATAAATTAACCAGTATTTTCAAAAGCCACACAGAGCTTCTTTCACTCTGTGAAGAAATTTCACTGTTGGTAAATATTTCCTTGATGAAAATATTGAGGATGACAGGCAAAGGTGGTATGCCTAAAGGTCATACAGATTTTACTGTCACACTTATGTACAGGTAGTAACTGAAGTGATCACAAATGAATAGGATCCGCAGTACGTCAATAATTTTGGAACTTTTGTCCCTCTCTGGTTGTAATGCCAGTCTGCTCTGTCGTGGCACAACTAATTCAGAAAACATAAATGTGCTTTTTTCATGCAGCACTACCTTTGTGCATTTGTCAGTTTAGATATTGTTTGCGAAAATTTCTATTTCCTGTGCATCCATAGATAGAAAATACTTTGGCTGTAAACTACATCCACAGAAAATGGAAATGTCATTCTTGCAAGACATAAGTAGAGAATGTCATGTTTTTCACTCAACTCCTAGAAACACTTTTATCTATGCTGGCAAATCAAAGACAGAAAATATATGACTAGTAAACATTTATCATAGATAGCTGATTTGTTTTACATAAAGAAACCTGTTATACTTCATGATTCATGCTCGTGATTTGGAGTGGGATATCTAAATAAAGAATTCTTTAAAGTTTACAGAACAAAATGTGTCATTGACTTAACCCTTGAATATTGAAGAAGGTGGCCTAACAGCCTTGATGTTTCCAGTATCACTCAGAGCAAAGCAGCTCACGGGTCATCATCCAGATGTCTGAACGTTTATTTCCCTTATACTGGCCAGTGTCTTTTAACTGATTTTAAATGATTTTTAACATCCAGCTATGCATAATCAATTGCAATCTGCAGTTGGTGATGAGCCCCTTGAAGAACAGGGGCAAAAAAGAATTTGAAGATTATGCTTAATTAACTGACAATGAAATTTAATATTGAGTAGCAACTTGCAGATCTAAAATATAATGTTTAAAAAAAAAGAAAGCATAATCTCAGTGACAGTCCACTGCAGTACCTGTTCACCCCTATTTGAAATAGCATGTATTGGAGAAATTATAAAATTCTCTAGATAATAAAGTTTATGAAGTAAATGCTTTTATGTCCTAGATTGTCAATGTCTTGTGTAACCACTAATTTAAAAAGATTTGTACCAATATAGCTGAAAACATATTTGCAATGTAAAATTTAATTTCTCAGGAAGGTAAAATCCTGGCTCATCTTTGGTTAAAAAACTTTAATATAGGAAGAGTAAGATCCGTGAAAAAAAAAAGGAAAAAAAAAATGTAAGACTCTGGTAGTAGAAACTGATACCTTACAGTGGGCACTTTGCACAGGTGCACAAAGGGTGGTTTCCAGTTCACTCCACCCAGAGCATCCTGGTTTTGGCATAGAATTTTTTTATAATTTTAGTTAGTTTTAAGATATTTTGTATTTACTCATCATTATTTTTTTTTTTTACAATGAATGATAATTAAATATTTGAGCAAAGCTGACATGACCAAATAGGAGGGAGAAGTACTAGGTGGTTGTGTTGTTAGGGTGCCGGAGTAATAGATCCAGTTCCAGACACAGCATGTAATTCCTTAATAACCTCAGACATAAATCCTCTTAGAAACTGAGTTAACTCTCTCCCTGTCTAAAGCCCAGTCCTTCTAAGGGAGTGTTGTATCCCATTGTGACAGACTACCTACATATTGCAATTGAGGAAAGAATAACATAGTGCTAACACAAAAAATAAAATGAATAATAGAGCTCTTTTGTGACCACACATAGAGGGAAACAGAGGAATCTGACAAGGTTTCGGAACATTATTCTACTTAATTTGGCTATATATGACTCTTCATTGCTTATTAGAATAAAACTATTCAGATGCACACAGGAACTGCATTTGGCACTTCTGCTCACTCTATAAAAATACTAATTTTGTTTTTCCGTTTCATGGACATTTCTCTTAATGTTTTTACCAGCAAAACGTTTTCTATTCAGTGTTTTTCCAATTTTTTAATAAAAACATCTGATAAAAAGTACTTCACGTATGAAAAGAAGCTTCATGGGAAAAATATCATGAAGAGCTGCATTACTCCTAAGCTGAGCCTGATCCATTACAGAAAATGTGCTGTACCAAAAATGACAGAGACAACTATTGTGGTTCAATTCTTATCAGTCTTAAACTTATGCAATTTCAATGATAATTAGAAATAGGAAGCTATAAACAGCACTTTCTCTTGCCTCCTCCTACCAACCCATGAGAAATCTGCCCCTAATACTCATATCTCAGACAGACATAATCAGAAAACATTTCATAAAAGTTGTGAATCTACCAGAAGGAGACCTCTGGATGCTGAAGCAACATACTAAGAGGGAGCAGCGATCCAAATTCACCTTGACATTTTAGAGCCAACTCCACTGTGAGCCTCTTATTATAAAGACTGGAGGGCTGATGCTTGACACCAACTCTCAGAGACTAAGAAAGATACCAAAAAGCCCTAATATCAAATTATTCAGGAACTTTGAACGTGACACATGAACAGTCAGCATGGCTATGGCCATCCAGAAAAGGTATGAAACCAATTAGAAAGTATTAACAGGGCAACAAGAAAAGAGTCTATTTCCCCTCACCTTTTTCTTCATTTTTACATTTTTGAAAATTGCATGGACTCTCCATGTTTTTGCAAACATTGCTCCAAATGCAGTTGTGTATCCCACTGTAAGAATCCATGTTCGGACCTAAAAATGTATATACATAAAAAAAGACAAAGTTAATTAGATATCATGATTTCAGACTTTTTTGTCGAGATCCTGAGGAAAAAAAAATCTGAAGAACTTCACAAAACTTGTTGATATTTTTGAATTTCTCATTCATTGCTTACTTGCTTTTTTACTCTTCCATCCGTTCCCTCTCCAAATAAAACAAATCTGGATGCTAAATTAACTCTCTCTTTTATACATAAACCCACAAATCTCTTAAAATATTCTGCTCTTTTTTTTTTCTTTATTGTGTTCTTTGCAGATAGAGGGAAAAACCACTGGAGGAACTCAAGAGACAGAATATAAAAGGCACTCGGGGAGCTAATATTAATAGCAACATTTCAAACAGAAATGAACAGACAAATAGAGATGTAATTCAGAGTAAATAACAAAAGATTTTACTGTGTGAGATATGCATCACTCAATGAAAAGCCTGAGCATTCTGGAAAGATAAGAACAACAGATTTTAAATTATCCTATGAGAGAAAACAGCAAAACAGGAAAACAGTCTTGGTGGGCAAGCCTCAGTAACAAGACCTGAGTCAACAGTAATACCTGCAAACATGGCCTAAGAGAAAAGAGGTGGTGAGCTTGCACAGAGCAATGGTGTAATAGGACCCTGAGCTGGCCACAGCTTTGACACAGACATATCTAGACATTTTCCTTGTAGTCAGCTTTCCAGAAAAAACAGAAGATTTTAAAACTAAAATAGAATTTATATCTTTAGCATAAAAATCAGACTAAATTTTTTTTTTTTTCTTTTGTATAGAAAAGCTTCAAATTGACCAAGAAGGACAACATAGATTAACAAAGTTTTTTCTGCAATTCCCTGCCTGCCCATAGCATCTTGTACACAGGCCCTCACTTTCAGACTTGGTTTGAGCCAGGACAGTGACCTTCAGAGTTGCAGTAAGCTCTGCACAGCCCTCTCTAATTCCTTGGAAGTTTCTGTTTTCACTACCATGCAGGTTTGGCTGTTTGAAAGATTTTCTTCCCTGAATAGGCCATTTTCTTCCCAAAGATGGATCAGAGACTACAAAGCATTGCAGGTAGAAGACCATGCCAGAGGCGCAGCATGGAGCTGGAAGCCAATAGTTGAATCTGAGATCCTGAGAAATATCAGGGAGGAGGAATAATCTCATCCTCCTTCTAGACACTCCACAAGAGCCAGCCCATAGAAAGGGAGACTGCACAAAATTGAACAAAGAAGTAAAAAAACAAAGTACTCTACCTTGCAGATGAAAAAACTGGGTGAGAGACAATGGCTAAATACAGGGAAAGGAAAGCTAGAAAAAGAGAAAGCCAGCCTTCTTTTGGCCATGTTGACCATGCATGCTAGGCCAGCAGAGCTGTTTTGTGATATAAAAAACAATCTGATTTAGAGAACCTAGGATGTTCTAAGAAAGCATTTGGGAAATAGTCTTTAGAGAACCTAAAGGCAATGCTTTTCATTAGAAAAAGTTTCACATCTAACTTCTGGAGAGTTTGGGATTTTTAATTTGTAATTTAATGATATGCATATTGATGAGAAACTAGATGTTCTAGTAAGATTCAAAACTTGACATCTAAGATATGTCTTAGCACTAATCTAAATGTTTCATATCTAAATACATGCTATCTATTTTTTGCCTTTCCAAACTTTTCCAGAATTTCCTTTTTTGTATTCAAAACATGACCTTTTTCCACAAAATTTTCTCTGGAAAAGAAATTTTGATTTTTAGTAGTGATTAGTGACTAGGTATAAAGGCAGGGAAAAGAAAAAAATATATACTCATTCAAAAACTATTGATAAAGCAATAAAATTACTGCAGTTCCTTAAAATAAATAAATAAGACAGATGTGGCCATAATGGTGAATTAGTAAGGGAAAAGTGGTTCTTGACTATGACAGTTGTAAGGCACTAGAACAGGTTGTCGGAAGTTGTGGATGTGCCTTCTCTGGAAGTGTTCAAGGCCAGGTTGGATTCAGCTTTGAGCAGCCTGGTCTAATGGGTGGCATCCTTTCCCATGGCTGTGGAATTGGAACTAGATGATATCTAACGTACCCTCTGGCCCAAGCCATTCTAGGATTCCATGAAAAGTACACACAGCACCACGAGTCTTAAAACATTAACATTAGAAAATGCTATGACTGTGTACAGAAGACTGTTTAGATATTTGTATGTGTATATTAACAACTTATTGGCATCTAATGTTGTGGTTTATCTGTTACACTGCTGATAATGATCTTGAATGTAGAGTTGACTCATTGCTGGTTAATCTTGCTATTAATAAAACCAGTAAAACAATTGTGATTAGATTAAAACTACAGGAGTTTTGCCACCTTGTGACATTCTTGAATGTGATATTGAAAAAGAAACCCCTAAACAAACAAACAAACATACAAACAAATAGAGAAAAGGAATAGATATATAAGCCAGCAAAGCATTATTTTTAACTTCAATATTTTTCAAGTCTTTGCTGATTAACCACTATCCTGCATTACACTTCAGTAAAACCACAGTTAGATCAACTCTGAGGGATTTAAAAAATGTTTCATATCTCTGTGTTCATACTAGCCAGTTACATTTTTTTTTTGACTTCACATCAATAACCATACTTAGCATTCAATCCTTTTGCTGCTATTAATAAGTATTCAGCTCTTTTGGGTACAGCTTAGTGGTATATTTGGCAAACAGATACATGGTATTTTCATGTCTCTAATAAGACTCTGCTTTGTTCTCACTGAAACAGTAATTGTCTCTTGGGAATACTAATAAATTCAATTATGCTCATAATATGTTTCTAACTCAGTATTCAGAAAAATGTTATTCTAGCATGTTTGATTCAAAAAGTTTCATGTATTCCTGATTGGGATTGTGCATATTAGAATAATATAACTCCTGTGTGTATCGGAAACATTCTAGCTTAAATATACCAGGATGTTGTCAAAATGAGATCATTGTTGCTAAGAAGGAGACGGTAAGTTTCAGATGAAAATAAATTTTTAATTTTGAAGAAAATGACCTCGAATTTGTCTGCTATAATTCATTAATGCAGCTGGCAAAATGAAAAATTTAGAAAACAGCCAAAAGTCTCTGAAATTCTTATATCTGCTCATTTATATTCTTAAATTTATTATACCTCCACATCCCACTCATTTGAAAGAACATGATAAAAATATCATTAATTGAAGAGCATGACGATGATTTTGTACAATTGATCAGTAATTCTCTCATGTTGGAAGTTTCTAATGATGCGTTTCACCAGAAGTTGAGGAAAAACACCCTTCCCTTAGTACCCACCAAACAACCAGGAAAATGTCTCTTTACTAGAGAAGAACTTGCATTCAAATACCTGTTCCTAACTAGACACAAAACCTGAAAACATTTTTTTTTTTTCTGAAATGTTTAAGTCTTTACAAAATTCTTAATGCCTTCAATTATTTTAGGGTATACTTTCAATTAACTGCTAATACTTCTTGGCTACTTTTTTTTTTTTTTCAATAAGATGTGCTGACTATTCGAATATGTCCTACAAATATTTTGTTTTCTATATTCAAAGACGACATGCAAGTGTCAAAAGAAATTATATAATTTGGTATACAACAATTAAGTATTCCTACACAGATAGTAAAATGGAGTTTCCTATGTCTCTTTTTTCACACTATTTTGGTTTAGGGTCTATTTTTGAAAATACCATGTAGGAATTCGTACTTTTTGTAGATTTCTTGATACAAGCTCTTACAGGTGCATTAACTGTGACAACTAAAAAAAACCCTAGAAATCTGGTGGATAACACAGTTGACAAACAGCAAACACTAAAATTGTCTCCACAAAGAAAGAGATCTTCCTGATAATATTCCAGACTTGAAACAGATATGACTGTTCTTTAAAAAAACAAACCCCTACCTTTGTCAAATATTAAACTTAAAACAAATATTGTATGGTTCAGCTAAAGAGTCACTGCATCTATGAACAAGATGCTCCTTACATCTTGTAGGAGCATTACTTTTTATTTTCCTTTGGCAGTAAAATCCCTCTGTTTTTAACCTATCCATAAGGTGCTAAACACCTTTTATTTTTTCAAGGAAGACAATTCTTCTGCCACATAATAAGCACGGATAGGTTAACAATCTTATGTAAAATTACTTTAAATTCAATCCTATTTCCTCTCAACCTTGAGCTTTAGTTGGCTAGTCTGTATTTGCTGCTATTTGATATCTTCACACAAATCTATCTGAGCCTCTCCCATAATCTCGTTATGGGAATGGTGAATTGGTTACTACTTATAAATCTGTGTAACAGACATAAAAATTACCTGATATTATCCCTCATTATTAATAAAGGAAGACATCTAATTGTGAACAATTAGTTAGTAACAGGAAATTAGTAAGTGATGAAAGTGCCAGAAACACTCTGAACGAAGATTTATATTTATATATGTTCATATATTCTAAGAATGAAGCTTACAAATTGTCCTAAGCTGACTGTACGATGCTTTTATCCCCATTCATCTGCTTAGCCCAGAAATAAGTTTTGCACCTTTAAGACAGGATCTGAGAGCAAAGGGGGTAGAAGGAGAAGCAAGCGGTGGAACATCCGAGGCGGCTGTTTCCAAAACATAGAGATAACACCTTCAACATTCCTGCTCCTGGACTCTGGGTTGTCTGCACGGACAGTGGAGAGCTCTCTTTTGCTTTTTTGGTTGGTTTTTTTATTGTTAATTAGCTGAAGCCAAAGGTTTTTTGGGACTGTTCTGCTGTTGTTCGATCCGGGGACACCAGGACCATCGCCCGGGGGTCCCCGCAAGCGGCACTGCAGCCGGGGCGCCGGGCCCGAGCCTCGGAGAGAGAGACTGAGAGAGACTGAGAGGAAAAATCCGAGGACACACCCACGGAAAAGACTTTTTCTGAATTTGCCATCTCTTGAGAACGGCAAGAGGTTGTATTGTATAGTATTGTTCATTCTTTATGCTTGTGGGTGTTTGGTCTGTTAAATAAATATTTTTTTCCACTTTTCACCAAGGAAATCTATTTCCTGAGCCAGCTGGGGGGAGGGGTGGCTTGGATCTGCTTTTCTGGAGGGACCCCCTCAGGAGGTTTCCTCCCAGATTTACCCTAAACCAGGACTTGACGCTCCACTCTCCAGCTATGTTTATGAGACTCAGACTGATTCACTTAAGGAATATCAATAATGAGCCAGTCCTACACACACCCTGGGTAGAAGCTGCAGTGCCCACAGGATTAGGCTGCAGCTGAACATTACTGCTGAGCAGCCTGGTGGCATCTCAGTACTAGACTGAGGTACTTAAAAGGAGCAAATGTGAGAATGAACCATGCTGTGCATTTAACCCCGGAGAGCACAACTGTCGTTATGTGGACAATTGCAGTGATTTCTGTGGAGTATGCAGAAGTTGAAAATTAAGCACCTTCTATTTTTCTTGGAAAACTGGGGACATAATGGATAATTATGATGAACAAAAATGTGTCATCTCAACAAGTTTTCACTGGGTTATGACTCTGCTTCTATTAACAATGGCAGAATTGACAGTGTGAGCACAAGCAGACCCCAAAGAATGAGTTCATCCCTTTGAATTATACTTTTCTCATTTATATCAGACATTTTTGACAAATTTTTATGACTTTAAGCTCATTTTTTAGAATTTGTGTGGCACCAGCACAGATTCCTGTAAAACATAAGTGGCAATAATGTTAGAGAATTGAATCCTGCTGTTTTCACATAAATTAAATACAGAGGTTCATCGCATACTGTGAGACTTCCTGTAGTGACTTCTTAATATCCTTTAGATCATCTTTCAGAGTTAATCTATGGGTAGTGTAAAAGATGTTATCATATCTCCTGTTTCTATAAGGGGATTTTAAAAACTGTCTGCTGTATCTACTGAAGGAGAGGAAAACATACTAAAAATATTACCTTAATAAATCTCTGGCAAGGTTGTGGTGTATTTGCTTCAGTATATGACATAATTTTGATCCTAGGATCTATTCAGCCTTATAACTTTCGTCTGTACTCTTTTTCTTTACCCTCAAGAAAATGTCATTTGCTAAAATAGAAGCTGATCAAGCTCATGTTAAACTCAGTAACAGAACTGCTGTTGAATTAAATAGGAGTGAGATCAGTCTTAGACTGAATGACAGTGAGAACAATTATGGAAGTGATTATACAGAAAAGGGAGATTAAAATTAACAGCTAAACAATTAAGCAGGAAATAAACTGAAGAATACACACAAAATTAAAAAGGCCAAATGAAAAACACAAGCAAAGGCTCTGGTTTCCAGAGACAAAGAAACAGATTAGAGGTCTAAATCCTTTTGCAGTTCAATAGAAGTTGAGTGTCTGTCTGTCGGATTTTCTTTTAAATTCCTGGCCAAAACAAAACAATTTGAGCAAAAGAATTAGGCAAATATAAAGTCTAAAGACAGGAAACATTTTCCCCTCCCTCAAAAAAAAAACCCCAAAACAAACCCAACCAACCAACCAACCAACAACCCAAAAACCCACAACAAAACAAACCAAAACCCTGAGTTTTGGGCAATGCACGAAGAGCATTAAGAGAATGAATAAAGACCATATCATCAACTACTATCCAAATATCGAGGCCAGATGATATTTGGTAGCACAGGTCCAGGTGGCTCTTGCCCACAGAGAAAACCACACCTTTTGAGGTGTGCTGCCCAGATGTTTTCCTTTCAGTCTGTTGCCTCAAAATTGATTAAACAGAGAAAAAGCAAAGTGACAAGTGAAGACAAAGCAGAAATAAATAAAAAGACGGAAGGTTCATACATCTTCTCCCTCTCCCTGCTTTACTATTAGAGGCAAGTCCCTCCTTTTAGAGCTGCTCTCAGCCAGCTTTTGGAGTTTCAGTAAATTGCCCACCATCCCCTCACCCTGCAGCCTCCTTCTATCCCTAGGAACCCGTTCCATAACAGCTCACAACTACCTTTTCCTTCCTGTTCCTCACTACAGTTTATCAGTCTGTTTGATGTGTTTTTCAGGATGTCTCTCCACTCTTACATCACATTGCAATCCCCACCCTGCAGAGGTTCAGGGTTTCTCTAGAAAGGGTGAAATGGGGACCATGGAGTTCCACCTTGCCTAGCTGTTCTCTCAGCATGGTAGATATAAATGTTAAAAAAAAAAAAAAAAAGAAAAAAAGAAAAAAACCCCTGCCTTTCACATTGTTGCAAGGCACAGAATCAAAAGTGTTCATAACCCATAATTTAGAATAATACTAGTTGAAAAAGGCTAAGTGGGTCTGAATATCTGGATACGTTTAAAGGTCACATTTTAAAATGCACCTTTGAGAAGATATAAGGTCTATAACATCTAGTGTTGCCATGAATGCACATGTCCTCAAGATGTTTTTCTGAGAAAAACACAAATTCTGGGTAGTCACACACACACTGTAGTAGTGAGCTGGACTTTGTCAGTGGTCTGACAAAGTGGTATCTGTACTCTCTCCTTTTTCTTTCTGTCTTTCCATCCCACCCCACTGTTTGGTTTCTTCTTTCTGTACAAAGAGTGTTTCCAAATGCCTACATCATGGCTGAGAGCAACCAACTGAAATCTGAGAGCCTGAGCACAGCCTGCAGTGTGCAAAAACCTTCATGCCTTTTTTCTTTTCTTTATCCAAGCCAAAACACTGACCAGGCTCAGTGAGATCACCTGAAATCACAGAACATCTGCCTGGCTTTGGCAATGCATATAAACTATGCTAACTAATGAGATGAACACGATAAAGCATGCTTCATTTTAGTGCTTATGTAAATTGCAAGACTTAAATCCTCTTATATTTTACGTGACACCTTTGCAGAACACTTTGGAGTGTAAAGGATATTGAAAGGCAATTTCTACCTGCAGAATAGGTATCTGCTAGAAAAGCATGAATCCTATATTGAGTTATTCAAGACAGATTATTTGCCCCTGCCCTATCACTGCAGCACACTCCCCAGGAGAAAGTCCTGCTACACATCAGAACTACCAAGACTGAGGAGAAGAGCTCTACTACTGTACTACTGCCTAATACACTAGGCCTTTTTTGTGGAACTATGGATGACTGAAATGTGGAGTACTTAAAATGTCTTCAGCCCAACTTAATAATTAGATTTACTTATTTGAGGAAGATGCATAACAGAGAAGACTATGGTCATCCTCAGGACCATGGCAGTCTTTCATCTCACAGAAGTTCCAACTTGCAAAGACATTACTCATCTTAAATGTAAATCATGACATTCTCAGTGGAATGTATTGCAGAAGTCTAAACGTTATGATCTTATCTAATATTCTCTCTATTTTAAGTATGTCTATTTAGTATGTCACCTTAAACTCTATTCATAGGATATGTCACTAGCATTGCTAATTTTGAATCTCTCTCTTCCTTATAATGAATGCTTTCAAATATGTTTCCACTTGCTTGCATTTTTCCAGTTGGCATCACATCTCATTTCACACCCTTACTTCCAACTTCTTCCTTTTTTTTAATTTTCCTTTTTGCTATGATACCATGGTAATTCTGAGATTAAAAACAAAGCTAAATCATTCTCATTCTCTCTCTCTCTCATATCTGAAACACTTTGTACTTTGGCATACATATGCATGTAATGAAATATTGTATTGCTTTTTCTGGTTCTGTGCAACCAATAAAGTTGCTATTAAGTAAGACATGATCTAATGGTTCAATAATACTCTGACCACTTTCTCAGAACTCACTGCTCTGAATCATTTTAATTCCACATAATTGGAGTTATAAAATATGATACCTAATCTCTAATTCTGACATGGAACTAAATTATGTTACATCTTGCTAGTATGAGTTCTTACTGTAAAAACAAAGAATTATGATGTATTTAAATATACTTGATTACTTTTCCATAGAAAATGGGCATACCAAGATAAAAATGAGTGTGTTTGGGAACCACTTATCCACTCTGTCACTCTATCACAGAGTCCACATTATATAACTTCAAAGACTAATATAATACCCTTATTCAGAAAATTATTTTACTATATGTTTAAAGTGCTTTGCTGACTCTTAACTACATTTAACACTTGTTTCTATGTTTCAGCATAATGACTTATAGACCACATCCTCCTACACCTAATGTCTTACAGAGTGGAAAGTGGTAGTTCAATTTATCAAAGAAATCCTTTGAACCTTTCAGGTCTTACTGGTGTAATTTTGGGTCATGTTTCAGTGTCCTGGGAATATTACACCATTACGCATATGCCACATATAGAAATAAACTGTAAAAAAGTAAAAAAAATAGCTGAGTTTGCAAAGCATTTCACCCTCCAAACAGCACTACAAACAATATGCTGTAATGGAAACAAACCTAAGAGTTGAATGTAATACCTACAATTTGGAAACCATTTTTCCTGAATTTGCGAGTACAAAATAATAGAATGGCCTGGATTGCGAGACACCTTAAAGACCACCTATTTCCAATCCCCTGCTGTGGCAGGAACACCTTAGTAAACACAGAAGTTTTAAGGACCTCCTAGAAGTATTGCCAAAAATTGTCAGAAACTCAAACGGAGACCATATATAACATATCTAATTAAGTACACTGGCTATTGCGTGTATACTGCTACTCTGGTAAGATCCAATCACTTCTGAAATACAGAAGACAACGAGGGTGGTTACTTGGCTTAGACAGGGGATAACACTAATGACAGCTTTATAGCTTTGCACGTGCTTATAAAAATTGAATGAAAATTTTTACTTCCCTTCCAAAAAAATATCTCCCTTCATTGACATGGCTCTTCTCTGTGTCTAAGACACAGTTGTTACACCCTGATGACTTGCCTCAATGGCTTTTTATGATCATTCTCAATTGTAACTGTCTATTTTAAAGACTAAGCCACAGTCTGAAATAAAATGGGAATTTTAATCTAATCTCTCATGGCTAGAATGAGTAATCAAAATCAGGCATTTCCAGGGAAATGGATGATGAAGAGAGGTTTGTCCTGGCCTGATCCTATAAGCACTGGTATCTGTAAGCAGACCTTATGAAACCACTAAGCATATTGCCCACATGGGAATTGGGATGTTCATGACATGTAGCCAAATGTATACTCTAGCACTTGGGGGGTGTTTTGAGGAGAGGAGGAGAGAGAGAAGAGTTATTCAACAGGTAAGTGTGTTTGCCTCCCATATTTATGAATTTCCCAGCACTAATTCAGAGTTTTCTAGATACAATAAAAGTGCATTGCCACAGTGAATGGTAGCCATGTAGAGATGATATCTAAGAGAAGCATAAGCTATCCCATTTAAAAGAATATAATTGGAGGAAGAAATTTTAAAGGAATTGTTTTAATGAATAGGATGTTGGAAAACCCCTCCTTATCGGTGACTACTGAAGGATTTGTTCATCCACGACTGTAGTACTAATTGCTGACAGAGTTGGAGTTCATAAGATGTATCAGTAGCTACGCACAGTACAATCAGAAATGCTTCTGTACTGGACTGAAAACCTGGAAAGCCAAGACTGGGAAGAAATCTCAGACTCTGCTCTGTTTATACAGCATTTAACTATGCTTAAAAAAAGAAAAAAAGTCTCTGCTTAACGCATGTGGTGATATCTCTTAATCAGTTTGGCTTTAGGACACAGCATTCTGCCACGCCCCTTTCTTTTATTGGTCACCTAAGTTAAGTAAGTGTTTTACTCAAGTGAAGATCTATCCCTGTATGGCAGACAAACAGACTTAACGTAATGTGACAGATACAAATTGGAATAAAAGGAAGAGGTATGTAAGATTAGACAAAATAAACAGTCCACAGTTAAATCCTGTTGCATTTAGAATATGAGACTAGTGATTACATTTTGAGAGGAAGATTAGAGAAAAATCAGGTAGAAGAAATGTTCTAGCTCAGAGGCACAGGATTTTGGTTCATTTTTCAGAGTTAAGACTGAGCTGTTTCACATGTAAAGAAGGACTCAAATTTAGTCTTACATAACTACATATGGCTGGAAATCTATTTCCTAGAACAGCTAGATGCTGATGAGCACCTCTGGTTCCCACTTTCCTTCTGTTCAGCAGTGCATGGCTGCTTCCAGAGGAGAGCTGTAGCCCAGCCATACGATGGCCTGCAGCCTGGCAGTGAACTCAGGAGCTCTGGATACAAGCCCCTCAAGACTGAGCAGACATCAGGACTTAAAAATTGTGTCCCATGCCACTAGATGCTTCTGCAATGGAGGATGAGAAAAGAATGGGGATTGACATCAACAATAGCTTCCTAATGACACTTCTGCTCCATCAGAAGCTGTTTCACAAAAAAGGGCATAATTCCTGCATAAAAAAATGGATTATGTCATCTTCCACTTCCTATTGGCCCCATTGTATTCACAGAGTTATAGACTAGTTTGGGAGAGGTGAAAAGGATCATCCTTTTCAAATCTTTAAGGCATCTCTTTCTGCTAGCTGTATTGAGAATTACAGCTCTAGTTGTAGGAAGACTGGATATTCTTTCCTTCTCCTTTCCTTTGCTGCTAAAGTTTAAGTGTCTGAAATACAGCTGTGTCCAGCCCCAGCTAAGAAAAGTAAGAGTTTCCTCAGACGATCCTGTACATTCACCTACAGTAAGTCTTCTGGTCCATCTTGGCATGTGCTAGGGAATCTCCAGTGTTTTGAAATGGTCTAACTCAACAGATCACACGGTGTTTCACTTCTATAATGGTTCTAGCCAGTATGGAGGGTTTCAGTTGACATATTGGGATGTGTTTGCATCAGCTAGCTTTAGGCATCCAACTTTCATGCTTTGAATTATCCTTTTGAAGTAAAATTCCTCTCTTGCCAGTCATGACATCAGAAATTCAGACTCCTAAAAACAAAAGGTGCTGTGAACTGCAACTTTCTAGAGATGCAAAGAAGAATCAAAATGATAGTGAAGGTAACTCCTGAATAAGTCTGATATTTTTAGGCAACAGGTCAAGCAGAGTCTTAGAATTTTTTGAGAAGATATTGGACAAATTTAAATGCTGTTTTGTACTGCTTCTGGAAGGAGTATCCTTGCAGGGAAGTTCTTGCCCTATCCCTTTCTTTGAAAAGGCCTCTGTAAGTCAAAGTAAGTGCATATTACACTGAGCAATTAAGACATTATAAGTTTCTTTTCCAGAACATATTTAATTTTGTTTCAGAGTTGCTTGTTTTGATTTAACTAGAATATATTAACTATGGATCTAGGCTTGTGAGAATTTATTGTGTAGCCTGGAAATAGTGGAAGTAGTCTTTGGAGAATCGGCCAAAGAGACTGACTAAAGAGATCTAGACAAGCAGCAGTCATGTAGTTTAAAATAATATGGAATGTATAAAGAAAACAGTGGCTTTACAGGTATTAGAAGTTGTCATGCTACAAACACAACCTTTAGTAGATAATCTTCATAGATATGATTTCACAACAAGAATATACATCTACCCTTTCATCTGAGGTCAAATCCCAATGCACCTGAAGCTTTCTATAATAATAACAATAGTAATAGTAAAAAAAATAATAATAGTAACAACAACAACCACCACTACCATAATGAAGGTTTGTGGATGTTTTAGAATTTAGAATCCCAGAAAATATCCCAGGAAAGAACTATGAGAATCAGTGATTTAATGAAATGACACATCCAACTACTAATCTTTTCTGTTTTTCTTGCAGAGTTTCCTATAAGAATGAATTCAACTAGAATTGAACTGGAATAGATGGAATTACTTACTGTGCAAAGTGTCTCAAATGTCTTTTCGGAGACAAAGGATCCATCAAGACCAAAAAGAAAAATAGATGCATAAGAAAGCATCCCTCCAAGGATAATAAGGTTGTTCATGTAGGGACTGGACATCTTTATTAGTCTATGGACAAAAGGTGATAGTGCATTAAAGAGGAAAAGATTACTGCTAGGCTACTAGAGCAATAAAGAAGAGTTTTTGGTAACCAGGCAAACAGATAACTCTTCTAGAACTCCATGAAATCTAAAGGCATGCACAGTATTTGATGTTTTATAAAGTCTAGCATTGTTTCAGGTTTTAGAATTCTTAGTAAAAAGACCTCCTCTTTTACTGATGGATTAATTAACTAGGGTTAATGTTATTAGCAGACAGTCAAACAAATTAGAAAATTACACTTTTCAGACAGTATAAAGGAACTTAAATACAGTCTGTTTCAATGTGAATATATTACCCAGTGATTTCAATTAAATAGTTCTAAAATACCATCTTTTCACAGCTTTACATTTTCCTTACATATATATGTGGATAGATATATATATGACTGGTTCTACAAACGCAGCATTAAATACGAAAGAATTTGTGATAGAAGTAACATGAATGTCTTACTTCTGATTTCTGTTTTTGATGTTAAAGAACAAGAAAGCACTGGCCATTATCATTCCTAGGATTGTGAGGGCAGAGAGGATGCTGTAGAGAGGCAGGGAGATTTTGCGCAGCTCCTCTTGTATAATTGTTTTGTCCTTCGGAGGCTCAAGTCCTAGAATTACATGAAGAAAAAAAAAAAGGCTAAAGCCCAACGAGATGGAGAGTTTCTGCAAGAAACTTTGCCTCACCTAAGTACTATACCTTGAATTAGCACACTTAGCAACTGTGAACCCATCAGTGGTTGATGGAATCATTGACTTTGACAGACATATGTTAGTCACATTGATTGACATGATGATTTGCATTTCTGGAGCAGGTGAATATCCTCTTTGGAAGAAAAGACACAAAAAAACCCCAGTGCAGAACCCCATACATGCTAACCAGCCTCATTTTAAAGCAAATAAACACTAAAATGCATACTGTGAGTGTAAATTTTACCAGGAGATTATGCTTTTCTGAAATAAGTGACAGAGCAATGAGTAGAAAACAGAAAGCATCGTTTGTGTGCCCACTGTCATTGCCAGAGCAAATTCAAACAGCCTGTATGTAAATCAGCCTTAGTGTGGCATCACTGGGGCAGAGATTGATGGCTCTGGGGCTGAAATGTGGCCCTCTGGGGCCGTGGGCATGGTGGGGGAAGCCCTGGGAGGTGGGAAGGGAGAGCTGTTGGTGTCCTCAGGATTCTACAGAAGGGAACAATAAGGGAAAATGGATAGCAAAAGTTTTATAGGGACAGATTCACTTTGCAGATGTGGATTTGAATGTCTGAACTTAAAAACTATGTTTAAAACTGTGTACTTCATCTACAGTCAGCTCCAACTAATTGAAGGCTTCTCGGTTTAATGAGGAGAATCACTTTCCGAGAACTGCAATAAAGCTCTGCATCCCCGACTTCCCACACTCCATTTCACCTGTTTACTAATTTTTCTCCTTGGTGCAGGAGATTGGCAAAAGGCCTTTTGCATCACTGTCTTCCTTCAGAAACAGATTTGTGCGCCCTACATTTCCTGAGCCTGTCCTTTCGCACCAGCTCTCCATGGGGCTGCAAGGGCCACAGGGCTGAGCAGCTCCATTCACAGCACGGCTGCGGAAGTGGAGCTGTGAGTACCTGACTAGCAGCTGCCATGGCTAAATTTTACATCCACTCTTCTGCCTTGCTCCTTAAAGAATATTCAAGGATTTGCACAATAAAATAGCTTTACCCATAAGAGTTAAGTTGAAACAATTCAGACTATGGAAACTTGCTACCCTTGGGTTTTTATGTCCAACTTTTCAGAAAAAAAAAATTCTTTTAGGTGATCACAAAAAAGTTGCTGTGAGGAGACCATTTGTTGATTCGATATTGGAGAAAAGTACCTGAGATTTTCCTCTTTCCCTCCACATTGCATGTATTTACAGTCCATGACAATTCATAAAATTAGACAAGTAACAAGCAAAAAACCAATAAAACACATCTGATTTAAAAGGACTAACACTAAAAAATAAAACTTCACCCTAGTGTTTCTACACTCTACAGAGTGTATCGATGGTTTGTATTTATTAAATATAAACAAACAGTCTACAAAATTTATTTTCTTGTTGCTGCACTGGCCATTCAATCCTGTTGCTTCCTGTTGCTGTGGAATTTCATGCAATGGTTTAAACAGGAACATTTTCACTACTCTCTTTTTCAAACACCTAAAGTAACTAGGCTTCTTATACTGACTGGAAGCCTGTGTCCTCCACATTGAATATCCAAGTGTCTCAATGAAAAGCTAAGATGAGTCAAAGGAAAATATTCACTGTGAGTCACATAATACATCTTAAGACAACCATAAGACGGGTTATGGCTGAAAAGACCACCTTCAGACGTTCACCTTTCAGGACAAGACCTATTAGTCCTGAAAAAAGACTGTACAGAGACTTTTCCCCATCATATACTGCCCGTAAAGGCAAGAAGTTATGAACAAATGCTGTCTCCTGTAACTTAATTCATCCTGCATATGTTCTCTGGAAATTGATGAGACTGAATCAGTATTCAACCACATCATTAGTTCCTCCTTGCAGCAAAAATAATCTCCTGGGTCCCAAACTTTGGCAACTGGGACGGATTCTTCACTCTTCATTTCCAAAGCCTAATTCCCCAGAGAGATGTGAGAAGTTTGTGTAGTTGTGCTCTTTTAAGTCCAGCAAGGGATATCAAAAGGAAAGGTGGAAGGCTCCAGCAGATGGACAAGTAGCCATGAATTAGATCACTGCAGTGAAACGCCACCCATGCTCGTGCACGGGTGTTGGGACACTGGAGAAAGGGGTAGTAGAGTACAACAGTACAACAGCTTGATACTCACCCACCTCACCACTCCCAGGGGAAAACCACACAGAACTCACAAAGCCGACTTCACTTTCTCTCACTGAACTGCACCATAACAGAGCTTAAGATTAAATCTTAAAAATTAGCTTTGAAAATAATGTAAATGCCTATACTCAACAGGAGACACCCTTAAAACTCTTTTCAACTCGCAAATGGCTGCCATGACCACGGGCTCTGAAAACCATGGGTATGCCTGCACTCAAACTGCTTGAGTGCAGAGGAAGCCCCCAGGTTACATCTGAAAGAGCATGGGATAAAAAATGGCAAGGAGATACAGCAAGAAAGGCTACATGTCTGCCGTGGACCTTGGGAGTGCTGCTGGTCTGAAGACCCTCTCTGGCCCAGTTTTCCATGGGCCACATTAAAGCCAGCCTTGGTATTTTGAAAACCGATTTTCTAACTACCTAACAGACACCTCCCAAAGAAAAACAACTATCTCCTTCTTGTGTCTGCAAACACAGAACATGAGAGCATCTCTCAGGTGAGATGAGCTGGGTGAGTGGGAAATGGGGATGAAATAGAATCTTATTCATTGGTGAAGAACCTGCTTCTTGAAAATCAAAGAACATTTGTGTACACATATAAATTTGATTTTGCCTTATCACTAGAATAAAAACCAAGAATACAATATCAAAACACTGCAATTTTCTGTTCAGAATTCTATTTTAAAAAAAAATTTTCCCTTTTACTTTCCACAGTGTCACAGCATTTGATATCAAAAATCCTAAAACAGTTTTTTAAGAGCACACAATCTTACAAGCTACATACAGCTATCCATATCACTCCTGTACCTCTTTCCAGTTTTGTCTCCTACCTTGGAACCTGATGCTGTTGTTGATTATTACCAATTTGTCATCCACAGCGTTGTATTCTCCCACCTTTACTTCCTTTTGTTCTGCAGAGAAACAAACATTTGATATGATTGTTTATGGCAGTTCACATGTTCTCAATTATTTAACTCATTTTTTTCTTTTTCGACAGTATGTCAAAAGGAAAAGAAATATGAAAGAATAGGGCATGAATAATTAAATCAGAATGCCAGACAGCTAACATCATTAAAAGAAATATTTCTGGTTCTTGAAAGAAATGTAAAGCATTTTTAAGAACTCATTTACATAATCAGGAAACTGTTATTGGACACAGTCATCTCCAGCTTAAAGGTCACACAGTTTCTTACTGGCTCACACTATGCAGGACATTTTTACTGGGAGAACAAACACAGAACAAATCACGCATTCCCCTCCCATTAAAACAACTAGGACATCTTGCTTTGTGAAGTATTTCCTAGGAGGAGTCATGGTGGCAGGCTCCAGCCAGTACGGAGTAGACTGGCTAGTTAGAAGATATGCTGGGAATCAAATCTCCTACTCTGACTGGGAATTAGCAACTCATTAGTACCCTGACTGCAAAACATACCATGTTATATAATTGAAACCAACACGCACTTCAGCTAAAATTTTACAGTTAGTCTCATCTGCTCTTTTGGGACTATCATCACATCTATAGCCTTCTTGTACCTGACAGAATAGAGTATGCAGATAGAGGAATTTGTTTGTTTGCTGCCTTGGCCACTGCTCCTGGAACTCTGACATGCATTTATCCCATACTTCTGATAACATCTGGCATCAATTATTTTCTACTAGTTTTGTCGAGTCTTTGGTATGGCTTAGAAGTGCAGGAGCTTACTGAATTATCATTTTTACACTAAAACTAAGCCTTTTACATTTTGATGAGACTTACAAACCACAGGCCCATTGGCTAAAGATTTCTTTGAAGAGCTGGCTCAGCAGAGAAAAAATTTCCTTTCAGGCCTCTGTCTGGGCATGAACAACCCAATTTACATTTAAATTCCGAGCTCATGACCCTATTTGTGACACTGATTTTGGGAGCTGATGGTGTTGAGCTAGATGGCAAATTTGGAAAGACTGTATTTCACCCAACAGCTGCACATAAACCCTTTCTCCTTTCTCACTCAAAGTGATTTTGCCTGTTCAGCTCTGCTGAAGAGAGCAGCTAGCTCCATTTTAGTAAAACAACAGTCTGACTAATACTAATCAGAGAGCTCATAGAAGGCAGAAGTTTCCTTAACACATACCACTGTTTTTATTGTTATGTTATTATATATATTGTTATATTGTTAAAATTGTCTACAACAAATTGTAGACTGGGCTGCAAATCTGGCAGAGGGTCCTAGGCATTTACTACACACCCATCAAGAGCTGGAGTTTTCAGTTCTGAAGACTTATTTGCCTTTCACATGAACATGATCCACTTGGATGGATGTAAGAATAATTTAGGATAAAAGCAAAATCCCCTGGTGTCCAGCAGCAGTTTCACAAAGCCCTTCCACATGGCATCACATACTCTTAGATGTGAATATAAGTTTATAATTTCTGTCACAGACTGAACATTCACTGTGAAATAGATACATGAATCAATTCTTGACAATCCTGAACAATAAAATACTCCCAGTAGTCATCTGAAAGCTAAAATGGTTAATGCTAAAATGAGAATCGATCTACTTCCATTTGTATTTGTAGCATGACAGCTGTTACCTGTAGACCTAAAACATCAAAACACAACCTATAGAGAAGAGAGAAAAACATCAGGATGCATATTGATATACGCTGGGCACATTGGATGCCAAGGTCCACAGCATCTCCTGACAGCAAAAGGGGATGCCACACATCTTGGTGTTAGTCCAGCCCCAGCTTCACAGCAACAGGCTAAAGCCTCATAGCTCTGATGAGCATAGAAGGGAAATGAGTAATTGCTCTGCAACCATTTCTGTATGGAAAGTTTACTGGGACTAGATGAGATGTGAGAAACACATAGGTGGAGAAACACAAAAAACAGTGTAGATCTGTGGTCTGACTACAGTACTGCAATTAAGAAGGCTTTTCTGTGACTATTTCATGTGACGGACGATGCCATTTCTTTGCAACATTTATAAATTCTTACATGGCTTCCTTCACAGGTGAAGTAACACTGAGAATGTGCCTGATGAGGTCTCCTATAACGAGCTAGCCTGGGTACCAGGGGCTAGCCCTTGTAGGAATGGAGCTCAGTATTTGGAGAAACAAACTTCCATGGCAGCCTGAAGAGCAAGACTTTTTGGACTTAGAAACCCAAGAGTGTGAGGAAAAAAATCCCAATATTTACTACCAGAGAACCACATGATTAATGCCTTGTCCCTTACCAACGGGAAAGGACAGTTCACAGAGGACATGCCACACTTTATCAAAATCAAGAAGAGCCATAAAGATATTTGATATCTTGAAGTAGTGACAACTGTGATAATTAGTCTGTGAGGGAAATAAACCATATTTTTATTGAAAGGAAGGATATACTATCCATTTTATAGTGTGATTACAGGGGTGCTGAGGGGGAGACACAAAAATGTTTTTTGTGATCTTTTTTTCTCCCAGCAAGGAAAACTACAGCTGCTGGCTTTTCAGATCCCCAAGCACAAGTTCTGATCAGCGACAAACCACTTCCAAATATTAATTAAAGGAAGCAAGGAGACATGACTGTGGTTCTCCCTTACATAGGTCAATACAACAGAGAATGGGACTGCAGGCTCACTTTTCTATATGCCATTCTCTTCAGTTTCCTTTGGAAATTCTGACTTGTTACAGTTAGTATAGTATTTGTATAATGTACCTCATATCTGTCAAACCTCTGAGTGTTCAACAACAAAAGGACAGGAAAGAGTAGAACTCCTTCAAAGAAACACACCAACAAAGTGCTTTTCAGAATATTCAGAATAGGATGCTGGCTTCTGTCTGTAGTGCTCCTATTATTTTTAACTAGCTCCTTCCATAATCATAACAGAGAGATTGTACTGAAGTTCAGGTTAAAATGCAGAAGAAAAACATGAGGGAAAATAAACTGAGGTTGTGAGATAATGTTTGTCAATACATAACAGGAGCGGAGAAATTTCAGAACTTGAATCTGAAGCTCCTCTTTCACAGAGGGACAAAAGAATATAAAAACTAACCAACCCAGATAAAATTGGCCCAGAAAAATATGACTGTAAATTATGCCTATAATTCTCATGGAATCATAAACAATTAATCCTTGTTGTTAATTAATTGTCACAGAATAGATTACTTATATGGCCAAGATGAAAGCCTTCTGCTAACAAAGAATGAGATACTCTTAAAGGTATATTGAAATGTTTTTTCCTACATATTTTATTACTGAGTCTTATAGCCTACTTTAAGCAACTACACACAAATTGACTCACTACCACTTAATTAATTAGCTCGCATTTCACAAAGTTAGTACACAGGATTTCCAAGAGGATATCAGGTAGTTACATGTTCTTGTTGAATAAAAGCAAAANACAATTTTTTTTTAATTCCAGTTGTAAAAAAAAAAAAAAAAAAAAAAAAAAAAAAAAAAAAAATCCTGCAACTGATATCAGCTGAGTAAAACAAACTTACCAAAATGCACAGCAGTATTATGATTGCCAGTTTGACTGTTATCCACTTACACTGAGAACTTCCAGATGAGACTATGCTTAGTTTCAGTTCCTTTCACTATATGTCATAATTTCTATTTTCACCACATTTTTGTAAGTGTACTTCTTCACACCTCATGAAGACAGTTTCTACTGAGAGTGTTTAGGGATGAGAGAAATGCATTTGCAATGCATATGAGATGGGACAGATGGATTTCCTTCATTTTCCTCTCTGTAGACAATGCTGTCTAGCTTTCAATGACACTGTATCTAAAGCTAATAGCACCCTCAGTTATTTCAGTCTGACTGCAAATAACCCTCATGGTGATGCAGTTAAGCCAACATAAAAATGTATATACCAGTATAAGCACCAGTACAATTTATGCTTATAAAGGCCACTCTGAAAAAACACAGTATCCTACAAAGTTTTAAAAAGTATGTATATTGATATGTGTATCCATTCATGAACTCCTATATATCTGTTTGGATATACACTTGTAAAAACTAGGCTACCATAAAGCCAAATTACATGTCTGTCCTAACATCATTGCAGTGCTCAAACCACAGGGCTCCAAATGAAGGATTTCTATGTTCATAACATCTTACCATAGCTTGACACTACTAAGAACATCATTATGTCACTGAAGTTCTTTATAAACTTAGAATTCCATGCAAACTACAAAGAAAAATATGAGCAAGTGATGAGTATTCACTTTCCAACAAATACAAAGCAAATGTTGAACTAAATTTAATAAACTGACCATGGACTATTCTCCAGATAACTAAGGGTCACAGAGGTTTCTCATCTAGAGGACACAGGTTATGCTTGATTTAGAAGCAGCAGAAAAATAACATTACATATAGCTGAAAGCCTACAAAATACCTAGGTCTTAGTTTGTTCTGAAAAATCACACCTACAACAGGTGCTGCCTCCATGACTCCTCCTTGAAAAGCTTCTCAAATTTTTTTTATATAGCATGTTCTGCTTCTCCACACAGTAAATGATCACTGTACTCCCTTAAAACTTCCTGTGACATCAGTTTAACAATCCCTTCTCCCACTATTTTCCTGATGCCCCTCTTGCTTAACCATCCTAATTCAGTGGCAGTGATTAGATGCTTAGCCTTTTAAAAAACCTTGCTGCATAATCAGCACTCAGCAGCCTATCTCAGGAACCAATATTATTGAACCTTGTCCTACAACAGAACCATTTAGTTCCTAAGTATTATTCCTTATTCATGCATCACAGCTCAACAGGACTGCTGGCAGCTATAGGGAATATTCATCAGACCTCAGAAGAGTTTTGGAAAAGTGTTGGCCAACAGGTGAAACTAAGCATGGTCCATGCACACCTGAAATACTTGAAGATCCTTAGGAAGAGAATGGCTCTAAAATCTGGAAAGATTTTCTCGTGGTTTCAGCTGGGGTAGAGCTACTTTTCTTCACAGTGGCTAGTACAGGGCTGTGTTTTGGACTTGTGCTGGACACAGGGCTGGTAATACAGAGATGTTTTCATTTTGATGTTGATTGCTGAGCAGGGCTTGTGCAGAGTCAAGGCCTTTCTCCTTTTCATACTGACATGTTGGCATGGGGCTGGAGCTCGGGATGAGACACAGCTAGGACAGGTGATCTCAGCTGACCAAAGGGATATTCCAGACCATATAGCATCATGCTCAGGATATAAATTGGGGGAAGAGGGAAGAAGGAGGAGATACTTGGAGTGACAGCATGTGTCTTCTCAAGTAAATGTTACATGTGATGGGGCCCTGCCCTCCTAGGAGATGGCTGAACAGCTGCCTCCCCATGGGAAGTGGTGAATGTTCTGCCTTGCTTGTGGGCATGGCTTCTGCTTTTCCTATTAAGCTGTCTTTATCTCAACCCCTGAGTTTTATACTTTCACCCTGCCAGTTCTCTCCCCAGTCTTGCTGGTGGAGGAGTGACCAAGTGGCTGCATGGGGCTTGGCTGCTGACTAGGGCTAAACCATGACAGATTTTACTCTCTAATTTCAAATCGATCTCCTAGACATGAATCAAAAATCATGCCACTGCACAAGTACTTTCAAAGACATGCCACTTTCAAAGACATCTGACCTGCCTTAAAGCTCACCATTAGCAAGCTATTGGCAACTCCTTGATAGTTCAGTCCGGAGAAAGGGTGAAGGGTATTCTGACACATTACATTATGGTGTCCTGAGGCTTGTCTCTCTCCAATTTAGCTTCTGCTCACATTCCCTTTTAAAGAGTGAATACTTTTCTTTAATGTTTTGCACTGCCAGTCACCTAGCAATCATTTGTCACTGACAGCTCTTAGGTGTTCTTTCTCATTCCCTCTATTGCCTCCTGGGAAGGCTCCTGAAGAGATTATGTGCTGCACTGAGTGACAGCAATCCTGTGGCCAAGAGTGTTCAGAGAGCAAGTCACAGGAAAGAAGACAGGCCAAACAGAAGCAGTGAAAAACATAAGCTGGAGACTGCAAACTGATGCCAAGCCTGAGAACACTTCAAAAAATCCTGTGCAAATTGCCTGCAAAGTCTCTTCTAACCTGCCCTACCTGTCTCACTCCTTTTGAAAGCTGTTTCATGAAATTGCAATCTATCACATAACTGGAAATGCTGTCTCAAATGCCTTTACAATACTGAATGAAACTAAGTGTCAGGAAAGCTAATTTCCTTCAGAATAAATACAGAAACATTTCATGTTGTGGATCATGTAGAAAGTCTTAGCAAATTAATGCAATCTTAACTTTCATAATATATCCTTGTCAGACAGGACTGAGAAGCTTTTCAGTTATCCTTATCACTTATCAGCAATAACTAACACCAGTTGAAGGTTTCCAATTAAAAAAAAGAAAATCACAATAGAAGCTTATAAATAATGAATGAGCAAAACCTTTTTCATGAATCTCATCCACTTGCAGGCAACCATTTCTTTGTTTAAAGACAAAAATGCTGAGATTAAGAATCACAGTTCAAATAAGGAAGAAAATGTCAGGTCAGATAGAAGATTATTCTTCAGCAGAAGCTGCCAGAAAAGAAAGAATCAAGGAATAAAAATATGTTACCTTTGCAAGGATTTGAATTGCGACACTTTTTACCCTTGTAATTAGAGTTTTAAAATTTGTTTTGCCCTAAGAAATACCACCTACATATTTAACTGCTGCAGAGCTATTTCCTTCATTTAAGATTTTATTTATGAAATACTGGATTTCACTGCTTTGGAAACATATACACACAGCACACAGGAAATCTCAAGTTATGAAAGCAGTATATATAGCAAGTGATTACTCCTCATAGCCAGTTCTCTGGCTGTAAATCTTTCAGTCATCCATAAAGCAAAACAGGCAGAAAGGTCAAACCAGATAAAGGCCAAACAGGGTATCCTTATAGTCAAGATAAAAGCTAAGGAGTCTTAACCCTGGACCTATTTCACTACATTAGTAACGGTATTTTGCCAAAAGGGCACAGAAAGCAAGTAATCAAGTAACACATAAAGTATCATTAAGTAACCTGAACTCGTGGTTTTGTAGCCCAAGAAGATACTCCCATAAAAATTTCAAGAATTTGCATTTTTATGAGCTTAAAAAAATTATTTTTACTGATTCTTTTTAAGCTTTGTTTTCACCTTCCTTATTATACTTCTGTCTTATTGTTTGTTAGATTGACTTCTAGCTCTGTATAGAAATTTAGCAATATAGTTCATATGGATTTAACACCTAAAATATTAGGTATTTATACATTATGTATCAAAGAAAGAGCTATATAATGAAATTAAAAAAAATAAAGACTGTATTTAAAACAATTATTTCTTTAAATGTGAATTGTTAACACTATCATTATAACTTTCATTCAGGAAACTGAGAAAGGTATAAACAAATATAAAGAAATTAAGGCAGATCATCCATGAAGCATAATGATGGTTGTGATGAAGCAAGTGAACAGAGCTTACATTAATTCTTCTGAATAGAAGTTCTTGTTTCTTAGGATCCTTAATAAAATCCTTGATAGTTTGAAATGAGGTTGTAGAAGAGATCACACTTTTTTTCTGGATTTAATAACTGTAGCATAAAATCTTGACTGATATCAAACTGTATAACCTGAAATGTATGTCAGTAATTTGAATCAATTCTAGCAAGTAAGTTAAAAGATAAAAATGTATATTCAAGTGGGTATGGTATGACTATATTCTAGGATACATGGATGTGCAATAACTGCAACATCTTAGTCTAGCCAAGGGTTCTTCTGTTCTACTGTTCATTGTCTTTTATAATTTGATTAACTTTTCAGAGAACACAAATCCTTATCATTCTGGGAGTTTATTTGCCAAAATAAATCATTCTTTGAAGTTGAATGGTAATTATACATGTGTTCTTTAGTATTAATATTTATCTAAATGTAGGATGGTCTACAAAAATTGATATTTATACCATTTATCATTTGGAGTCACCTCTTCCTGGCAGAGGCCAAACCCAGTAGGCTTTTCTTGACTCAGAATTTACAGTGGAAAATAATATTGTACATGAAAAACTACAAGCAGCCATCATGAGAAAACATTTTCTCAATTATAAAAGGATAACTTCATTACTTGTTGTGTCATACACTAGTCCATTTTCTACAGGGATGTGCGAGGGAATCGTGTGCAGGCTTGGGCTGACTTCCCAGGAGAACTCCCAGGAGGTTCCCAGGTTGGAAGGGCCATCCAGGCAGTGACAGGTTCGGACGTGGATGCCACTGATGTGCAGAGGAGCCCCCCTGGCAGCAGCCCAGGGCCCAGCAGCAGCTCCATCTGTCAGAGTCTCTCCGGGAGAGGGACAATCGAAGGCAGGACCGTGCAGGGGTGGAGGTGCCAGTGACAGAGGCGGTGGCCACGTTCTCCTGCCTCCTGAGCTTGATTTCAGAGCACTGAAATGTCAGAGACCGTGAGGCACAATTCAAAATACACCATGACACTGCACTCATTCAAAGGTAAGGGACAGCAAACCACACGACTGCAGTGTACCCATTACAAAAAAAGCTATGGTGTTTCCAAAGAAACCCAGGATGACAGAGTATTAGCGTATCCACATCTTTTATCCAAGGGGAATAAAGGCAATTATTATGTCCCTGGTGTTCTGGAAACAGTCTGAATAGGCACAGTGTGCGCTATCAGGAGAGTCTGGCAAAAGAAAGATTTGAATCATTATCTAATTATCAGGTTATTTTTTTTTTCAGTTAAGCCAAAAGTTACTCATTAACTTAAGTCAAATCCACCAAGCAGTGTCATTTAGGGGAGAAAAAGCTGGGAATAGCACTGCTGTCAGTCTTTTCTGACTTATCAGGGTAAAGTACACAGGCAGCTGAAAAATGCAAGACGTCCAAGACAGTGACCTAATCCCAGTTTCCATCTGCTAGCTCAGCACTTAAGCTTTCCATACAAACATGAGAGATAATGTGACAGAGGATATCCTGACAGGAAAGACAGGGTCCCCAGGTACCTGGATGACCCTGACTCCAGTCCAGCTACACACTCTGACTGAGAGAGATCAAGGTGACCTTTTCCTCCTCTGGTATGCTTAATGTTCTAGCATTTCATGTGATTTTCTTGTCCATGCCCAAAAGAAATGTTTTACTACAACTACCTAAGCCAATTACTTCTAAATTCAATGTGGAATATCAATTAAATTTTGCAGTAGACAAAACAAATTTAAAAACCCACATCAGTTACTTAGAAAGCCTGATGTGGTTACCTTTTCCCAGAGAGGCTTTTCTTGTCAGTGTGGTGATGCACAGTACAACAGTTTGACAGCAGCCCTGGTCTGTGGACAGCTTCAGCTGACCTGCACACAGCTGCTTAAGTCTCTGCTGCTGCATTTTTGGTGGCTGCTCAGATGTATAGGATGAGCTGCATGATGCAGTTCTCTTTTTGAGGGCTGGTTAGCCCTTATTAATTTACACAATAACCAAACCTAAGTGCACAACATGACAGAAATAAAAGTGTCTCCCAGAGCAGAAGATGTGTGCTTGACCAAAGGATCCTGCCAGCAATCACACCTCCCAGCAAGGTTGTTTTCCCTCTACTTAGCAAGGCATGCCTGCTTTCTGGTGATCTCACACCATGCAGGGAAGAAACATAAACTCCATTATGGCACATTTGGATGCATACCTATGATTATGTAATTAGGGCCTTCCCTCACCTTCTGTCAGGGCTGTGTTCCCCCTCCCCTGGCAGGGGAAGGCTCAGCACATGCTGAGCAGCCTCCCAGGCGGCTGTGCCTGCTCTGCTCCAGCTGAGAGGCCCTAAACCAAGATGCTCTGACTTCCTCCTTACGTGCTGCATCCTTTAACTTTTACAGAGTTAAGAGGGTGTTATTTAAAGGTTGTCATTTCACAGCTACCAAGCCTGGAACGGGAGGAGAGCAGCAGCTGCTGTGCACATTATGTGTGTTAGATCTCAACTACTCATTATGTCCTTGAATAACCACTCCTGCCATTACACCAGGTGGCCTGTGAAAACACTGCAGCTCATGAAGAGCATTCTTCATGAGTCAGGGTCAAACATAAAGGCAGAATTCCCACTGTCCTCATCCTAAGATACAAAATAAAGGAGTTGAGGCAGTGCTGAACACATTCATACAAAGCTGCAAATTCTATGTTCTTTCCTGTCTTATGATTTGTACAGTAGCTGCCAAAGTTTTTTCCTGTACAAGAAATGCAGTTTTGAGTCATCCAGGCTGGTTTATTCCAAATACTTTATTCAGGAAGCACAGGGGAATAATTCAGGAAAAACTTTTCAGCAACAAAAAGCCCACTTGTGCTGTACCCTGCAACTACAAGTGAACCATTACTGAGATACAGGGGAGACTACAAAGGCCCCCAAATACTGATACCCCTGCTAGATCACTCTTTCAGTTTCTGCTGCTGAGATGAACAAGAGAGTTGTCACTCAAAGAGCTATCGAATGGCAGAGAATTCGAGACTTTCCAGCTCTAGCCTTCCCCTAACAATCACCTCCCCTTGCAAAAGTCACACGAGATCACAGACTGGATTTCCCTGTCCTCAGGGAGGTATGCTCTGCTCCTATCAGGGACGGGCTTGTCACTGCTACCATTAGGGACTGCACTCTAGGGAGTGAGAGTACAAGAAATGTTATGCAATGCCAGGATGCCCATCTAACCCAAAAACTGCATTATTCTTAGAGTGAGCCAAGTGTGTGCCTGACTGCAAATTCCAGTGTTTCAGAATCACAGGAAAGGTCCTTAAAGATCATCCAGTTCCACCCCCCTGCCATGGGCAGAGGTGCATTTTACAAGTAGCAGCGGCTGCTCTTCAAAATCTATGTTTCTTGTCTGTCTTTTTGACCCCCATGAGGCCACCTGAGAAGTTTGGGAAGTTTGGGGTTACTCACAGGAGGAGGGATGCTGTGAGACTGTAAACACATGTGTGAGAGACCCAAAGCCTGGGGCACTGGCTGAGGGGTGCAGCTGGTGAGGTTGTGAAGCCCCATGACCTCAAGCACTGGAAGAGGAGACAAAATGACCCTGCCCCACTCAGTTCTCACCAGCTTTAAGAGAGAGATCCAGGAGATGTAACCCCTCAGGAGAGGCTGCTCTTTACAGAAGAAGTGGTGGGGTTTCAAACAGCACCATTTGACATGTTTTGTGTAGCAGCCCTGCCCAACAGACCCCTACAAGGATATTTCTCACTTTATGAATTTCCATCTCATGCTTTTTTAATTTTTTTTTAATGTAAATATATGGGAGTTGTACATCAGGATGAGACCAAAGCAGTTTTGAAACATAAGATAATGGCCAATTCTGAATTTAACTCACCCTGATCCGCGCTTTTGATGTTGATAGAGATGTTTGATTTCCTCCAGATGCTACCAGTAAATTTTAGTAGGATGAAATCTAGTCTTGAATTTCAAAATGTATCACCACTACTATTTCGTTACTTTTCATTTTAAAATCTAGTGATGTTAAAACTTACAGGGAGAAAAAAAAAAACCCAAAATAATAATCTTTGTGAAAGAAAGAACAAGAAAATTAAGAAAACTACTTTGGTTTGTTCAGATTTGGGTTTTTTACCTGTAAGCTGGTCCTATACTCAAGGGAAAAAAACACGCTCCTATTGGAACTAGTTAAAAGTCAAAGTTCCAGAGAAATAACTCCTTTTTCCTGTTGCTTCAGCAAACCTCCACTTTTTTAACCTGTTTTGAGTAATCTCTTTGTACTAATCCACTGGAAAAAAATTTTAAAAGGAGGAAAAAGGTCCAACAGTGATTTTCTTTTAGCACTAATTAGGAACAATGTCTTTTACTGAGAGCAAAGAAATTGGTGCAGAAGACTAAGACACCAAGAACAGTTTTAAAGTGAAACTCATTGATTTTATCTTTAATGATTGCTTAAAATTTTTTCTTAAAATATGGTATATGTCACTGTTGGGCTGTTTCATTTTAAATTCTGATTTATTTTTCCTTCTATTTCTTCATCTGGAATTTGAACAGCTACAGGAAGCAGACTAGCATTAAGAGAAAAAGCCTTCCATTGAAAGTTACAGCCATTAAATTATAATTACTCTAAATAATAAAGTATTTAATAATTAATATAGAGCAGTTATATAATACACCTGTCAGACAGCTCTGGAATAAAGTTGCGTGGCAAAAGACAACCAGAGCACACAAGTATTTATGCTTAAGTATAGCACTGTATTTGTGCATAACATTAAATACACTTCTCTAAGCGCTTCCAGAATTAAAACTCATACTTTAGATACTAAGAGAAAACAATTTGACAGGACACTTCTAGTTTGAGAGAATTTATTCTGCTCAGAAAATTGATACCATACAGCAACATTGTCTTGTTAGGACAGGATTTATGCCTGTAGGAGTGAAATACAACATAAGGCAAAAACCCTTGAAAAGGTGATTAAAACTAGAAAAGCAGAAGTATGCATTTTTTTCTCATGTATGACTATTGTAGAATGAGACTGAAGAATAATAGAATTTTTTTTAATGGTTTCAGCATAAAATACTAGATTAAATAATCTCCATAAGATGCACGAAACTTTGGAAAACTGCTGTATAAAATTGATGTAATCAGTTTTGCATTACAACTGCGATCAAAACTCAAAAAATGGTAGTGCTTTACATGAGAGGGATTAATGTCTAATGTTCTAATATAATTTTTTGCCTTTTCCTTGAGACAATGTTAAAATTGTAGGTGAAGAAAGCTGAAGTTTGTACGTAATATGAGAGTAAGCAGAATTTTGCAAGCAGGTAAGGCTAAAAACAGTTTAAAAATATTTTAAAAAGCTTTGCCCTGAAACTGACAGCAAAGTCTTAGTATAAGCTTTCTACAAATTCAGCTGTCCCATTAACTTTATTTCTGACGAGTCTGAAAGCCAAAACCATAGTGACTAGACTGTGAGAAGGGGTTTTAAATCTTACCTGTACACACCTCAGTGCATATGTATCTGAGTAACTGCTACCAATCCCTTGCTATTTACAGCATCTGATGGAAATTTAAGTCATAGAATGTATCCAGAAAAAAAATAAATGAAAAGAAAAAAACTGGAACAGAATGATAATCTACATCAGGTATTGTATATAGTTAAGAGATGCATAAATCTTTAACTACCCAAATTTTAAGAATCTCAGTACAAAACTGTATTTTAAAAGTACTTAAACATAGGCACAAGTTTTTTCTCTTTACTGTCTTATAAACGATTCCTTCTTCTACATTAGCATGTACAGATTCATGGGAGCTAGCAGTGCAAGTCAAGTGCTCTTTCTGCTTTTCAGTAAAAGATGTAAAAATGTTCTCTTGCATCCCTGTGTTTTGGGTAGGTACAGAAAAATCTAGCACAAATCTCTTGTTTCTAGATTTAAGTAACTTTGATTTAAACAAGAACAATTGGATGTAAGACAATAAAGGTCAAAGCTCATGAGCAAGCAACAGACACAAACATATGAAACACAACCTAGAGGAGAAATCACACTTCTTGTGTGAGAGCAGTCCCTGGACCTTCACTTGCATATTTGGAAATCTGGGACACTCAAATTCCAGCTACAGTCTTTTCCTTATTCCTGATGCTCTCCTCACCTCAATGGTCTCACCATTTGACTTTCTAGGAGGAACAGAGAGTCCTGGCCACGGTCCTGGTAGAGCCAGTACCAGGAAAAAAGAAGAGACAACGGAAGGGCCAGGATTTATGGCACATACTGCAGAGCTCTCGCTAAGGTTTGCCTTGGGTTTAAGCCCACCCTGCTTAAATCACTTTTTCACTTCACCAGATCATGTTACTCCTCACTGCAGCAGTACCACAAGTGAACATGGGGGAAAACACAGCTGCTGAACAGAAAAGTGCTTGTGTTGCATCTTCCTCTGCACTGGCCGAGCTGCAAGAGGAGTCACTGGCTCCTTTTCAATCACACCATTGATGGGGAGAGCGCTGCTGTTTGGCAGCACCTCTGCTTTCCATGTGCAGCACCAACCTGCTTTGACTTCGCTCTGCTGAATTATTTCTGGCACACACCGGTGGATATATTCCTAGAAATGGAAATTTATTAGTTAAATGGAAAATATTATGTAACTCATGTATCCCATTCATGGACTGTTTCTGCAGGTGCTTTTCAACCCTGAGCTGTAAAGGATAGGATTATTAAAATCCACAGAGAAAGCAATTCTCACTTCAGCAACTGGTACTGAGACCATGTCAACCTGCTGTATCACTTGGGTTGTTTCATCCCTGTGCAGAATGCCCCTAGGCATTCTTGCAGATTTTGAAGCTGCTGTTATATTCAAGGGTAGCACGCCATGGGTTTTCTGGTATTTCTTGGGTGTGTATGTGGGAGGGACAGTGGAGCTACCATGAAAACTTCATGGATTCTTCTGGACTAGCCATTGATGACAGTCCTTTCCTGTTCATATTTCTACCCTGAAAATACTGAATCCTTTCACAGCTTTGACACCTGCCCCACCCCACCCCTTCAACATACCAAAATTACTTTGCAAGACCAGGAGACCTGACAAGAAAGACCAGAGAGAAGGCTGACAGTGGTACAGCTGTAGGACACACAGCTCAGTGCTCAGGTCAGGCAACCCTGCTGAGCCTGGTGAACAGTAGCAAAGGTGGTGAGAGGCACAGAGAAATGCTGGGAGGGCACAGACACAGCCTCATCATGCTTCATTGCCAAAAGGTATAGCATGTAATCCTGGAGAGAAGAGAGCCCTGAGAGTCAACCACGTTTATCCTTAAGGCTTGCATACCTCCAAAAGAAATATTTTGTTGACCTTTTTACCTATTGTGAAGTCCCTAATCTCATATCTCTCTAAGTTTCTCAAAACCAAACAACTATTTTGGGCATTTCTCTACCATTTTAAAGTTTTTCAGAAGAGGTCCAAAGAGAGAGTTACAGATATCATTCAACTAGGTCCAATTCAAAAGTGGTGATTCACCAACAGAACGGCAATAACTACTTGGCTTGAGACTTTTGTTTATAAAACTCTCCTTCTGAGTTTCCTGATTTTGCATATGAAAATGAAGTAATAAACAAACAGAAAATATAGTGACATTGCATTTTTGATAATGTATAATTTTTTTTTTTTTGAAAACTTGGAACACAATGTTCTCAGATGTACTGTTTTTATTTCCTTCAGTAGGGCTTTCCATTATCTTATGAGATTTTTACAGGACATGCTGTAAAACCTCTGTGGATGAAAGATAATTGCATTCAATTGAAAACAAAACCTAAATCTATCATGATCTAGCTTGCACATTGTCTGTTTCTTTCAATAGCTGATACTGGTTTTGTGAAAATCCACTCACTGACTTTAGTAAGAGAAATTGGGTAAATCTGTTTTGAAGAGGTCCAATTTCCTGCTCCTCTTCTCTTAATAAAAGCCTCCTTTACACCCCATACAAACCTTTCATTGAGCTTAAACATAAAATTACTTGCTCTCTGATACCCAGTAATATGCTTCTAAATCATCTAATTCCCATCCACTTGAAAATAAAAATTATTCTATACCTTGACCTAGCCTAGAGTGTAATTTAACAATCAAGAAAGCACTATACACATAATTTGAAGTGGTGAAAAACCATCTCAATTTCTCTGCTCCTTGCATGAGACACTTTTTTAGAGGAACGTCTGGATGACTAATTTAATTCTACCCCAGAAAGAAAACAGGCCTCTTTAAAATAAAGTTGAACAGAATTATCACAACAAATTTTTGCAAGAGCATGCCAGATAAGACAGTATTTTTTTAAAATTATATGACTACAGCTTTTATAGCAATCATAAATAAAAAAAAAAAGTTCTAAATCCAGTTTTAAAAGCACTGTCTCCAAATTAAATTATGATTTTTATCAGTATTTAATTTTTGATGGAAGCAAATAATGAATTAATAAAATCAACTTATAGGTCTCAATACTGCATAAATTATTTTTTCTTACTACAAATCAATTTATCTTGCAACTGCATTTGATTGTCAAGCAAAATCAGCAAATGCAAAATATAACTTCTGAAATATTTAATGTTTAATCTATTTCCCAAATGTTAAACAGGATTACTACATATAGCAAAATTCAGTATATGTTAATCAATATTTTTTAAAAATAAAAGTTTAAAATTATATACTTGTATAATCAGAATACTTAAATTATCAGAACATTATCTATTAAAAAAAAAAACCCTAATTTGCTCAAGTTTTTGAAGCAAATTATTATTCCCAACCGGCCTTTCAGCCTAACAGGTGAAAAATGTGGATGAATATTTCCATTCACAGTTCACCATACAGAGGCTAAGAAATGCAACAGAGCTTGGTGTTGACAGCCTCACTGAGAGCTTCCTGGTTTCTGGATGGTGTACTGTTGGGCATTCACCATGATTTTCACGTACAAGAAAACTTTTGCACCAAGGCAGCGTAAGTTAGGATGGTAACGTCTCCTTTTTCCCTTGCCCTATGACAATATGTCATTCAGGGTGATATACCTACCTGTTCTAGGAACTGAGGAACTAGTCTTCAGATTTGCTGCGTTGTCCAAATTGTTGTGCTGGGGAGGAATCTAAAATTAATTTAATCTTGATTTGCACTAATAAAAAATAGAGTTTGACCTTTCTCAGCTTTCTCAGCAAGGATTCTCATACTTACAGATTTAATTTTGCTTGATTTATTCTTCAGCAGCACCAAATAATTTTTCTGAGATCTAAAACCAGTAAAAAATTAGTGTCTGAACTTGGTTATTTAAACGTTATTATATGGGAAGTGACTGATGATTTTAAACCTACAGAAGAAGCAACTGGGTAGTGCTTCATTTAACTTGTTATTATTGCCACGGTTAACTCCTCCCTTTTACAGCCACTACACTATTTATTAGCTGGAAGATGATTTGGTGGGATTCCTCTGTCCAAACTTCAGCGGGTATGGTGTGGACTTCTATATCACAGCTACTTTGTCCAGGGTCTCTGTCAAGAAGCTGAGGAAGACAGGCACTTCTTATAGAGCATGATTTACTTGATTTCCCATAGACACATACCAAAAGGTAACATTTAGTTTCATCCTGGAATTGCCTGCATCTTTCTTTGAGGTGGTTCAAGACAAGTTGCCCAGATACAAATATCTGGGTAAATTGTTTGAATTTTCATGGATATCACACATGACACAGATTTCATCTCCTGAGATGATCTCCTTACAAAAAAAAGGTGAAGGAAAACAAACACAGAACTAAAAAACTATTCCCTTCTTACACAATGATTTATTGCATGTAGTAGCATAGCTTTGAAAAGCGTTGAAGGACAAATGTTTGAAAGAAAGGTTTTCAAAAAGGCCAATAAAGAAAACAATACCCACTCAAAAAAAAAAAAAAAAAAAAAAAAAAAAAAAAAAAAAAATCCTGCTGTCACTTACACCTGTACAAATACAGTGCAGCACACAGACAACAAAAACTGAGCTCAGCCAAAGATGACTCCTGTTGCACTGATGCATTTGGGCTTAAGATTTTTCTTGAAATTTCCTACCATTTCACTAGTTTTAGCCAATGGTTTACCTTTTCCTTTTAATAAAGTAATTCAAAGATCTATGACTGTTCAAATATAAGGTAAGGAAGTTCCATTTCTGCTTCCACTTGTGTTGGCCAGGAGATTTAATGACCTAGGCACCAAGGTCGAAAACAAATATGGGCATAATTAACAGTGCAAATATATTCTAGATCTGACCCAATACTTTTTTGTGACAAGAAACAGGAAATTCTGCTAACCCCACTCAGCCTCCTAGATCAGCAACAGGAACATTCCTCTGAGATACATTAAATAAGAGTTTCAGTTTACTCTCAGAAAAACCTGGATGAGGGATCCAAACTCAGCTCTCCCCAGTTTAGATGAAAATTCCAGCTCCTGCACTGTCATTTTGCTCTTTCTTTGTGGTAAATTATTATTTAGTAATTTAGACATAGCAAAAAAGAGTAAGTATGAAAGAGTTAGAAATTCACCCCAGATATATATCCAGAGCAGTTCGGTAACTTCAGAATAAAGGAGATCTTGAAGCAAATTCCTTTTCTACATAGAGTGGAGCATAGAACTACATATGAATTATGTACTTTTTATGTGGGTGGTCTGTCTGCTATGCATGGGGACAACCTGAGCAATGTTGCATCTTGTAAAAAAACAATTTGTCCTGAGGTACTAGGGCTTAGATGTGCCACATTTTAGTGTAAGTCCAGAGCAGACAAATGTTGGTGTAAAAATGGGCATGCAGAGAATTAAAGACCAAGCAAACATTCAAGGAACAGCTTGAGGATCTATATTCACACAATTTAATTGGTAAACTAAATAAAAGCACTTTCAATTAAATCCATAATATTCATGTATCCAATAAAACAAATATATTAATGAAATTTGGAAGTTGATTTTCACCTGGCAAGCACAGTCAATTTGTACATGTGTCAAAACCAAAAAAAAAAAAAAAAAACCAAAAAAAACCTCCACAAAAAAACCCATTAAAAATGGCACATGATAACTGTATAGCCACTTTAGCAAGAACTAAATTCTATGTATATCTTTTTCATTTTTAGTCCTTGGAGAAGGAATTGCAGCAGATTGTCACATGTCTGGTATACCTTCATTTCTTGAAGGAAATAAAGTTTTCTATTTCATATGCTTCAAAAAGATGATTTCTGTATTTGGGTACTTAATATTAACATTGGTTCAGATTATATACTATAAGATCAAAGTAGGCTGTGGATCAGTACCTTAAAAATTTAAAAGCTGCTACAGTCACAGATGAGTAATCCATGTGCAAAACGAGGTCTCTTGCGTTGCCTGTCGCATTACAGGTTTGACTGTGTGAGATGCTGAAAGTCCTGAATGCCCAATCAATTTAACATTTCAGGATGCACTCAGAACTTTGCTGTATCAGGCTCAGGGTTTACAATGGTAAAACTACACTCTTCATAAAGCAGTGCTTAATTACAGCACATACACAGCAGTAATTCATCATACCACGAGCTACTGCTGATTAAAACCTGTAAGCTGGTTTTAAAACCTTGCACACTCATTATAATCAACAGTAGGGAAGGATTCCTAAAGGCTTGACCCATTTCCAATGGGATTTGACCCAATTCAGTGTCATGCAGCTTCATTAATATTTTATCTGTTGATTGGGTCTTATCCATCTAACAGATCAGCTATTGATTTCTATGTAAAAGTGCAATTTATAGAACCATTCCAGATGAAAAAGAGAAACAGCTATTGTTCAATTTTGTTTGTGCTTGGTCACTCCATCAGGATTAATTATCCACCACCATCTAGCTAACTTGTTTTGAAAAATGAAATGTGAATGGCATAACTGTCCTGGCACATTCTTCTACTGCTTGACCATTAAATAGAGTTAACTGATGATTTGGCTAACGTATTATCTAAACAGTCCCCTAAGTCCTTCTCTTCCCTTATAATTATGGACCACAGGCAAAAATCCCATCACTGAGAATAGCTGCTAAATTGTAGTATAAGAATGGAAACCTATCATGAGTACAAACCAGGAAGCTTTCCTCCTGCTTGAGACCTTTATAAGGCACTCATATCTTGGGAAATCTGTCACAATTTCTTGAACAACAATTCACAAATCTCAGATGAGGACAATTCCCAGAAAACTCATACCATCTGAGAAAAGGGAATACACAGGAGGATATTCTAGTCAAAGCACAAAGGAGATTACCACTATTCCAGGGACTGCTTGGAACTGGCCTTCTACAAAGAGTGGAAAATGCACACATGGTGGTCACAGAAGATGTTATATGATGCTTATGTCAAATCTGAGATAACAATATATGCACATCACTATTTTTTTTTTAATACAAAATTTAACCAATTGTAAAATTCCTACCATTTTTACCACAGGAAGAATTAAACCTAGTTTTCAAGGTCCAGTTTTTTAAGAGTTCTCGGCTCTGGGAGGATACCAAAAAAGGTGAATAAAAAAAGATTAACAAAGGGAAAATTCAGAGAACCCTGAGGATTGTATTTCCTTTCTGTGCATCTTGGGCAGCCTTCCCATTTGTGTCTTAGTCAAGAAACCATTTTGAATGCTAAGTGGCAAAAAATTTGACTGAATTAGAATGACATTATGAAATATTGCATCTCTGTGTTTCCATCCCCATCCTGGGCAATGTAAAGCAGGGACACAATTTCAGTTTCTTAACGCAAAGTGACTAAAAGCCACTCCATGACCTAATCTCTCACCCAGTTAAAATCAGGTCTGTCAGCACAGACTATTCCAGTTCCCTTATCTGGACCTTGAGTGAGTTTACTTCAGCTGCTTGTAACTTTTTCATTGCTAGAGATTTTCAACATTAGTAATTTTATACTTTAGAATGGAGTGAAAAACTATTTGTGAGCTTTTACCTTTGATCCTGTAATTGCTGACTTTTGAGTACTTGGTTTATGACATGCAAATTTAACATTTTACTCCCTTACTTCTGTCTCCCCACTTTTTGCTTCTTTTTAATAATAGCTGCAATGCCAAGATGAAAGAAAAACAAAAAAAGAGAAATATATGTAGTCTTAAATAAAGCATAATATTTCATCTTAAATTCATCCAAAATGATGAGAATATGAATGTCATCTGGAATGAATGCCTCTTGGATGAGTGTAAATTACAGACAGTCATGAGATCAATTAATTATATTGAAATTAAGAATACTGATGGGCCACTTTTACACCTGTTCTTTTAATCTCCATATTAGTGAGCTGGTGAAAGCAGAAAGCAACCGATGCTGCTAAGGCCTAGAAATCATCTCTTCTCCCCATGCTTCGCATCTGCAGCTTGTAGTTATCTGAAGTTCAGGAGAAGCACTGCTAAATTTGGGGTTCCAACATGCATGATTTTAATGCGTGTCAAGAGTCCACAGTTGGCATCAGCACAAAGGCTTAAGTGGAGCTTGCCCATTACCCATGCCTGGCCATGGCTGTGCTGTTTGAGGCTCGTAATGACAGAATCACAGAATCATTTAGGTTGGAAAACATCTCCAAGACCATGGAGTCCAACCTTTGACTGATCTCTGCCTTGTCAACTTGACCATGGCACTAAGTGCCAGGTCCAGTCATTTCTTGAGTTCCTCAAATCTGTCACGAAAGAGGCAAGTGCATACTTCTGTAGGATCTGTTGCCCAGCACCAGCAGGTATGTATGCAGACTGTGAAGGCCCAAAGCTACTCTTCCAGTACATCTGTCCATGGCCCCGTGGGATAGGAAGTCCTGCCAGGGATGCTCGTTGGACTGCTTTGCATGGGCGCATCTTTAGGCAGCAAAAACAGCCTTTTCTTCCTAGTACTCTGCCCATGCAAGAGCAGCTGAATGGAAGAGCTCCAGGACAATTACTGCAAATAAATTGTACCTGACAGATCATTTAAGATAAACTGTTATTCCTTTTAGGATCTCATGCTAAGTAAATCTCAACATCAAACTTCACAAGGCAGAGCTGAGGAACTTTGCAATGCTCCTACCTAGACTGTTATTCTCTTTTTCTTATTCAGTAGAAGAGCAAGAAAACATTATTATTCTGGCCAGATTGCCTTTGTCAGTCGCAACAAAGGTCTAAGTGAGGAAAAGCTTGGAAAAATGCTTACATGCTCAAATCTTCAGTTATGAAGCCAAGAGAGATGCACTTATCCAGCTACTACATCTCACAAAAGTTAGGGCTCTATTTTGGGATGGGGCACATCTACGTTGACTTGGCTGCCAGCTAGCTTCACAGAATCACAGGATATTCTGAGTTGGAAAGGACCCACATGGATCACTGAGTCCAGTGCTTAAGTGAATGGCCCATATGAGGATCGAACCCACGTCCTTGGCATTATTAGCACCATGCTCTGAACAACTGAGGTGATCTTTGGAAAAATCCACTTTGGGTAAGATTTTCAAAATGACTGAGTGCCTTAGAAAATAACATGTATAACTCAGTTGTCTTTCCCCCTAACATTTTATCTTTTGTATTCCTTTCATTTAGTCAGCCTCTTCCATACAAATAGATCACAGAGGGCTAAAAAAAAGTAATTTGAATTTTCATTAAAAAAAGATAATTAAAATATGTATTAACAAGGGGAACAGAAGCACAAGTCCAACTCAAGCCCAAACAAGGGATGAAATATTTAACTTACACGATGGTCCATGGCATCAGTAGGGCATTCTATATCCACAGGTCACCTATATACATATTTATGGCTTGCAAGCCCATGGTCTTTTCCAGAACTAATGCTTCTGTAAACCCTACTTGCTCCAGAGTCAGCCCACAGTTGAATTTTAGCTAGCACAGTAAATCAGATGGACTAAAGCTACCTGAGTCTTTCAGAGATTAAAACAGTCCAAAAGTGCTGAAAAATGAACCTTTAACACACAGGCAACAATCCAGCATTTGGCTACAGGTTATCACTTAGGTTGTCAGCTGAATTTATCAAACCTGGATATGAGCAGCTAAAAAGCTTTTGATGATTTATAACTCCTGTATACAACTGCAGCCTTTAATCCTACTTAACATTTTCTGGGTGTGAAAATTCACAAATGATTTTTTTTTTTTAAATTCTGTTCTGTTCCCTGAATTCAACAAGCCCTTTGTGCATCTACTGACTTTTGGGATTCATGCTCCCGAGACTTTTCAATGTCTTTTCCTCTGGAGAGGGGAAGCACAGACTAAATACATGAGTAAATCCCGCATTTTTATCAAGCTGTCTGCAATTTGCTAACACAGCCCAACACAACATTCGCCTGCCATCACATCAGACTGCCACAGCCATGGTCCAAATGTCACATTAGCAGAGTCAGGTTAAAATCACTTTGTGTTACAACACTTTCTGCACTGACCTTTTAAAGGGCCAGAATGAGAGGAAGGCTTAGCTCCCCTTGTTCTGTGCAGGGAGTCTCTCCTTATTTTCTCTCCTAAATGTGAGAAACACGTGCTTCATATTCAAGGGGGAGTGGTCAGCTTTTATGAACATGTGACATTCCTGCAATCCACCGAGCTCATCCTGTAGCCTGTGTGGTACAAGCAGCGTTCTAAAAAAGTAAAATTGATTACTTGAGGATTAGGATCTTGGTGTATGTCAGACACCTTTTTCTTGAGGAGCACAGGCATCTGCTTCCCCTGATGCACTCAGCTTTCCATTTTGACACAGGTCAGGGCAGTATTTAGGGCTATTTGCCTCACCAGGCCTATAAATAACTTGACCTTTTAAAATGGCCAGAACAGGGTATGTGTATCACTAATTTGGATGCTGTAGCATACTTTTAATAGAAGCAAGGATCCATCATGACTATATTATAGATGGGAATATATGTTTCCCCAGGAAGAGCTGTCCAGCCTGCTCAGTGCAAAAGCACTGGAACAGGCTGGAATGGACTACCAAGGGAGATGAAGGAGTCACTATCCCTGGGAATGTTCAAGAAATCACTGGATCTGGCACTTACTGCCAGGGTCTATTTGACAAGGTGGTGATCAGTCAAAGATTGGGCTTGATGATCTTGGAGGCCTTTTCCAACTTAAATGATTCTATGAGTTTAGGGGATATCCTTCCAGTGAGATATTGCTCTTTTCCTCCTCCTCCAAGCTAGTCTTTATTGGCAGATCCCAGATGATTTGGAGTGGCCAATCCACTGACAGGGAGACTGACCCTGTGCTTCCCATGTCAAGGGGGCCTCTGAGCCCAGCTAGTGAGTCCAGTCAAGTCCCAAATCTGGTAAAATAAAAATAAATTGATTATTATACACAAAAGATTAACCACTAAAGACTGTACAGTCTGTCAAGGTCAAGCATGGCCTGAATAGCTCTGAATTGAATATGCAGAAAGCATCTCAAGGAGGAAAAATGTGTCCATGGCATAAAGGTTAAACAAAGAGGGGAGGAATAAAGGGAGAACACAGCAAGGTATCAAACAGCTTTGTGTCAGTAGCTGGGGATCATATAAAATAGCACTTAGTTTTATGTACAAATGACAGTTCCCTATATCTCTGCCTGACCCTGTTCCTTACAGGAACAGTATTAATTCAATACATTTTTCATTCTGGCAGTAGTTTGAACTAAATCACAGCTAAATCATCTGTGGTGAAATCACTTTGTTACAGGTAGGTGTACGAGATAAATCTGATGAAATAATTTACTTAGGAGGAATTCAGCCCTTGTCCTCTATAATCATCTAAGGAAAAAATTATACACGGGCTCCAACTGAAGATAACAAATACCCAGATGGATGGAATTTTAAACAGACATTTTTCTCAACAGTCCACACTCATGTTCTCCCCTTGGTTTTAATTTTTGAAATAGTAATTCAAGAGTAATAAAACTGTGACCCAGTCCTTTCATTCCAGGGGCAGGGGGACATCAGGATTCACGGTTTTGCTGAAGTCCAAAATGTCTGGAGTGTGGCTGTTGTGGGTTGTTTTGACTCCCAGACTCTGTAGGAGAAAACTCTGAAAAATTAGCTTAGTCCAAGTCAAAATACAAGGTTACAAAGGGTCTATACTGACTCTTGTAATAGAGAAATGTAAAGCTACTGTTTCCTGAACTGGCTTCCCCACTTCATTTCTTTTCAAAAGGAGAGTGAGAAATTCCTGTTGGAGCAAGTCAGCAAAATTCAGTGAAAATAAACAGATTAGTTTATCACAGATGTGTAACAAATTCAATATAATTGTATTAAATAACGTGATTCAAGTCAGAAAATGACACCTGTGCCATTGTGGAGTACTACCAAAGGTCAGACATTTAGACAAAATTCAAAAGATTTCTTCCAGATCTATTAATTACATGTGCATATTTTCTATTACATGTTGACAGACTCAGAATTCTTTAATTTCTGAACCAGAGTCCAGTGATGATGTATCAAAATAGATTATTTTTTCAAAAACTAAAATGTCAGCTTAGAGAAACAGCTGCCAATACAATGACAGCATGATCTTCTACAATTTGAAATTATATAAGCATTTGTAATGGCAGAAAAAAAACCAAAACTGTGATTAGGATGAAAAAAAGGGGAATAATAAATTTGAAAAGCAACTTAACCTTTCTGTACCCTTAATAAGGAGCTAATACCTGGACTTAAACTGCTTCTGTGCTCTCAAAGTTTTAGTACAAATGCCTTTATGAATTCTGCGGTATACAAATCACAACTGCCTTTGGTCATCTACACAGTGAATAAATCTATCTTCACTCATTTAAAAAATTTTCTCCTTTTTCATCTTCTTTATCTATAATAGATCAGAGTTGTCTTCTTATAACACTGTGATGATATTGCCTACAATCCCTGAAGTAATTCTATAAAGGAATTTTTTGTCAAATATACTTTGTTATAAGATTCCACAGATTCAGAGATCTTTTACACTTTACAAGAATATCTTCATATCTCTAGCCTAAAACTATACAAACCTTAACATGCTGGCTTGGTGTACTACTCAACAATACTCTGTTCTATCTGTTCAAATGGTAATGTCAAATAATAAATCTATGTCTTTTCAGTGACCTAGATAAACTTCATTTTCTTCTTTTCCATTCATTAAGAATTAAAGTTATTCTGTTTCACGGTTCTGTATATCTTGAGGAAATATTTGAACTACAAGTTAGGGATGATGCCATTGCAATAGACTGAATTCTCTATTCATTATGCCAAATTAAATATTTTCACACAATATATACCAGAATTTCATGGGTTTCTTATAAGCCTTCTGGCTCTTTTTATCCATATGTAGTGTATTACAAATTCTTCAGAAAAAAAGAGTCTCTCTGAGATGCCAAGGGCAGAGATGTGCCAGCACACAGCTCTGCAGAGAGCAGCAGGTCGTGGTGGCCCCATTGCCCTCCAGAAAACCTCTGTCTCTCTTCAAAAGACAGGGAGGACTGGGTGGTGACAGGGAGGGAAAGCACTGTACATCACCTGAAATGGAACATCTTAACAAGTTAACTCTAGCAGAAGTAGGATTCTGAATGCCAATTGAAAAAAAAATAGTTTAAATGACAGTGAAATTCAGAGAGCTCTGAAGGAAAAACCTAATAATTCTTTCAGGTCCTCCTTAGAAACCATTTTTTTTAGTGAGATACTAATTTCTGTTGACTTTTTGGAGCTAGATACTTCAGTCTGTGGTAGAAATTCTTGTAGAAATATTTTCCATTGCTCTTCAACTTTTTTTCTTTGCTGTTGTATTTGAAAGTTAGTCTTTTTTCTCTGTAATTATGACATGTCCTAAGACATTTTTTGCACAACATAGTGACAGAGACTTATCAGATCCTGCAAAACACTTTGTGCCTCAGAGTATGCTGAATGAACGGAATTGGAATCATATGAAAATGACAACTTCTTCTATAATGCCTGTGCTTGTCCCAGTAATAATTATTTGCACAGTTCAAACCACCTCTCAAGGGATGAACCGCTCAGTAAAGCACAGGCACACAAACACGGTGATAAACAGGTCTCCCCTGCTCCCTACATGTGCCTATGGGAAAATAATGAATGCAACTCTTCCCAGCAACCCCGTCATGCTCCCTGCAACTTTGGGTGGCACAGAAGTACCCAGCTAACCTGAAAATAGTTGGCTTGAATGCTGATAGCTGCAAAACTGTGGCCTCCCATAGCTGTGCTCCCAATGGAAAGGTTACCTACCAAAGCACTGATCTGGCTCCTGGGCAGATTTCCAGCTTCCAGTCTGCTCCATGTTATGGAGCTCCCAGCACCGCAGCTGGCCTGTTTAAAGCTAGCTCAGGTAAAACAAAACTAAACAAAACAAGCTGCCATGACAGCCAGCAGCTGCACGTCATGGTCCCCTTCCAGTGTCTCCTCCCTGGCCTTACACTGTATATCCACACCACACAGCTTGCTCAAAATGAGGCGACTCTAGTAACTCCACACACTTAATTCCATTAATCTTTCTTTGTAAATAATGCCCTGAGACCCCAAAAAATTTCTATAGCCCTTGTCTGTTCTTTTTCCATTTTGTCAGCACAAGTACACAACTTGGGTACCTGAATTTTGATACACTTTTCTGTGTTTATAAAAATAAACCAAATGAACACAAACCCAAACTCCTAACAAATAATGCCAACAGATAACAAGAGAAATAACTGGCATGGGGGACACATTGCTGCTGGTAGGTATGGAACAGAACAGAAATTGAACAGGAAATGTGTCAAAAAAAAATCTGACAACAAAAGGGGAAAACAGCTATGAACATATATTAAATATAATCCTGTATGGTTTCATCTGACAGAGGATTGTTATAAAGGTGCGCAAAATACTGATAATAAAATTACAGGTGATGTTCAGTGCTAGTGAAGTACAGCATAACATACAAGAGAAAATGAATATCAAGTATACAAATGCAGCTGTTGGTACTAAGTAATTAAGAGCATCCAGGATGAGGCCTTGGACTTACTGTGGCTGGCTCTTTGAAAACATCAGTGCTGTGCTCACTGGTGGCCAAAGAGGTAAAAAGAGGTGGAATGTGGCAAGACAGGATATTGTGAAAGCAGTTAAAATAATGCAGAAAGGTCATTCAGAAACATGAGGTATGGAGGTGGACGTTTCAGTGCTGTCTGTGGCTCTCATTAAGCTCTCACAAAAAGGGAATAAGATTATCGGGAAAGGTAGAGGTTTATTAGAATTACAGAGCATCTTTTATGTGATGAAAAAACTAAATGGATGACAAAGACTTGCATTTCTAAAAAGATTCATTGATAAGAGAGATCTGTAAAACATGAATGATGTGTAAAAAGTGAGACAAAGTTATTCATTGCTTATCACATTACAAGAAGCAGGGTATGCCCAGCGAAATTCTAAGACAGTTGATTTAAAACAAACAGATGGAAGGGCTTTGATCATTACGTGCATAATTATTTTGTGAAACTCATTGCCAGTGGATGTCTTGAAGGCCAAAAGTATAAATGGATTCATGAAAGACATGACAAATTGATAGACAATAAATTCACATGCAGTGATTAAACCTTATGGTCCAAAGACACCCTGCAGCTCAAACAGCCATGAAAAGACTTGCCTTTTGGATCTCAGAGTGTAAACCATGCACCTGTTCCGATACAGATACCCATAATGTAGACCCATCACATACTTGGGAAATCCCAGCTTCAACTCACTTTCTGAGGAGAACTGTAGTTTTCACCTCTTTGTATTTATACATACATCTGGATGACGGTTTTCACTATTTGTCCTGCTAAATCCTTGTACAACATAGAAAAAAAAAACCCAGACTGACAGACCAGAAGATAAAGGGTGAGTGGCCCTGACACCTATAAGCAATTTTGATACTCACTTGGCTGAGGGATCAAAAGATTTACATTCAAATAAATTGGATTTAAAGGAAAAAAGAGAACCACAGAACACAGAACTGATCCTGGAAGAGCAATTAAATTATGTTTCCTCCTTACAAATAACCTAATCACCAGTCTAGAGTTTCATACTTATCCTATGTCTCTTACTAGAAACAATACAGAGAAGTACAAGTGGTATTAATAGCATAAAGTGAACAAGTATTTGTAAATAAAGTGACAGAATCACATTATGGACACTGCGGAGGAGCAATAGCTCCAGAAGAAATACAGCTGGAGTAGTAGAGAACTCAAGATGTAATAAAAGTCATCTGTCTGCCTGAAGGCACAACGAATATGTCTACAGCACTTCAGGTATTAAACTTCTGTTTAACTTGTTTTCCAAAACTTCCAAAGATAGCAATTTTATACATTTTCCAGAGTTTAAATATACTTTTCATTGGGAAGTTTTTCCTAACATTGGCTCAAATCGCCACTCCTATTCAAATCCCTTAATTCTCAGCCAGACAATGAGGGCAGGACAAGAAACTGTTTTATCAGCAGCTGTCATGCATTTTGACCATCTTCTCTAAGCAGCCTAGATATTCTGGTTTTTGTATTGAAGTATGTTTTATATCTTCTGTTGTCTCTACACATTTTTCATAAATCGGCACTGGATATAGTAGTTAGCTATAGCCTTTTGGCACCAGGGAGATTAAAAGAATACTATAATCTTTTCATTACAGTGCAGAAATTTTCTTTTTTTACCTTTTCTTGTTTGTGCTTATTCATGTTCATTCACCTACTGTAATCTTTTTTTCTTTTTATGTATAACTATGGACTGGTGAATTGTGCTCCACTTTATATTTGTACAGCATTTTGCTCCCAACATAGCACCAGACATTTGACCTAAAAAACCAGCATTCTTTTTCTCCTGATTACTTCTTCAAATTCTTAATATTTGTTTGAATTCTTGTCTAGTCCCCCTTGTGCGTGCTGACTCTCACAGAGATCATTGTATGTTTTGATAATTATATATTCTAGTTCATCTTCTTAATCAGTAATGCCAATATTCAGTGACTCCGGATTTAAGGCACACCCCTTTCAGAGTTCTATCTGGTGTACCTCTCCATATTGAAATGGGACTTTAAATCAGTTTTGTGGATACTTTTATATTCACATAGATCACGGTCTAGTGGAAGGTGTCCCTGCTCCTGGCATGGGGGTTGTAGCTAGATGATCTTTAAGGTCCCTTTCAACCCAAACTATTTTATGACTCTGTGAATTGATCACTAAGCTAAAAAAACCACTGCTCACTAAGGTATGGACAGTTACAATAAAACTACACTACTCATATGGAGATAAAAATGGACTGGATATGGTACAGCAAGAAGTCTACAAAATACACATTCATGTGATTACGGTCAAGATCTCCTGTTAGGATGTTTCAGAAGTAAGCTTCCTGACTCATTCATTAATTCCCTTTTTTGCTTGCAAAATTATAGCTTTTTATGATATGGCGATCTTTTCCAGAAGGATCCAGCTCAGAATCCTCTGCCCAGGACAAACAGTACACAGTTTGATTTATGTCTTTGTTACTCATTACAGGACTCTAGCAATCATTTATTGATCATTATCAAAATCTGCTCAAACAACAGAATTCTGAATTTCTTTATATAATTTTCCCCTAAATTCATATCTAGATATTTGAAGGTATTCATTAATCTAAAAAATCTTAATATTCATAAGGAAATTTTATTCTGACTTTTTATTCTGACTTTCTAAGTGTTTTTGCAGAAGCAGTGAAATATGAATCCAGTGATTCTGGGTATTTGACACCACAGTTTCCATATATATAAATATCTATAGATATAGATATCTATAGACAGATATCTAAGTTTTCACAATCCTTACTAAATACTTGCTATTCATTGGATTATATTCCTTCAATATTATTACAGAAAACAAATCCACAGACTGATTCTTTAGGTTATATACTGGACAGATGTTAAATATTATAAAAAAACTATTCAAAGGCAATTAGTTTCATTATTTATATAAGCCTTTATGGAAGCAAGAACCAACAGTAGTTAACAGTATGCTGGAATGTATTTAGAATAACAGAAGGTTACTTTTCCAGGCTGGGATTGATGCCCCTCGAGAACAAGTTATAGATGAACTGAGAATCCAGGAAAGCAATCCTGGGTTCTTGTGTATGTTCCTCTTGGCTGCAGAGTAGACATTTGTTTGTCTACTACTTTTGATTAAACTCAGAGAAGAATATCTGGGGCTTATACTGCTTTTCCTAAGAAGACCAAAGGTGTTACACTTGAAAAGTCACGCTCTCCTTCTTGTTTGGTACATAGCAACACTAACAAATGTCATACCACATTATTTGGCTAAATGAGTTGAAAGCCTTAAATTTCATCCCAGAAAGGCATGGCAGGTGATCACACATTTCCTTAATGTTTTCTCCAATATGCAGTACCACAGACTTTTGTTCCTATCTACACAAAGCATGATTTCTGCACGTTTCAATTGTATTTGTTTACAATTCTTTGATTTTCCTTTTTAATCTATTCCAACACAGATGCCTCAGGTTTTCTTTAATGCCTGACAGAAATAGGAGTGTGACTGAAAGCAAGGTGCCTTCTAGGGTCCAGTCAGATTAATAAGAAAGGATTTGCAAAGTGAAACATTTTGAAGGACAGGTATAGATCTGTTCTTGAAGCCTCCCGTATCAGAGCAATCTAAAATCTCAGCTTTGTTACTGCCCTCCTTGCTCCCTGACATGCCCACAAAAGTTGTCAGGACTCTTTTTCAGCTCTCACTAGACAAAAGATTTTGACCATCTACTTCAACTACACGTCTGACTATGAGAAGAGTCTTTTAATTGCAACCATGGAAAAATTGCCATTCATTCGGAAGGATGCCAACTTCAAACACCAATTGGATATCTCAGCTAGACTAAGTCTGCTCTTTATTTACCAGTAAGGTAGGAGGAGAAAATGCTATTACATGTGCTTTGTATTCTCTGTTGCATACTAAATCATTCCTGGGAGGTATTCCTGATCTATAAAGCAGCAAGTAGTTTGGTCACAGCTATCTCTGGCACCATCTGTTTGACCACTTGCAAAAGTAACAGACTGCACAGAAGCTGAAAAAGAGGCATGACTAGCATGAGCTTGGGAAAAACTGAATCTAGATCCAAAATTAAACCAGCTATTCAAAATTTTGTCACAGTGTGTGAGGCATACTGTAATTACCTTCTGAACCCTCACAGGCTGGTTTCCCCTTGCCTCTGGCAGATGTGGCTGTCTGCTTTTTCCATAGCCAAAATGTTTGCAGATAGTCTCGTTAAAAAAAAAAAAGTTTCCAGCAAAGAACAGAAAACTCAGCTCCTCAGCCTGCACAGCTGATTTTTCTACCCAAGCAAATGAGGAACAGATGTTTTGGCCATATTCTGATATATGATTACCTATTTATTTGCTTTATTTTTCTGCATTGAATTATTTCAACTGTGAACATCTGTGAAAACTTTCATTGAAATTGCTAAAGAAACTATAAAGCTGGGTAGATGAAAAAATTACTGAAAAAAGAAGCAAAAATGAGGTATGGAACATTAAAACTGGCGATTCCTAATTACCACATTTGGATAATAAGCTACTAATACATTTAATATATTCATAATTACAACTAATCTTACAAAAGCATTTATGAGACATCGTTGATGTGGTCTTTTTTCCTTGAAATCATCATGATTGGTATTATATTCTTAAAAAAAACCCAGAAAAACCTTTAACCAATGAGTTGCATATCTGTCTCGTGCTTGATAGCCCCTAACAGCTATAACTACAAAGGAAAAGCCCATTTACCATTTTAAGCACTGGACTTAATTAACTTCTTTACATTACTAAGAACTTTCCCAATAGTCCAAGAATTATTAAAAGTTAGTGAGAATGTTTCAGAAAGCTTCCTAACCAATGAAGTATTCTTTTGAACAAATTAATAATGTCTACAATTATACACGAAGTATTGAATAGAAAAGCTTTGAACAAAAACAATACCAATAAAACAAGAACAGAAAAATCCTTGATAATATTTAGAATATACTTTGTAGTTAAAAAAAACCCAAAAAACCAAAAATCTTGCATCTATGTGGTTACACTATGCCATATTTCAATTTCTCATACGCTTTTGCACATTCTCTTTATTTCCAAAATGAGTGAGAAACTAAACAAAACTTGAGATGAGTCTTAAGATGTGTTGACTGACTATAGCTTGCATGAGATGAAATCCAGCTCTTCTCTGGCATTTGTCCATTGGATGTCTGAGTTATTTCTTTCTGTAGGTTAACCGGAAACCTTTGTTTGATGATCAAAATACTCAGTATGTGCCTGAATAACTTCTTAAATAGTATTTTTGCAATTTTAAGGAATTTTAAAAGGAGTGGCTGTCTCCTATGTTTTTACTGATCTAACAATATTTCAGCTGATGGTAAAACCATTGGTGTTAAATTGTATCTGATATGAAACTGAAAATATAAAGAACCTCAGTTTGAATGGTTGGAGATAAAAATCAATATAAAATCAGCTATCCTGGACTTCTTCTGCTCTTCTGGATTAGTTCAGAAGATATGATCCCCAATCACATCCTTAATGTGCAGAGGGAACATGCCAAACTTCTGCCTCACTCAGGTGTTCCAGGAGGGTACATGCAGCTGCCTTAGGCAAAATGCATTAGAGCTCCCCCAGACTTGTGAGCAATAAACACCTCTTGTAAAAATTTTCTCATGATTCTTTCATGTAGCTGTAAACAATCCTATTATGAAGAAAAAAAATAAATAAAAGGTGTGTGTGTGGGGGAAGAAGAGGAAGCAATCAATATTTATCATTGGTGTTGAGCAAGAATTCCTAAATTACATTACCGTGAGATGATGTCTGCAAAGTTTTAGAGGGTTGAAATGCTTCCGGGAACATGAGTTAATGGCATCACTTACAGTTGTGAAGGCAAGAGCAATTCTGAAGATTGCTTCAGTAATTTAGAATGAGTAACAACAGATCCCTTCAAGTGCATTGCTGTTCATTAATAATAATGTCCATACAGCAGGCGATTTCTGCTTAAAAAATGAGCCTTTGTAACTTGGTCAGCAGGATTATGTTTAAAACAATCTCCTGAAAACAAAGGGAGAGAAAACTTCTCTCTCATGCATTGTATGAAAAGAATTTGCCAACTTAGGACTACCACCATGACACCATCCAAATGCAATCCTCTCTTGTTTTATCTCAGCCTAGGAAAAAAAACCATTGCATTCTATAAACTGCAGAAACAACTACAACATGAATCACCATTTCTGCAGAAACCTCCCAGCAAGCTCCTCATCCTGGCTGCAAACGGCCCCAGACAAATCCCTACGGCTTCATTTGCGGTCCCTGCCGCTGAGACCATTCCCTGCAGGAGCAGCTCAGGCTCAGAGGATGCAGCAGGCTTGGTGAGTTGCGCTGTGGACTGTTTAGCCTCCAAGGGGTGGGATCAGCAGTTTGTGTCCTCTGCACGCTGAGGGACTGACTCCTGAAGCAACTTTCAGGAAGCAGTTGCAGAATGTCAAAAGTGAGTCTTCAGAGACGGCAAAAACTAATTTGAAAGAGTTTAACAATAGAAATCCTCTCTAAATTCCATTTCACATTCATTTTTAAAAAATAACTGTATCAAGAAGTGGATGCTTAGCTGACCAGTAGGGTTTTTTAAACAGCTAAAGGTTGCTATAGGTCAGCAGTTTCTCTAAATAGGGGTTGTCATCAAGAAAAATTCTTGGAAATACCTCACAGCACTCAAGGTTCAGAACACAGCATTTTAAACAGGTAAAAAAAACCTTATTAAGTTCCTTTCTGCATCTTCCAAGCAGTTTCTTTCCAAAATAATTGTACATGTTTAAAACATCCTGAAACAAATGCAATTACACAGAAGTTTTTAACTGCATACATACTATAATGAAAATTGTTTGCAACCTACCTTGGAATTGTGTAAATTTGATGGTTCCCATTCTCTCCCCATTTCTGAAAACAACTTCACCCTAAATAAAATAAATAAACACCTTAAAAGTTTTATATATCTCTCATAATATATTTTTTCATTAACATTTTAATTTTCTATTAACTGTTAAAATTAACAAAGCAATGTTTAAACTCTGAAGACAGCAGATTCAAACAGATTCAAAATAACTCAAGAACATCTCCTTAAAGCCTTCTTCCACAGATTTCAAGTGGCCTTAGAAAGCTGGCCAGTGTTACCACCCACTTTTCATCAATGGAAGTACAATAAAGCCAGTAACCTATTGAATTTCAGATGATGAGAGATACGCAAATAATTGATTTTCACTGTTTGTTTTACAAAGGATATGTAAAAACTTTCAAAGATCACACAAGAAAATGGTTTTTCACTTCATTCCTCCATTATACATTTCTCCAAATGGCTCTAGAAGCTATTTATCTTATGTACTTACCCTATTAGAGTATGGATACCTATAGCTCCTTTGGCTTGGTTTTGTACTATAACAATATGTATGTCCTAGTATTCATTTTAACTGTAATTTCTTTTAGTCAGTACTACCATTTGTGGTGCTACACACTATTACTTCTCAATATAATGGTCATGTAATGCTGAAACCTCCTCACATATCCCTAGGAAATTACTCCCATCTTTCTTCCCATCTTTCTGGATTAAATTAAGAAAATATCTTGTTAGATTTCCTCCTTACTTCAGCTATTTCATAATTGAGTGTGAAAGAAGAGAGTTTCATTCATTTATGATAAGTATTTTAAATATTTTGAACCTGTAGTGGAGAGCTGACTGCTGTCAAGACAGATTGCTGTTCTGCTTTGTCCCTGGTTTGGCTTATTAACACCATCTCCATAAATCTTTGTTTTGGCAGACATCAGAGCGAAAGAAACCAAATGGTAAACCTGTGAGGCTACAATACATTTCTCTGTGCAAGCCTGCCACTTTTTAGGTAACCCTTTCTGGTCACTGAAGGGATGCACTGAAGGCCTCTGAAATACTGAAGTCAGGTCCCCGCAGGAACAGTACAACAGTTTTGTAGTACAGCACACTCACCTCTCCCCCATTTTCTGCAAGCCACAAAACACCATTTCCCTTTGATAAATAGAAGAAACCTTAAACAAGTGTGAGCCACATTGTGCTAAGCTTTAAGAGCCATAAGTCCCATCTCCTGCCTATTTTATGAAAAATAAGAGAATTAAGTTTGAAGCAAAAGAAGTGATATAAATAAACAATAAAATGTGGAATTTAATTTTATAAAATAAAATGCTAGTAAGAAACAAGCCAATCAGTGTTTCAGAAACCTGTCTTTAGGAATTATGTGCTGATTTATGGCATGAGAAGTGAGCTATAATCTGATGATGTTCTACAGCTCACACCAAGCCATTTCTTTGCTACTGAGATAACATACCATAAGATTTACCTAGAGAATTGTCTTTACACTTGAGATTCATAAATTACTAAAGGTGTTTTTTCTTTATTTAAAGTAGCAGATGTTTGAATAATAGATATTACTAATACACACATTAAGATGGGACATTACAAAAGCTAATCTTAGCACTATTTCGTCCTTTCTTTTTACCTCACCACACACTCCAGCACATGTGCCAGCAGAAACTGCAGCTTATGCTGTGACCCACTGTAAAACCTAGATCTTATGAAATCCATGTGAATATAACAACACACAAAATCTGCTTTTACCTTCCAGTGGGTGTTGGTGACATTACATAGGCATATTTAGATATTGATTAGCAAAAAGACCAGTGATTATATAGAATTAAAGAAACTAATGGAAGTAATGTTAGTACTAACTTTTTTAGAACATGATCATCAGATTTAAAAAATATTTCTTGATCAAGTAAATATTTTATTTCATGAGATGTAAAATAAGACCTTGGTCCTGAACAAGCATTTAAATCAACTGCACAAGTGAATAACTTGCATTTAGAACAAACCCCACATTTTACTACATATGAAATAGCTAATTAGCAAAGCTTTCCTCTTCCATTGCACACAGATTATCCCAGTGGAGACCAACAGAAACCACACTGGTGTCTTGGCGCCTATTTTATTTTCTTCAACCTGCCATCTACTTTTCTTTTCTTTCTTTAATAGCTGTAAAAGTGAATGCCAGAGTAAATACCAATTTGCCCAGCTGATGTGCCCAACTTTGAGCTGTGGAAAGGCATCTTCACAATAGCAATGACCCTTGAAAAGTTGACGGGAAGGAAATAGAAAGTTTGTGGCTTGGAGTCCAACAAACAGAGATGTGAACAGAGGGTGGAAGGGGAGTTAATAAGCTCTGTCTGGCACAGTCTGGCCCTCCTGGGTGTTGCTGCTGGTGTGTACAGCCACCACAGCATGCAGCATTTCAAT